>VDFB02047230.1:574035141-574073530 GCA_007258455.2 Sequoia sempervirens
CTAATGTAAAGTTAATGTAAGCTAGATCAAGGACTGAAATACACTCAAAGTCAAAAATAAGGTGTCTAAAGGCTAGGTTCACCAAAATGAAACCAAGAAAATAGAGGTGTATTCAACTTTTAGGAGATGGAACACATAAGGGAGGCCCTATTTTTCTCTATTTCATTCAAGGAAACCAAGATCCCTCAACCAATTGAATTGATTGAGGAATGGGATAGGGTTAGGATGGTTTCCTAGGATGTGATTAAAGACTAAAGGGGGTTCACCACTAAGAAAAGGCTTAGAAAGGAAGAGATGCAAATGAAATGCAGACATAGCTATGTAACCTAGGAAGTAAAACTCCAAACTAGAAGAATGAACTAAGAATGAATAGAGGTGAACCTAGAAAGCTAAAGATGCTCAGAATAAGGTCTAAATTCCTAAAATATTGACTTTTGATGCACACTAGGAAACTAGAATTTAGGGTTTCTGGGTAGAAACTAGAATTTAGGGTTTTTGGGCAGAAACTAGAATTTCGTAGTGATAATTCTGAATCTAGAGAAATTTGGAAAAAAGAGTTATACCATGACTCATACACCAAAAGTGGTGATTTATTCTTGTTCTTCTTTTTCAAAAAGTCAAGATTTGAATATGTTCTCCTATCTCTACATTTCCTTCCTCTATTTTCCAAATCTTGCTTCCAAATTCGAAATTGCTAAAAACCTGTAACACAAAGTATTATGTTGATTTGCTTATGAGGGGTTTGTCTTGGTCAAACCCCTAGTTTAGTAATTAAACCTTAATAGAAAGAATAGATCTTGAAAGTGAATGTGTGTAAAAATCCTAATCTTATGTGCATCTAATATTAAGAAATCTTAAGTACAATGAAACCCTACTCTAATATGCTAGAATAGGATGTATGAATGGAACATAAAGAAGATGAATCACTTTGGGAGATGTATAATCACCCTAATAAGCCAGAAAAATTCATGTAACTTCATTTAGGTAGAAATTAGAATGATAATGGAAGATGGAATCACTTAGGAAACAAGTCATTAGGCTTGGTTCAATGGCTAGTTGCATCTCCCCAACCTAGAATCCATCATGATTCTCCATAGGCAACCATCATCAATCCTTGAAAATGTTAGATCTTGAATGAAAGTGAGCTTGAAGACATACAAAAACACTATTATGTTACTCGAAGAGTTCAACTTTATTTTCCCCTTGTTCTTGAATACGTGGAAATTTGTATTGAAGGCTCTTTCTTGAAAGTTATAGGATTTCTTAGCTCTTTAATTACTAGGTGAAATAGTGATTTGAAAACTTAGTTTTATAGGAATATCATCTAATTTACCATTTATTAAATCCAAAATGCTAACATTAGCTAAACATTTGAATCAAAAACCTTAATTTCCCACCCAAACCCTAAAAAGGGGCCACACAAGAGTCATATGCCCAAGGTGGAATATGGGTCCCACCTAGGGGGACTCATACACCCAAGGTGGTGTATGAGACCCACCCTAGATTTTTAGGGTGAGAAAATGTCAGGGTGTTAGAAAATTGAATGCATTTGTTGATTTTGTCAGTACTTCAACTGAAATAAGCCTTGGGAAGCAAAAAGGGTTCTTAGGGGCCCATTAATGATTATTTAAAGGGTCATGAATGCAAAGGTACTAAAATAGGTCCAAACTAAGTGTGAAATTATACCATCTCCAAGAAGGGAGTGAAATTTTCTACACTACATATGGATAGATTCGTTCCTATTTCATATGAATTGATGATTACTTGTTATTCAAAGTTAGAAAATGCCTATCTCGTATGGGTAGAAGTTCCTAAGTATACTTATGAATGAATAATTGATAAATAAAAACATAGTGGTGTTTTTGGGTTAAACTATATTGGGTCATTACATAATCCCTATGGTGGCTCCATAAATTTCCTATTGAATTTCACCATGAAGAGAGGAAATCTTTACATCCATTTGATGAAGTTATTTATGATGGGCTACAACTATAGCAAGGAAAATTCAAATGGACTTCATTTTGGTAATCGGTGAAAATTATTAGAGTAGTCAATCTTGGTAACCTAGGAGAATCCTTTCACACCCAAGCAAGTCTTATGTTTTTCAATAAACCCATCTACTCCAAATTTTATTTGATAAATCTACTTGCATTGAAAATGTTTCCATCCCTTGGGAAGGGGGAGTAGATCCCATGTATAGTTCTTATCTATGGAACTAAACTCTTGAATAACAACATCATACTCAAGAATACCATAAATTATTTTACAATACTATGGATTATAAGTTGAGGAAATGAAGTGATGTGGATCCTACTAAACTATAACCTTGTTATTCTAGTATTTGAAGGAACCCCAATTGAGCCAACTATTGATTTTAATATCTAATGAATCCAAACAGGTCGTGAGGCTAGAGAGTGTGAAGGAAAGCCATTAACCAATGAAAAACGAATATGAGAGTGTTGGCTAATAGATTGGGAACCTTGAGATATCACTATTCCACACCTGAAAAGTTCCAAAATTAACCGAATAGCTTTGAATATCAACCTTTAAGAAAAGACAAATATCCTCTAAATTTTGTTGAGGTACAAATCCCTCACAAAATTTTCAATGAATTAAAATACTTAAAACTAAACACCATATATGCTTTTAACCATAAAATAGTAAAGGAAAACCCAATATCAGGAAAATTCCTAAATATCAGATGTGAGATTTGGCCAATAAGAAGAATTGGCACAAAGAACAATTTCAACTAAACTATTCAAGAATAAAATATACACCCAATACCATCTAAGAAATGAAATTAATTATGAAGAAAACTACATCACTTACACAAAGATAAGATATTACATTAAGATGTTCTCAAACACAAAGATTCAAGAACCTAGATTAACTTCACAAACTGAATGCACAAAGACAAATAGTAATTTCATTCACAACAAAATATTGTATTGAGTAGTTTCAAAGTGTCTAGAGAGAGAACAAATGAAATTAGATACAAATAAATAGGTAGATGAGCAATTGCCTCTTCATTATCCATAACCAACCAAAATTCAAAAAGACAACAAATAAAATAAAACAAATTGAGCCATCAGGATGGCATTGCTTTGTTTCCAACTTATGAACTCACAATGAGCCTTTTTTGAAAGGATTGAAAAGTCTTGAGGATGTGTAACAATTTTTTATGCTAAGGATTGGTTTCATTTCTCATTCGTACCTTCCATGTCAGATGGTTTTCCTTAGTTGTCTCCAAGTGGCATTCATAGACTTTCATGAGATCAATCTCTTGGGATGTGACCAAATGTAATTTGCTAAATTTATTTAAATGCTTAGTATTGAGTGAAGGTGAGTCAAGAATTTCTTTGAAAATCCCCTGGAAACTATCTATCAAACTATTAATGTCCATGTTGTTTCCAATCTCACCTTTATTCTGCAGTAACCCAAGAGCCAACAAAGTACCTAGAGTTTCATCTGAAATAGCTTAGTGCACTCACCAATGATTTCCCTAAGATTCTACAAAATCTATTTAGCAATCTATAACTTCCACTCCACTTCCTTGTTCCATGCCAAGTAACGGATTTCTAAAGCACTAGGTATAATCTTCTCTACAGCTAGCTTCTCCATATCCCAACTCAACATTAATTTCAATTCAGTTTGATAATTGTTCCATAACTTTTCTTCTTTTTCAATCATGACAATCTCCTCCCCCATATTAGTCTTCAAATCATTAGTCTCCTAGAAACACTTCATAGATTCACCAATAACAAAGTCTCCCTTTTTAGTTAGACACTCACTCCATTCATTCACAACCTTGTTTTCTAGTTTGACTACTTTTTATCTTGGTCACAGCTTCTTTCCCAATCATTGTTAATGATTCAATAGAGGAACCTACCTAAGATATAGGTTGAGGGATGAGATAAAAAAAAAACCTTAGGCATTCAATTAAATCTCATACCTGAGCTTGTAGTTCATCCTTACTTTCCTTATCCTTTTTAGACATTTCAACCATTCTTGTTGCAGACACCTAAAATATTTGAATGTATCCCTCCCTAGTAGGGGGAGCAAGATCTACTCTACTAACCTCAAAGTCACCTCCTATTACTTAAGTGGTTTCCTTTTGTACTGAAGGATGAGCAAGCTCAACCTGGGGGCTACCTAATTCTATGCCATCCACCAATCTTGCGGTGGTTTTTCATTTCTTCATTTTTGGAATTGGGGTTCTTTGCAACATTTTTCCTACCATATCTTGTTTGGGTACACTAAGTTGTACATATTTCCTTTTCCTAGACAAGGTATCCTCCAACCAAGTTGGAGTAACTGTGACATTGACTACTTTAAAATTTGAAGACCCAAACAAAGTTCTTTCAACAAGAGGGGTGTCAACTATAGATGAAACATCCAGTGACTTCTATGGTACAATCACTTCCTTGATAGATGATTCTTCTTGGGAGGGAGAGGAGTTGATTTTTAAAGTTTCCAAACCCTCTTCTTCTTCCTCTCCTTCATTCTCTTTTTCTATAGTTGGCAGGTTACAAATATCCTCCCCACAAATTTGTGAAAACACATTTTTGTCTAGTTGGTCCTCACCACCATCCCCTTGAGCCTCAAATGAAAATGATTGGGAAGTATCATTAGAAACCTACCCACTTGCAGAGGCTTGGGAAGTGCCATCAACAATTCGTGACTCCTTAGATTTGGCATGAGGATGGGACTGTTCTGTTCTTTTTTTAGTCATCCATTCTCGTGTTCTATTGAAGAAATCAACAGTCCTTTCCTCAATAGTCTCTTTCTCCCTACCACTCTAGTCCATGGTAGGGATAGGATGATTTTCTATTAACTCAGTGTAGACTAGGTCTACCATGTTAGACCCATCCTCCACAATACCCTATAGATCCCATTTCAAAACATAGATGATAATTTGTTCCACTGACAACCTCATCCAACTCCTTTTCCTAACTTCATACTCATCAAAATAGTCAGCCCTAAAATCCTCAAGGCTAGGCTGATGAAAGAAATTAGGACTTAGTTTCAAATTATTTTTGATATAATCCTCTAAATCAAAATGAACTCGTTCCTCATATGAGAGTAGATTATACTTGGAAAATTCATTTTCAATAGTTATGGCATCAAACATGGATTGACAACTATAAGCACCAAAACCAAAGGGAAAGTGAATTGTCAACCTTTTCCTACCTTGGCACAACCTATATACATTGGCCAAGTGTCTTCTTACTTCAATGATTACCCATTTATCTTCAGGATATTTAGGCAATTTGATTGGGAATCCTGCATATCCACCAACCCTTATGTAGGAGAATCTTTAAAACTGAATAAAATGGTTGCCATAGAAATCTACAAATTGCATTGCTTCAGGTGATAACCTCATTGCATGATGTCTCTGTAACTCCCTGATCATTCTTATAGTGAAAGTATCAGTCACTCTCCTAAAATATTGAAATCTCTTATGAAGTTGTAGCTTATCAAAATAATCATAGATGGATACTTTCATTAGAGTTAGATCACTTGGTCTTAATCTAGTCCATGGTCTAGTGCTGGTGATGGTGTATATCAAATATGAAGACATGTAAAAGAACCTATTGAGGGTGAAGAAGGTCATCAACTCATGCAGGTGATCACTAATAATTTCTACCTAATCTAGGAATTTCTTTCTGCATAGCATGATTTGGATGAAGAAATACATCCATTCCTCAAATCCATGAACATCTGCATTCCTCCTTATTCTATGCAAGAATACCACAATGTCATCCACTTCTTCCACAAAATGAATTATGTGCAAATTTTGAGGCAATTGAGACTTACCCCTTTTAGGCTTGGCCAACCAATTTTTTGCCATCTCATTCCTATAGACCCCTTTCTTTCAAGAAAATTCAATATGATAGTTTTTCATGTTCATGGGTGAATACTCATCTTTTTCTATGATTCTCAAGCAAGACATGAAGGTGGACCTCTGTATTTTAAGAACTAGATTATTATCCTCTATCCTAACCTCTCATGTTTGTGAATTATAATTCCTAATGCATTTTAAGATGAGTTCAGGGCATTGCACTGCAAAGGGGAACACAACAGCTTCAACCAACCTACTATTAATTATTCGTGCAGTGATAGGTGGTAGATTTGGATTACTGAATTTACTTCTAATTTCATTTAAATTCACAACCCTTAGATGGGTATCTCCAATTTCTAGGACCTCAAAGGTTAGTTCAAAGACATATTCATAACCCGCATATTTAACCCTCACCATGAATAAGAGTTTATAGCTCAATAATAGATAATCTTCTGAAATGTAGACAAAAATATTCCAAGAAAGTAAGCTAAAACAAGTGAGTACTATAAATACCTTCAATGGCGAACCCCGCAGTTGGAATTTTGTGCCTCACCCAACTCATCCTCAAAAACCTTGTAACTAGGAGAATGTTTTTTTAGCACTTAAAACCATTCTTAAAACTTCATGGAAAAACATTAGAGTAGATGAGAATTTTATATCTTTAATTGCTCCATGATACATGGTAGTTGTTACTCTACTATTTTCATCACAAACACCCTTTAAAATTTTAAATCAAACATCTATAAGCAACGAGGCAGGGAGTTCATCAAACCACATTAAAGTGTGCCCGAGTTTGAATACCAAGTCAGAATGTCACTTCAATAACAATTATCACACATGCGAGGAAAAGGAAAGTTCGACAAGCTATATAAGGCTCTTCCTGAATGAGAAGAGACATAAACTTAAAAAAAATAAGCTCAAGTGGAAAAGCATGGAATTCAACAAACTATACTAAAACACCGCTCAAGTTTGTATGAGTGAACAAAACACTACCTAAGTAAAACTGAGCTGTTTATAAGTTGACAGATAGCTTTTCAAACAACAAGGAAAAATTATATGTTAACAATGGCTCTAATTGGGGATGAAGATTGACTAGGATGAAGTAATGAACCCAGACCCAGATTAGCATGATCATTGCCTTACCCATTGGGCAATAGAGTTAGATAAAGTGAATAACTCTCTCAAGCACTTAGGAAACAAACCAAAACAAAATAAAAACCCTAAACTAACTATGTACAAAAGGGGCCCTAAGGCAATCAAAGCTCATAGAGTGTCAGATCTTGCCCATTATAAGGAATAGGCAAGGTGGTCCCGTTAGGGTATGTAAGACAAAAATTATTAGGCCCATACTCATGAGTAATTTTAAAAGGACCAATCTAGAGTGTGTCAAACTTCTTATGTGTGCCTTTAGCTCTTTGTTCCACAACAAAACTGAATCTCCAACCATAAAATTTCTCCATCTAGATTTTCTATCAGAAAATTTCTTGACATTTCCTTGATGTATGGTTATCCTATCAACCATCTCTTCCTACTATTCCTAAATCATAGTCAAATATAAAATCCTTCTCTCCAAAGCATTAATGAATTCAAGATCTTCAATGGCATTTTGTAGTTTGTGAACTGATAACTCCGATGAAAGAGGACGTGCACTTTCTACCCTGTATACCAGCTCGAAGGGGGTCATCCCAATGGACCTCTTAGGAGTCATCTGGTTTTCCCACAAAGCTTCATATAGTCTTTTATGCCAATATTTCTAGTTTTTATTGACTAGTTTCTTGATAATGCTTATCAGATTCTTATTGCTAGACTCAGCCTAACCATTCCCTTGAGGATAATAGTTAGCCAAATGAGATAGGGAGATTCCATAATCATAGTAGAAAATCAAAATCTCATTAGAGGAAAAATTGGTCACATTTTTAGTTATTAGCTTGTGTGGAACCCCATACCTAACCATAATATTTTCTTTAATAAAATTCCAGACTAATTCATAAGTGGTTCTTTTGACTAGGATTACTTCCACCCACTTGGTGAAGTAATCAGTGGCTATGATAATGTGAGTATGACCCCCACTAGACTATGGACTGGTTGGACCTATGAAAATGAGACCCCATTGCTAAAATGGTCCATCAATAACTACAGGCTTAAGTGGTAAGGCTGCTAACTGAAGTCTTCCTACAAACAACTTACACTTTTCGCAATTGGTCACCTAGTGATAAGTTTCTTTGAACATCCCAGGCCAGTAATAACCATTCCCTATAATTTTGAAAGTAGTCACGGTGGAAGATATCTGATCTTCACAAGCCTCATTGTGGAAAATAGTAAGCAACCGTTCTTGTTGAATTTTATCTACACAGTTCAAGAATGTCCCATCTATGCCATGTTTGTATAAGGTATCACCCCAAATAACATACTTAACAACCTTAAATTTTAAATTCCTTTTTTTCTTACTTGAGAGGTGCTTGGGGTATTGTCCATAAGTGAAAAAGTAGGCTATATTAGAAAACCATTCATCTTGTAAACTAGCGATCAAAACCAATGGTAAATCATCATCATCTTCTTCTTCCTTTGGGATTTCTACCATCAACTTACAGAGTCCTCTTCCTCTAACAAACTTTTTAGGATTTAGGTCTAATTCATACTCTTTCACCTTTGCTATCTAGCTACCCCTATTGTTGCAGTCAATGTCCTATTGAGTCAATATGCTCTTAACAATGAGGTTTGGCACATATATCACTAAGTGCGAATGCAAGATATAGACGTGAAATTGCTTAACTGCCCTAACTACTGCAAACAAATGTTTCTCAATTGGAGAATAATTAATCTCATGTTTCTTTAATGGCTTGCTCATGAAGGAAATAAGCGCCTGAACTTTATGTTCATTTTCTTGTAGCAGCATGGTAGATGCAGTATGCTTAGAAGCATAACAATAGATAATGAAGTCCTTGAAGTTAAGGCTGACTAGGATAGGAGCTCGAGCAATTGCTTCCTTGATATTTTTGAAGGCTTTCTTTGTAGTCGTATTCCATTTGAAAATTTATTTTTCTTTCATCATGTCCACAATATGCTTAGTGATTTTAGAAAAAATTGGAAAAAATTTCCTCAAGAAATTTACCTATCCAAAAAAAGACTTCACATGGTAGTCTGGTTTGAAGGAAGGCTTAATTGTAAGATATTCTTCACTCTATCTGAATCTATTATAATACCTTCCCTTGACACAATGTGACCAAAATATTACCCTCGGTGATGGAAAAAATAGACTTCTTGGGGTTAAGAGAGATACCATGTTCTTTACATCTTTGTAGAAATCATTCCAGATCTTGTAGGTGATCTATTCTTTTCTTGGAGAAAATTGTTAAATCATCAAGATAAATGACTATAATCTTGTTTTGAAGATCACCAAAAGATAGATCCATAGCCCGCTGAAAGGTCACTCCAGTGTTAATGAGTCCAAATGGCATTCGATTATAAGCAAAGGTTCCCTATGGCATGGTGAATGTTGTTTTGTGTTGATCTTCTCCCACCACACTAATCTAATTGTAACCAAAGAATCCATTCAACATGGACATCATTTCTGAACCAGCAACTGCTTGCAATATATGATCCATGTTAGGAAGAGGGTAATTATCTTTTAATGATGCTTGATTAAGATTCCTTAAATCAACACATATCTAAATCTCTCCATTTTTCTTGTGAATTGGCACAATGTTCACCACCTAAGTAGAATGATTTATGGGATATATAATTTGTTCTTTCAACATCTTGTCAATCTCTTTAAATATTTCATTTGTTACCTTGGGATTATAGTTCCTCTACTCTTTTTTGAAGGTATCCTTTCCTTCTTTAAGTGGTATGTGGTGCTGAAAATTCCCATCCATGAAGTTTTTAAGCTCATCATAGCACCAAGCAAAAACCTCTTCATATTTGATCAGTAGGGCTATCATTTTTTCTTTCTCCTCTAGAGAGTATCATTTTTTGATGTTAATCATCTTAGGGGAATCAGGATCCCCAATGTTAACTACTTAAAATTCATCAAAGTGTCCAATGGAATTGCTCATTTTACATTTTACAAAGTGATCATGGAGGTCAAACAAATCCTCAAGAGAAACCAACCCTTCAGGTATTTTTTCCCCTTTAGCCAAATTATTTTTTCTTGGAGACCACCCATCCTACCATGACAAAAATATTTACATCGATTATCACTTCCTTTGAAGAAGACTTGAGCAAAATCCTTGGCATTTTCTAAGAAAATTGATTTTTTTTGTCATCTTCAAAGAACTATGAGTGTTTAACATTGTTAGGAATGCTAGGCCAATAAATCAATTCAATCCTATAGGATTTATCTTTAAATTTTGGGTGTGGAAGGAGTAGGGAGGATAAGACTACTAGTGAGTCAGCCTTTATGTTAAATTCCTTGGGAATGGCCTCTATTGAAAAGGCATCAAAACTTTGAATGGAAATCCAGACTCTTTTAATAATGCTTCAACCTTTCATTCTTAATAGTGAAATTTTTTTGTACTTGTTTAACAATTAGTTCTACATCTCCCAAAACCTTAAGAATCTTTATCTCCATACCCTTAGCTTCAATTAACCCTAACAGAAGGGCTTCATAATCAACAGTATTGTTTGTATTCTCAAATTCTAAAGCGAAAGGAAATTGCTCACCTAAGGGAGAAGTAAGAATGACCCCTACTCTTGACCCAACATGGGAACAACTTCCATCAATATCCATTTTCTAGAGGTTAGGTTATAAATTTGGAATATGTACATCATCCTCTTTTCATTCTTCTAAGAACATATAGTTTCCAAACTCATTTTCTTCGTACAGGATCTATGCTTGGGATCTTTAGACTTGAGCACACTTATCTTGTCTTTCAACTCAGGCTCAAGGTGTACTTTCTCCTTACCAATAGGTATAGTAGCATATGACTAGTCCAATTGTATGTCTCCTCCCAAGTCTTTGCAGAAACTCCTGCTCAGAAGTGTACCATAACTAGAAGGTATGTCTATGACCAATATGGTGAGTTTGAGTTGCTTATTTGGGTAAGCCACAAGTGCAACTTGAGAATCTTTAATTTTTCCAAGGGAACCTACTTGGAATCCATTCAATAACACTTTATGAATGTCTTAGTCATTTCTAGCCCTAGGGCTTTAGCAATTTGTGCAAGAATGATATTAATAGAAGCACCTGAGTCAATGATGAAATTGTTAACTCTAAACCCATTTACAAATAATGATACATAGAACAAGGTTTTTCATTAGAGGTTGATGGAGGGAATTTTACTAATAGATGCAGCATTAGTGGTTGAATCTTTGGGTTTGATCATTGCTTCATCTAGGCCTGCATGTGATTCAAAATGTTTTGTCCTAACATATTCAATCAACCTATCTAATTCCTTAGGATTCATCTTTAAATACTCAACCTAAGAAATTTGAACTTTAGTAGTTTTACAAAACTCCATAATATCAAAATCCCTGGCTTGACCTTCCAAGGGTGATACAATAGGATTTTTAAGAGAGCTATTAACCACACTTTGTGAAATTTTTTCTCCTTTAGAAGTTGCACTAACTTTTGTGAGTAAAACCTTAGGGGAATTTGGAGTACCTATTTGATTGTGGTGTTGCTAGCTTCAATTAATAGAAACACATGTAGCATCATCCAAAGTGATGCAAACATCTCCTCTATCATCATTGAGTTTGAATTCCAAATATCAATTTGTAGAGTCTGCCATATTGATTTAATGAAGTACCTTCCTCTGTGACTTCTTCAATAACTTCTTTGGTAGTGGTTAGTTGCATAAACCTATTCATTTAGGGGCAGTAAGACCATTGTGATCAGATTTAAGGTGAAAGAAACACATGTTATTTTTATTATCTAGAGGAGGAGCTTCAATTGCTAGCCTCTATTCAGTTGGAGGAAAAGACAGTGTATTATTTCCTAGCTAAAAAATTTTCCTCCTAGGAATATCTTGATAGGCCTGGTTACCTTTCAACATCTACCTTTTAAGAGAAATTATGTCATTAGCCAATCTCTGGATCATAGGATCAGAGGAATTAGTAGGAATTGCTTTGTTCATATGATTTTTTTTTCCATTTCCCAACTAAAATAAAATTGTCCTCTAATTCAACAACCAATGCTTGTGTAGCTTCCAAAGTATTCAATGGTTGCCTCTATAAGAGAAGACCAATATCAGGGTGTTGCACATTAATGAAGAAATTTATTTGCATTTCTTGAGAGGGTCTCTAAGAAACCGTAATTCAATTTACTATCCTATTAAACTTGGCCACAAATTCTCTCATAACTCATTCGCTTCTTTCTTCATCTACCTAACTTCCACTATCAAAGTTAGGTCATCATCTGCACTTTTGAATCTCGCTTCAAATTTACTATGCATAATGGACCAATTAGTAATACATCTATGAGGCAACTGATAAAACCATTGTGCTATTTCCTCAACTAAATACTCTATGAACAATCTAAATGTTAAGTCTTCTTCTCGTATTGCAAGCACACCGCATGCAGCGAAGAAAGCATCAATGTGTTCTTCTAGTGAAAATTTTCCATCTCCTCCAAATTTAGGAAAATTCTTACGAGAACCCTTAAGTAGATCATGCGAGTTATTTCTTAGCTGCAAAGGACCAATAGCAACACCCCAAGGGATAGGATGTTGTGGTTGTTGATGAGCCATATTAAGGGGAAAATTAATTACAACTAGTAAAATAGTCTTGTGTAAAATAAGTGCTTGGGAGATAGAGTGATTTGTAGGTGTTCTAGTAGGTGATGTGGGTCTACTTCTAGCCCCAACCCTCCACCTAGAGGAAATGATATAGAAAAATTATTTCTTTCTAGGGTTTCAAAAATAGGATTAGAAACTCCCCTACTTCTTTCCCCTCTAGTAAATCTATGAGAATCTAGGGTTAGTTGAGTTACCCATGAAGTATGCCCTGACAAGACAACTAGAACTATACAATTTGATCCCCAGTAGACTCACCAAAAGTATGTTGGCTAACAAATTGCGCACCTTGAGATATTGCTATTCCATGCTCGAGAGGTGCCAAATTTAACTGAATAGCTCTAAATATCAACCTTTAAGCAAAGACAAATATCCTCTAAATTTTTTCCAAGTACAACTCCCTCACAAAATTTTGAATGAATTAAAATGCTTAAAATTAAACACCACATATGCTTTTAACTAGAAAATAGTAAAGGAAAACCCAATATTAGGAAAATTCCTAAATATTAGTTGCGAGATTTGGCCAATAAGAAGAATTGGCACAAAGACCAATTTTACTAAACTGTTCAAGAATAAAATATACACCCAATACCATCTCATAAATGAAATTAATTATGAAGAAAACTGCATCACTTACACAAAGATAAGATATTGAATTAAGATGTTCTCAAACACAAAGATTCAACAACATAGATTAACTTCATGAACTGAATGTGAAAAGAAAAATAGTAATTTCATTCATAGGAAAATATCATATTGAGCAGTTTCAAAGTGTCTAGAGAGAGAACATATGAAATTAGATACAAATAAATAGGAAAATGAGCAACTACCTCTTCATTGTCCATAACTGACCAAAATTCAAAAAGACAACATAAAAATAAAAACAACTGAGCCATCACGATGGTGTCACTTCATTTCCAACTTCTGAAGTCACAATCGACCTTTTTCAAATGACTTGAAAAGTCTTAAGGATGTGTAATAGTTCTTTATGCTGAGGAATGGTCACATTTTTCATTCGTACCTTCCATGTCAGATGGTTGTCCTTAGCTATCTCCAAGTGGAATTCACAAACTTTGATGAGATCAATCAATTAGGATGTGACCAAATGTAATTCACTAAATTTATTCAAATACTTAGTTGCATTGAGTGAAGGTGAGTCAAGAATTTCTTTAACCATCCCCTAGAAACTATATATCAAACTCTTGATGTCTATGTCATTTCCAGTCTTACCTTTATTCTACAATAATCCAAGACCCACCAAAATATCTAGAGCTTCATCTGAAACAGCAGTGCACTCATCAATGATTTCCCTAAGCTTTTATAAACTCTCTTTAGCAATATGTAACTTCCACTCCACTCCCTTGTTCCATTCCAAGTAATGAATGTCTAAAGCACTAGGTATAATCTATTCTACAACCAACTTCTCCAAATCCCAGCTCAACATTAATTTCAATTCAGTTTGATAATTGTTCCATAACTTTTCTTCTTTTCCAATCACGACAATCTCCTCCCCCAAAGTAGTCTTTGAAGAATTAGTCTCCTAGAAACACTTCATAGATTCACCAATAACAAAGTCTCCCTTTTTAGTTAGACACTCACTCCATTTGTTCACAACATTTCTTAGAGTTTCACTACTTTTTATCTTGGTCAATACTTCTTCCCCAATCATGGTTAATGAATCAATAGAAGAACCTACCTGAGATAGAAGTTGAGGGAAAAGCTAAAAAATAGACCTTAGACATTCAGTTAATTCTCATACCTGAGCTTGCAATTCATCCTTACTTTCCTTATTCATTTTAGACCTTTAAACATTCTAGATATATACACTTGAAAGATTTGAACATCTCCCTCCTTGGTAGGGGGACCAATAACTACTCTACTAACCTCAACGTCACCTCATATTACCTGAGTGGCATCCTTTTGTATTGAAGGATGAGCAATCTCAACTTGGAGGCTACCTAACTTTGTGTCATCCACCAATCTTGCAGTGGTTTCAATTTCTTCATTTTTGGAATTGGGGTTCTTTGCAACAATTTTCTTACCATATCTTGTTTGGGTACACTAAGCTATGCATCTTTCCTTCTCCTAGACAAGGTATCCTCCAACCAAGCTAGAGTAACTAGGAAATTGACTGCTTTAAATTTTGAAGACCCAAACAAAGTTCTTGCAACATGAGAGGTGGCAACTGTAGATGAAACATCCTGTGAATTTTGTGGTACAATCACTTCCCTGATAGATGATTCTTCCTGGGAGGGAGAGGAGTTGATATTTAAAGTTTCCAAACCCTCTTCTTCCTCCTCTCCTTCATTCTCTTTTTCCAAATTTGGCACATTAAGAATATCCTCCCCACAAGTTTGTGAAAACACATTTTTGTTCAGTGGGTCCTCACCACCATCCCCTTGAGCCCCAGATGATAATGACTGGGAGGTATCACCAGCTACCTGTCTACTTGTAGAGGCTTGGGAAGTGCCCTCGATAGGTTGGGACTCCTTAGATTTGGCATGAGGATGAGATTATTCTGTCCTTTTCTTATTCATCCATTCTTGTGTTCTATTCAAGACATCAACAATCATTGCCTCAATAGTCTCTTTCTCCCTACTACTCCAATATATGGTAGGTATAGGCTGATTTTCTATTAACTTAGTAGATTATACTTGGACAATTCTTTTTCAATATTTAGGGCATCAGACAAGGATTTACAAATATAAGCACTAAAACCAAAGGGAAAGAAAACTATCAACCTTTTCCTACCTTGGCACAACCTATTTACATCCACCAATTGCCTGCTTACTTTAATGAGTACCCATTTATCTTTAGGATATTTAGGCAATTTTATTGGGAATCTTGCATATTGACCAACCCTTATGTAGGAGAATCTCTAAAACTAAATAAAATGGCTTCCATAGAAGTCTACAAATTGCATTGATTTAGGTGATAACCTCATCACTTGACATCCCTGTAACTCCCTAACCATTCTCATAGTGAAAGTATCAGTCACTCTCCTGAAACACTAAAAGCTCTTATGAAGTTGTAGCTTATCAAAATAATCATAGATGGGTACTTTCTTTGGAGGTAAATCTCTTGGTCTTAATATAGGCCATGCTCTAGTGCTAGTGATGGAATATATCAAATATGAAGACATGTAAAATAACCTGTTGAGAGTGAAGAAGTTCATCAACTCATGTAGGCGATCATTGATAATTTCTACCCAATCTAGGAATTTCTCTCTGCATAACATGATTTGGGTGAAGAAATACATCCATTCCTTGAATCCATGAACATCCTCATTCCCCCTTATTATATCCAACAATACTACAATGTTGGCCACTTCTTCCATAAAATGAGTATTGTGCAACTTTCAAGGCAATTGAGACTTATCCCTTTTAGGCATGGCCAACCAATTTTTTTCCATCTCATTCTTGTAGACCCCTTTCTTTGCAAAAAATTCAATCTCATAGCTTTTCATGTTCATGGGTGAATACTCATCTTTTTTTGGGATTCTCAGGAAATACATGAAGGTGGACCTTTGGATTTTCAGAACTAGACAATTATCTTCTATCCTAACCTCTCATGTTTGTCAATTATAATTCCTAATGCATTCTAAGATGAGTTTGGGGAATTGCACTACTAAGGGGAACATGGTAGCTTCAAACAACCCACTATCAATTATTGATTAAGTGATAGGTGGAAGATTTGGTTTATTGAATTTACTTCTTATTCATCTAAACTCACAAGCCCTAGATGGGTATCTCTAATTTATGGGCCCTCATAACTTAGCCCAGACACATATTCATAACCCTCATATTTAATCCTCACCATGAATGAGATTTTATAGCTCAACAATATATAATCTTCTAAAATGTAGACAAAAATATCCTAGGAAAGTAAGCTGAAACAAGTGAGTAATATAAATACCTTCAATGGTGAACCCCATAATTGGAATTCCAAGCCTCGCCCAACTCGTCCTCAAAGACCTTGTCATTAGGAGAATGTTTTTCACGCACTTAAAACTATTCTTAAAAATTCACGGAAAAACATGAGAGTAGATGAGCATTTAATATCTTTAATTGCTCCAAAACATGTGGTAGTTATTACTCTATTGCTTTCATTACAAACAACCTTAAAAATTTGAAATCAATCTATCTATAAGTGGCGAGAAAGGGAGTTCATTGAACTACATAAAAGTGCACCCGAGTTTGAATACCAAGTCAGAATGTCGCTTCAATAAAAACTATCACACAGGCGAGGAAAGGGAAAGTTTGACAAACTATATAAGGTGCCACTTGAATGAGAAGAGACATAAACTTAAAAGAAAACAAGCTCAAGCAACAAAGTGGGGAGTTCAATAAACTATAAAAAATACTGCTCGAGTTTGTATGAGTGAACAAAACACTGCACCTAAGTAAAATTGAGTTGTGAATGAGTCCCCTTAGGTGGGACCCATTCACCTAGAGTGGCGAATGAGACCTGGGTATGTGCAGGATCATGATGGACCAAAAAGTGGCAATATGTGGGTATGTGGCTAATGACTATGGGTGGGTGTATGAAGTTGGGTACCAATTTCATGGCCACTTTCTAATTTTTTTTTGAAAATGCTATAAGATGAGTGCGTTATAGCATGTTAAAAGAAAAAAACAAGAGCGAATGTCTTCATTTTCACTTCGACTATTTTCTTCTTCTGCCCACTGCCAAAAACCCCAACTTCTGTGCTCACATTCTAGGAGGAGGTATTAGGCACAAATCTTCAACAAGAGTTGCTATTTCTTTGCAAGGATGGTGCCACGATGACAAAGAGGTGGGAGAGGTAAGTATTGTTTGTTGTTTGTTTTGAATTTCTTAGTTTTAGGTTGATTTTGTTAGTTTTAGGTTAAATTTGATATATAATTTTTTGAATTTGTAGGAGATGCAAATGAACCTGCAAACCCTCAAAATCCTCAAGAAGAAGAGCAACCAAATCCTGAAGAACAAAATCCTCGACAAGAAAATCAACCTCAACAACAACCTCCTCTAGCAATCCCTCAACAACCTCCCGACACTCAAGAAAATTTAATGAGTGAGATTGAGAACAACAAAAAACATATTGAGGATTTTATTAGTAGGTTGAGTGATCCAAATGGTTCAACCATAGAAAGAATGACCCTCGCAAGTTCATTGAAAGATATGTTAAAAAATGTAGATTCAATTATCAAACAAATAACTGGATGGCAAGATAGGAGGCAAGTAGCTAAGGCATATTATGCAGATAAACTATCATATAAACAAGTAAAGGATTTAAAAATTACAAAAGGTGATTTGCACTCATTATTCACTGACCCACACACAAATCAAAATCTTAGCCTCAATTCAAAGAGGTTTCCTATTCATTGGTGCCACCACCAAGAGATTAGGAACTATTTTTATGATAGGTGGTACATGGTCTTTGATGACTGACCGTGCAAAAATTGTGAAGTCCCCTAGTATTTTCTTAGGAAACTATATAGTGAGTTCATATTGAAAAAAATACCAAATTATTTTGATATGAGGGACTTCCAAGGGAGAGGTGGGGGGTCAGCTTAGGATAGGCCCAGTGCACAACTGGATTCTACATGGAAAGGGAGACGAGCTCTCGCTAGGCCACCTCATGAGCACGTTGTTATGCCTACATTCGCGAAGGAGATTGTGGATGTAGAGACATTGCAAGCAATTAGCACTTTGACCTAGAGTGTCATCCATCATACTAGCCCTATTCTATAATGCCATCTAGGGGAGTCTTCGAGTGGTGGCCTTCGAACACATGTTTGTCAATCTTGCAGGGAAACTTGTTCATATGACCCCACCAACACTTAAGAGGCTATTGCGGAGGATCCTTATGCAGCTACAGAGATGGAGAGGGTAGCTAAAATTTTGCATGATACGATGGAATTGATACTCGAGTAAAATTTAGCATGTTCATTGAATTTAATTTATTAAATTTTGATTTTGAAATGCAAGATTAACTAATTTAGTTTTATGATTTTAATAAAATTGCATGGTCACAGTGTTGAGACTAGATACACCGGCCCTCCACCTACTTATTTTTTTAGTACACCTTGTGGACATCAAATCTGCAAATGGTTAACAATTTTAACATAACATCATCATGTTAGTCCTTTGCAAAACATTAGATTTGAAATCCCTATGAAATACTTGACTATAATGAAACATGCAAATTAGATAAACAAAGATGATCAAATGTAAGCATATAAAAGCATAGTCAAAACTCTATTCCATAGTGGATTGGTGTCACATGTGCTAGTGACCCTTTCCCAATCCTTGATCAAAGCTCAAGATGATAAAATGCAAATGGAGATGATGGAGTGAAATGAACAAGATCAAATCTCAAATGAAAAGAGTAACCTTGCATAAAATTGTGGAGGTTGTGGAGGATTTGCTCAAAGATGAAGCTTGTATTTAAATATTTTCAAATGCTGAGTGTTGAAGAGGGACCAATGTGGGACTAAAGATTGGATCAATGAGAGAAGGACACTTGTCAGCATGTGAGTGGTCAATGGTTGTGCAAGATTTGGGAAGAGTGCCCATGAGGGGGAAAATTTGAATTCAAATTTGCAATAAATTTTGAGAGGGGACAAGAAAAAAAAGAGCAATAAATGCCATGTTTGACTTGTCATGTTGAGGGAAAATGAGGTTTTAATAAATCAATAAAATTGATTTATTGTGCAAGTGGAGATATCTAGATAATGCAAGTGGGATGGAATTAACATTTAATCAAGGTTAGATGATGATTATGCTGATTTAATGCTGATTAGATGATTTGACTTTCAATACTTTGATAATTGATTTATTTAAATCAGAAAATGATGGAATATGATTTAGGATTTGATTTAAATGGCTTTTTGATTTATTTAATTAAATGGATGATGCAAGATGAAGGTTGAATGATAATTTTTATTTGATAAATGAGATTATTTAATGAATAGATCTAATGCAACATCCCGTTCAGTTGATGAATGAACCTGATCAAATGCAGTGTTATTTTTGCCTGTCTACATTTTGCCCCTCTTTGAAGCAATGTACTTGTTGCGTTGGTTCAAAGAATAAACTTGTCGCGATCGAAATCAAAAAAATTCTAATTTTTCGGATGCCCCAGCGGAAAGAAGTACACTGGTACATTGCCCCCTCGAGAGATCGAGTGAAAAGATTCAATTTGAGGGTCGATCTCATGATAAAGAGGTTCAAAATGGATGGCTATGGATGACGATGCAAATGAGATGATTTTAAGATGCTTAGAATAACAAATCTATATTATCCTAAACAACTTAAATGATGATATGATATGAGATGGATGATGTGATATGCTGATAGTTTTGTGGATGCAAGATGGATGCATGATGGATGCATGATGGATGCATGATGTTAGCGTGGAAATCAAATATGAGAAGAGGATCCCACAAGTCCACATTATGAGAGATGATGATGAGAAATGATAATGATAGATGGATGATTTACTTATCAAGGATTGGGATTTTCAAAGGGTCACTTACTTTATTTTTTATAACACGCCTAAGCACGATGCATCAAGGTATAAAGGACCAGGATGGCGTTGTACTTAGTGTGATGGACTTTGACTCGACAAATAGAGAGAAGTATTCTTGTTCACACCTAACATATGAAAACCTTGCTAGGATGCACTTTAGAAGTCTCAAACATCTCGGACCAAAACACAGAAAGGTATAACCAATCAATGCAATAGTCAACAAGCTATCCAAAACATCCTCCATACATATCTAACAAAGCAAGTATTTGCCAAGTTATTTTACAAGAACGCCAACAAGCACAGTAGACAAAATAATAATGATCGTTGCCCCATTCCTATCTCTCTAAATCCTTAGTTCAGATATCATTGAGAGGTCCTTGGACTGAGCGCAATAAGATAAGTCAAAAGAAAAGACCAAGTACACAAACAAGTTGATGTTCTTCATACCTCTAGCCAAAGGGAATGTTGTTTTGATAGGATAAGAATCCAAGGTGATATCCAAAAATGATGCCCATTGTCGGAACGATATATCCTAGGACATGCATTGTACAGGATGATGATGGTTTGATAAGTTGATTGATAGGCTAATGATATAAGGTCGATTGACATGTTTGAAAATGATCGAGACTTTGATTTTGTTTTAAAGATTTGAACATCTTGTGTGAGTGTGAGTAGGGGCATTTTGCATACATTCTCTTCTTTGTGCCATCAAAGATCGTCGACGAGTTATGGATTGTGTCTTTGCTTGCTTTTGTTTATCCTAGAGGGCCTGCCTTGGGGAAAAAGTACTCACCCAAGGGAATGACTCAACTGGTAACACTCTAAAGCCAAGAGTATTTCGAGCCGGGATATAAATGTGGGTATTGGTTAAATGCCATTATCACGGTTGGCTCGACAAGATGGATCCGAAAGGGGACTCTTGCGTATGGGTCAATCTCCATGAACGGAAAGTCCTTACTAGAACCCATGTGCTAGAATTTTCCAAAATCCTTAATCTATTTGTTGGCAAGAATCATTTTGAAGCCACCCCACACTCTACGGTCTTCTAGTAGAGATGGAAAAGCCGCATGGAGTTTCATGGGTGTTGATGCTTGTCTGCCGATTGATGTTAATGGGGAGGAGCCGATTGGGTCAAGCATCTAACCATCGCTAGAGATAAGCATATCCGGACTTGTCCAAGTGGGAATCCAACAAATATTGTCTTACACATCCATAGGGCTTGTAATTATTCTTTGTTTGAAAACACAGTGTTGTATTCGAAAATATTTTGCAAACAAACATTCAACATGATTCTCAAAATTTCAAACCCTCTTTAAGACAAATATCATTGACTCAATCCATATGTTACTGCTTTCCCTATGGATTCACGTCTAGAGGTTCCTAAGCATTGGATTATACCTCAATTTGTCTTCTTGAGTAAACAATAGGAAAACCATTGCCTTAAGTTCATTGAATTTCCACATAAAATATCTTGTGGGGTTTAAGGAAATTAAGACATTGGACATCTTAGTTTGAAACTTTAATCAAGAGTCTGTTTGTGGTAAAAAGAATACACTAAGCAAAGATAACAAATTGGACCCCACACATGTGCTCGATATCTTTTGGTCATATTCGTCTTTTGATTGCTCTTAGAGAAAAGTGTGTTCTTCAATACCTTGGCCTAGTAAAAAAAGTCTCTCTAAGTCTTTTAGGATCAAATCAAACACCTCATCCACTCCAAACATTTATCACCTTCATCCATCCAAACGACTTTAGATCTTTGCAAACATCATTCTAGACTTGGGTATCATCCTTAAATCAAATCAAAGTCATTTGTTTAATTAGGTGTGTGGGAATGTATCCTTTCTCATACATTTAATTAAATCAACCATCCTTTGAACAAGTTCATCCTAAGATCACATCCAACATCTTAGTGTTTACAAGTTCATCATCCACATCAAAAATCAAAATAAAAAACCCTAAGTCTAGCATTGATCCAAGGTCCCTAAACGTTCAACACTCTCATCATTCACCCCATTCATCCTCCATATCATCATTGGTCCTAAGAACCTTAGAGGTTACTTTTGCAACAAGGTCAAAACACAAGAGGAACATGGAATATACACTTGATCCATACATCTTGGGTAATCCAAATCAGCTGAATCTTCAAAGCCTTGCAATGCCTATCAATTATCAAATTCCATTCATGGGATCATTGCCTTCGACAAATGTCAATGGTACAACAAGTGTGAGTATGCCCAAGTCAAAGTTTGGAACACATTTCCCAATGATAGGTCTAAGTCCAAACCTACAAATCCACCAATCGAATAATCAATGCATGAGCCTTGAAATGAACAACGTCATTCCACCGAATCCCTACAAACCAAATGTGGATGTACCAAGTGCAACTTTTTGAAACATGAATCCTAACTAAGAAAACTTTGGAAAAATGATTCCCAATACCAACAGTGTTCATCCTATCATGCCAAATCTAAACATCATCCCAAATCAGAACATTATCCAAAGTCAATTTTCCCATAATCCCATTCAAAAACTGCAAACATGCATGCCAAAACTACTTGAACACAAGCCAAATCAACTATCTCAAGTGAGTCAAGATCAAAATCAAGAACAAATTTGGCAAGATCAAATTGCAGAAATAGTTGAGGCATTGCGCCAGGGGAAATCTCCACCACCATTACCTACATCATTCCTTGGTTTAGGGATTCCCCCTTTACCTAACACCAATCACGCCACCCAAATCAATCCACATAATGCCAATAAATCCATCACATCAAATCCTTTGAATATACCATCGACATCGCACCAACAGATGGTATCCAATCAAGCAACAATGATGATCCCAACCAATCAAAATACGGTCTCCCAAGAACCTATCACCTCAGTTATTCCAACCATCACTATCCCTTCAATCATTCCAACCACCACTATCATGCCCATCACATCTCAACCCCTCACTACCATGATCGCTCTGAGCGTATCTCAAACACTTGTCACTACATCCAACATGATTTTGAATCCACCCCCACCCCCACCACCACCAATTTCCACCACATCAATCCAATACAACGCGACATTACAAGCTGCTTTTCAAAAGGGATTCCAACAATATCTAGCCATGCAACAAGCAACACAAGCTCAACAAGTGCAACAATCCTCTCAAGTTGCCCAAACCTCTCAAGCTACCCAACCAACACGAGCACAAACACAAAAGATAACAACTGTTGAGAACAAAGATCAAGATCACTCCATCATTGAATACCTTGAAGTTGTGTCTATTCCATCCAATGATCAAATGAACATATGTCAAGAGTCACTTCCCAATCATGATCAAAATCCACCAACAATACCCAACAATGATCCAATTCCACAAATGACAACATCATTTGACCCTATGGTTGAAGACCTTAGAAATCTCTCTACTGCAATTTTTGAAAACAATGTTCAAGATTTATCCATCAATAAAGATATTTTCACTTCATTCAATGGGGCATTGACCAATAATCATGTTGAAAATGTCTCTACATTACCTAATGGGTTAAAGGGAATATCTCAAGAAGTTATCCTAAAGCATGATCAAAATCTTTCACCAAGGTCTAGCAATGGTCCTTTCCAAGACATATTGACCCCCTTTGACCTCATGGTTACAGATACTAAGGGAATATTGAACTCAACACTTGAGTATATTGAGCCATTCCCCATACCTAATGACGAAATCCAAGAACTCTTTGTAACCAAGCCATACTTTGAAACTGAACCATGTCAAGAAATTGATCCAAATCATGTCGAAAGCAACTCCGAAATCATTCAAGATCAAGAATTTGTATCTTCAAGATATTACAACAATCTAATGGACACTCTCGTATCTATACAAGATGTCACAAAGGATGATCACATTGGCATAGCACATACTCCTCCATCTACCCATGAGATGCTTTCTATGGATGGACACGTAGATGATCTTCATCTAGAACAAGATTGTGTTACACAAAAAGAGCAGATTCTTAACTCCTACAATCAAATAGAGTTGTCAACATCAGGATCAAATATTTCCCAAACTCAGATTGAGGACATCATGAATAAAGATATCCATCATTATCCGCTCAACAAAACAAGTCAAATAGAACATCTAGAGTTAGCAGAGCAGCAAATTGAAAGAATGTCAACTACGGTGGTCATTTGTCAGAGCATGTTTACTGAAAAGGATATCTCAAAACAAGCAGAATCAAGGAACAAAGGTACTACTATCACCATACTGGGGACAACTTCGTCTCAAGAAAACGTCAACATAGGGAGCACGAAGAATCCTTATGATGAAACTAGTGTCAATACTACAACCAGCCACGCCATGAATTGGGACCAACGTCAAAAGAAAGATCTGAATCAAAGCACAAAGAATGTTATCAAATCAAGAGAAGCTGAGAAGCATAATAGAAAAATAAAATGCAAATGGATACCAAAGAATACAAAGAAAGATCATCCCTATCAAACTCCATCAGTCAAAGAAACTATGGGGCAAAATCAAAAAGGGAAAAGTATCCATCAAGAATGTCTGCAAAAGAAAAAGCAGGTTTTTCAAGCAATGTACAAAGTATATCGAGCAGTTGGTCCCAATTCCACGCACATCAAAGCAATAAAATGTCTTTTGGGTGTTTCTCTTGCACCCTAGATCGCACAAAGCGCAAGGGGAGAGGATACGCACTCAAAAGACAAAATCACACAAAACACTTGTTCGTTTTATAGCCTTCAAAGCAATTGTGAGTTCGTTTTAAGCACCAAATGAAATATGAAGATTGCTTGTCCACTTTTTATCCCAAAACAAAATCTAGTAAGTTTGTCCTAGGATTCCTTTTAAGCCCTTTGCAATGAAAATCAAATTGTTCGTTTTAGACCCAAATGAAAATTAGTGTTCTAAAATGAAAAGAAAAACAATTTCATGAAGTAGTGTTGATCAACACTTAAAGTGTTAAAAAACACATTGGGTTTTCAAAAAAAATCATTCTCCTTTCATCTTCGTTTGCTAGCCTCCTCCTTGTTGACTTTTCACTTTTCTTGTACCTTGTTCACTTGCCTTTGTTCTCTTTTGGTACCTTTGTTGATTTTCAGCTTTGTACCTTGTTCACCTTCGTTTTCGCTTGATTCCGATGTTTGAATTTGATATCAACCTATTACATTGCAAAGTTATCAAAATGAGAATTATGCATGTAGTAAGAAAAAATATGCATAAGGTATGTTAACTACTTAAAGAAAATAAATTTGACAATGGTTCATAAGTTCCTTTTGATAAAATTGTCCCAATAATGAATGTCAAAATATTCAAATTTCCATCTACTTTTCTATCCATGACATGATTGATAACCCATCAAAAGATTTACCTTTTTGATCAAAATGAGTAATCAGATGACTAAAACATATAAGATGGTTAAATATAAATTGAGACAAAAGTCACTTTTTAAAAAAGTAATGAGGACCAAATGAAAGGCATCAAATAAAGAAAACAATAAATACTTTCAAGCCATTTGCATTTGATAAATACAGAACTGTATCATTAGCGCCATATGTAAGACCTTTCAACTTAATATAAATGGCGAGTGTAAAGTCATGTTCCTCTTTCTTCAACGTGTTCTTTGCCTGCACCAAACATTAATATACTGACACAAAATTTAATATCTCCACCAATGAATTGGAGAATACAAACCGATACAATTCGTTGTCTGAAAAACCCTTTGAAGAAACTATTGTGTAAATAGAAGATCCTTTCAGCTGGCAGTTTGGAACAACATTTTATTAATCATGGAAGTCCGCCAACATCAAAATCTTAAATGCCACACACGCCTGTAGATTTTGAAATGATTAATCTCAATAGAATAACGCCTAATATTCAAATAGTTAATGGACATAAGATTAAAATGCATAGGGATTGGATATTAGACGTGTATTCCTGAGTGAATGACTTTTTTTTAAATTTCTATCCACAATCTATAAGTCTCTCCATCGGCCAACAGCATTCAAGGACAACATTCATTTATACCACGTCCCTTCTCACTAACAGTTGTGAATTCATTGTACTCTGCCGAATCCTAGCAGTCATAGATGCGTAGACCAAACACAACAGCAAGGAGAATTTAATTCAATCGCTGGGTTTAGATTGTCTCAATCAAAGCTATATTATTGTCAGTACACCATATTGCATGATTTAAGAAAATTCATCAAGTAGCATCAGCCTATCTTTTAATGCTTAACAGGAGACAAACATCCTTCATGATAGCAGGTCATAAATGCTGAAGCAAGGATGTGTAGTTCCCAAGACAAACGCCTTTGTGATGTCGTATCCCCAAAGGTTTCTGCATGAAACAATAAACCAGAAATAGCATATAATGTGGATGTCAAAATGTGGATGCACTGGTAATGCATGTGAACTATTTGAAAGTCTCGAAGCATAGAATAAGCACGTGGATTGTTTGTCAGTCCAGAAGCATGTAAAAAACGTGTGAACTGTGCATTCTACTAACTTTCTAGCATCCTCCCTACCTACGCGCAAATGTGTTAAAGCGTTGAAGCTTAGACAAGGACCATGAACTGTTTGATAGTCTGATGTGGGAGCATAGACAAGGCACTCTATTTGTTTTGTAGGAGATGGACTGTCATTGTCGACAGAAAAAGGCATAGACAAGGCATGTTAATTGTTGACAGTGCGCCTCATAGAAATGTGGATGCATAGAGAAAGCACGTCCCCATCTTACTAAAGTTCCTAAAGAAATGTGATCCAACGGAATACAATGATGGCATGATATGCATAAAATGGATTCATTGAGAAGGAAGACATAAATCTAAAGTAAATGTTAGCAGGTGTAAAAGCCAAACTCCCAACCTTTTCCATACCCTACCTTCCTACGTGCAGAATTTTCATGACAACAATATCAATGAGCAATAGATTATAACAGAAATAGTCTATGTATTTATAGCTGTCAAGATAAATGGCGAAGCAGGACTTGGGCGTGAGCGAATTCCAGCTCTAGAAATCAAATGAACGCACATAAATGAAGATTGAATTTATCAATCACGATTTTATAAAGCAAATTTCCCAGCCATTGATGATAGTTTTGAAGCTGTTTCTCATCCTACTAAAGATAAATAAAGCAACACTATTTTTATTTTTCCCTTGCAATCAACTATATTTCTAATTCGTGGACTTTTTAGCAGAATACTTCTAATTTGAAGACAAATAGAAGTTGTGTTGTAGAGCAACTGTGGGTTGTTCCAGCATTTAATTGACTTTTACTGCAGAAGAAAACAATCACCACAGTTTCCACATAACTTATTACTATGTCTTATGCAGAATAACGGTAGAAAATGACATTGCAATTGTTAGTTTAAAATACAACAACATTTAAACATCCCTATGGAATAATAAGCCATGTTAATCATGCCATAAATGAAACAAGGGAAACCAAATGTCAAGTGTAAAATTGAATTCCATAGCCTTTGCTAGCATTCTCCCTAGCTGTGCACAGATGAGATCTTTGAAACAAGGTATGGTCATCTAGTAAAGAAAAATATAGCGCCATTATTTGGACGTTTTGATAGAATGCCTCAACCACCTGTTATCTCATGGAACACATCAGTTGTAGGATATGCACAAAATGGATTTGTAATTCAAATGCAGCTATTTCAACTGAGACTAATTTAACTCCAGCATCATAAAAAGGAACTTTAAAAGTATTCTAACTGGAAGGTATAAAATCAATGACCCTAAATGCTAATCAAGAAGCCTTCACGCTAATGAAATGCAATCAGCCGACAATGATGGCCTGTATGTCAAACTAAGACCAAAAATGCAATCTGCCAAATAATTATAAGCTGTAAGTCAACTACAAATCCATAGAACATAGTAAGAATGCACACGTATGAATCAAGTAGAGAAACAACTTCACGAAAACAACTTCAATCATGCATATTCATGAGAGATATGGTGCAAACAAGCCATAATGCAAATCAAGCCCTCCTTCTAGCGCCATTTTGTGGACATCAAATCTGCAAATGGTTAACAATTTTAATATAACATCATCATGTTAGTCCTTTTCAAAACATTAGATTTGAAATCCCTATGAAATACATGACTATAATGAAACATGCAAATTAGATAAACAAAGATGATCAAATGTAAGTATATAAAAGCATAGTCAAAACTCTATTCCATAGTGGATTGGTGTCACATGTGCTAGTGACCCTTTCCCAATCCTTGATCAAAGCTCAAGATGATAAAATGCAAATGGAGATGATGGAGTGAAATGAACAAGATCAAATCTCAAATGAAAAGAGTAATCTTGCATAAAATTGTGGAGGTTGTGGAGGATTTGCTCAAAGATGAAGCTTGTATTTAAAGATTTTCAAATGCTGAGTGTTGAAGAGGGACCAATGTGGGACTAAAGATTGGATCAATGAAAGAAGGACACTTGTCAGCATGTGAGTAGTCAATGGTTGTGCAAGATTTGGGAAGAGTGCCCATGAGGGGGAAAATTTGAATTCAAATTTGCAATAAATTTTGAGAGGGGGACAAGAAAAAAAAGAGCAATAAATGCCATGTTTGACTTGTCATGTTGAGGGAAAATGAGGTTTTAATAAATCAATAAAATTGATTTATTGTGCAAGTGGAGATATCTAGATAATGCAAGTGGGATTGAATTAACATTTAATCAAGGGTAGATGATGATTATGCTGATTTAATGCTGATTAGATGATTTGACTTTCAAGACTTTGATAATTGATTTATTTAAATCAGAAAATGATGGAATATGATTTAGGATTTGATTTAAATGGCTTTTTGATTTATTTAATTAAATGGATGATGCAAGATGAAGGTTGAATGATAATGTTTATTTGATAAATGAGATTATTTAATGAATAGATCTAATGCAACATCCCGTTTAGTTGATGAATGAACCTGATCAAATGCATAGTGTTATTTTTTCCTGTCTACACACCTATCAACGGGGTATGTAACTAGTAAACAATTATAAATTTATCACATTTTATAGCATTGTTTTACAAATGGTATTTTAATATGTGATTTTGGATGTTGAACAGGGTAATATTGGAGGTTTCGAGGGAACACCTCCTAGTGCCAGTGGATTTACTCAAACCTTCATGTAGGTAATAGAATAAAGAGTTTAACTAATGAATTTTACTTAATAGATTTGTGTAGTTTATATTCATATCGTTGGTTACATTTCATTGCACATAACTCAAAGCATTACTTCACATTCCATATAACTAATAACTAGATGTTGATAGATGATAAAATTTCAACTAAAATATAGTTGTTTAGAAAGTCAACATAAGTAGTGATGCAATTTCTTCACATGGAGGCATGTTCTTGCAAAGGTGCACCTGCACGACAAACTATGGATGCTTGGAAAAAATCTATGAAACCATAATAGTAAGCAATAACATAGACAAGGTAGTTAGTAGTTTCAAGAAATGCCTCGAAGAAATGTGGTCTCATGGTGATGGAATTCCATTCCATCACCATGAGACCACATTTCTTCAAAATTCTCACCACCTTTTCTATGATACCACATTTTTCATACATGTGCACCAAAGCATTTTATCAAACTACGTGTGCTTCCTTGCTACTATGGCTAAAAGCCTAAAATAGGTGCTTTCCAACAAACTATGGATGCTTGGAAAAATATCTATCAAATCATATTAATATAACAATCTAATCCTTTGAACTAATACAAAAGAAACCAATAAAATTGGTTGCATAAGAAATTTGATAACATAAGTTTTCTAGCAAATAAATTTTATGGGGAATAGACATGCATTTGAACCATCTTAGTTCACTTGTGCTAGTAAATTGATACAACTGAGCAATTAAACTCTACCTTATGCTAATCCAAGTGGAAACAAGTATAAAAAAACTAAATATAATATATTTTAAATAGAAATATCTCCAATCCTAGTTTTCACCTCCTACACATATACATTAGCATTTGTCTCTTCATTTGGCTTGGTCAAGTAGTTTCTTCCTTTTTTAGAGGAGACACTCATTATTCCTTAAAAAGATTTCTTCCACAATCTTTCTCAAATGTATCATAAGGAACCTCATATATATGCTCATAAGTCTTTGAAATACATCTAACAACTAAGAAACAGACAAAACCTTGGTGTGCCTTCAAGGCACTTATGAGGATAATGTCAAATGCATCCCTTAGATAGAATAAAAGAGCATGCAATACACAACCAAAATAACAAAATCATGTAAAATAATATTGGGCTACCTTAAGAACAAGGAGAATTTTTAGAATAAATTTGAAATATTAGACTAAAGAACACTAGGATTGCATTTACACACAAGATACAATCTAGTAAGCAATAATACTGGTCATAGAGAAGGAAATGAACTTTTTGAAAAAATGCCTAAAAGAAATGTGTTCTTATGGTGATGGAATGCCATGATGTGCATTTTTTTGTAATGGAATTCCATCACTATGAGACCCCATTTCTTTTGAGGCATTTTTCCAAACAATTCACTACCTTCTCTATGCCACCACAGTTATCGTGCATGTCTATGAAAGAATTTAATCAAATGATTCAGTGGCTTGCTGCTATGGGTAAAATCCTAAAAACATGTCCTTTCAAACAAGATATGGATAGGGAAAATAGTAAGCATGATAATCAGAAATATATAATTTAATAAGTACTCAAAATTTTGTTCATTAGACCTCATACACTATAAGTCATGATGTGTCCATCGCTATTGTAACTTTTTTGTGATTAAATAATTTTTTTTTAATTTTCAAATGGTGGTTGTGGAAACACCTCCAAATGTTACAAGGGCAATGAATATTAGTGTTTCATCCACTATACAATCCTTGATGGCTCTCACAGGGGAGGTATGAGGCAAATTACTAAATTTCAATTTACATTTGTTGTTATAGATGTTAGTTCAAGTGAAAAATTAAACCAAATTATTGATTCATAGTCTAATTTCTATTTGGATGGTTTATATAGGGCTTGAGCATGCTTCAGCATCAGTGTGCGAATATTTCCCTCAAGGAGAGTGATCATGAGATGGCTGTAAGTGATTTTCTTAAAAATATATCATTTTTTATAATGTAATTTCTATATATTAATGTCTTTACTTCTTATTGTAACAGTTAAAACTTCACCAAGAACTTAACAGTAGTAGGAGCAGCAAGAGCACTCCTCAAGTGCAGCAAAAATGAGTGACAAACCTATCACCATCCGATCGACCAACAAAGGGCAAGAGTTTATTTTGAGATCCTAGAGAGCAATGACTTTTGATTCCAAAGCCCTTTGTTGTATGCCTACATGGCAGTTTTGTACATATTTTGTATTGGATATATTTGGCATTGTATGCCTATATGGCATTCTCATAAGCCTATATGGCTATTTTGTACCTATATTTTATACTTATATCAACATATATTGATGTATGTGTACATGGCTATTTGGTTAATACAAATCTTTTTTATCGATGGTGTCCATATTTGCATGTTATAAATTAATGGTTCAATAGCTATGAGTTATGTGTATTGAAGTGCTTACTTTACGACATATGTGTATACTTTGTGACTTACGTGTGTTCAAATGTATACTTTGCAACTTATGCATTTTCATGTGTATACCTTGTATTTGTGCATGTACTATCTTAAGTTGTGTATACTATGTATTCATGTGTATACTTCAAGGCATATGTGTTTGTGACTACTTGTGTTTCCCTTATTCACATGTACATGCTTGACTTATTCATGTGTATACTTATTAATTGGTTAGCCATAGCATTTATCATTGTTGTCCTTCATGGTTTGTCTTGAATAAATTAATTGATTGATGGTAAAGAACTTTATCTAAAAGAAAAAAACATGTTTTCAATTGGTATTCTACAAAATGATTTATAAAAAGATTCCAATTTATTTAATCCTTTGATTGGAACAACTCAATTAAGCAAAGGATATGTACATAAGACTTTTCCTTTTATATTAGTAATGCATGGAAGTTTCAAAAGTATCCTTGATATTACAAAAAGATATATGTTTATACACTTCAATTGTGCACTCACCCTTTGGTTCTTTGAAAGAAAAATATGCCTATGCCATTGTTACAGTGCACAGGTAAACCAGATTTTGTATTGTGGAGTTATATTAAGCTACCAATCTCAAGACCAATGTAACAATGATACAAAATAATGTTTGAAACTGCAAGAAGTCATCAAAATGGCTAGTGTACTAAAAAAATTCTTATGATTTATGAAGAATGTTGATAACTCTACTCAGTTGGCTTCTTTTTTCAAAATCATACAAATTGAACCCTAGCATCAATGATGTTATGTGATATTCTAATCCTAATGCATGCTTCTAGGCTACATATATATTTATATTTTGTTTTTACATGATTTTTGTACCAACAAACCCAAAATGAACTGAACCCCCCTCCTAAAAAAATTGGCCTAACTGGCAAACCGAACCCCTGAACCCAAATCCAAACCTCAAAACCTATTCCAACACTCTTCATTCTACCTGCACAAACTTAATTGACCACAAAATTATGCTGCCTCTTCACTTTACCCACTTTTACTCCCCCAAACATCTCTTTTTCATTCAAAACCCCTATTTTCCCAAGTAGGGCATCATGCCATAGCATAATTTTGACCTCCCCTATCCTTACAGACCTTTTGAACACATCAAACTCCATAACCTCACCCTATTTCCAACCTATTCTAACTTATTTTCAAGAAATTTCTTCTTTTCACCTCTTCTAGTCTTGCTTTTAAGGGGCCTCAATTTTGAATTTTGAACAGGGGCAATGCTAGTAATCTCTTCCAATGACTTTACCAATTCTATTTTCTTATTCCTACTCCCTATCCTACTTGCATCAGGCCCATGTCACTGAGACATGACCTGAACAATAGGTGGAATGGCCTATTTCAACATATTACACTTGAACCCTTAAGGGATCGATCCAATTGAGCATAGCTTAGAGTGATTCCATGTGTTTGGGTGCAAAAGAGGACCATTCCTAGCATAAAGATACCTATTCGGATTTGTTGGAACAGTTTGTTTGGTCACATGAGCTGCAGAACGAAAGTTGCACCAATTTGCAGCTTCCACTACTTGCATTTGACACTTTTTCCATCAATTGAAAAACTAGATACCACGGGAAAACCACTCTGAAATAACAAAAATAGAGAGAGGTTATTGTAGAGAGGTCAAATGTGATCCAATAGAATTAGATGAGAATTTTCTAAGCATCATGGTATTCGAGTAACAACATGCTGAAGTTTGTAGCAATTTTGTACTTTGGACCCTTAAGGGAACGATCCGGTTGAACATAGTTCTGAGTGATTCTACATGTTTGGGTGTGAAAGAGGACCATTCCTAGCATAAAAATACCTATTCAAATGTGTTGGAATAGTTTGTTTGGTCACACGAGTTGAAGAATGAAAGTTGCACCACTTTGCAACTTTCCACTAATTGCATTTGACATTTTTTCCATCAACTAAAAACTAGACACCACAGGAAAACCACTCTAAGATAACAAAAACACAGAGAGACAATTGTAGAGTGGCCTAACATGATCCCATAGGATTAGATGAGAATTTTCTAAGCATCACGGTATTTGAGTAACAACATGCTAAAGTTTGCAGCCATTTTGCACTTTGGACCCTTAAGGGATCGATCCAGTTGAACGTAGTTTGAAGTGATTCCATGTGTTTGGGTGTGAAAAAGAACCATGTCTAGCGTAAATATACATATTCATACATGTTGGAATAGTTTTTTTGGTCACACGAGTTGCATAATGAAAGTTGCACCACTTTGCAACTTTCTACTACTTCCATTTGACACTTTTTCCATCAACTAAAAACTAGACACTAGGAAAACCACTCTGAGATAACAAAAACCGAGAGAGATTATTGGAGAGGGTCCTAACGCAATCCCATTGGATCAGACGAGAATTTTCTAAGCATCACAGTATTCAAGTAATAGCATGCTGAAGTTTGCAGTCATTTTGCACTTTGGACCCTTAAGGGATCAATCCAGTTGAACATAGCCTTGAGCAATTCTATATGTTTGGGTGCAAAAGAGGACCATGCCTAGTGTAAAAATATCTATTCAAATGCATTGGAATAGTTTTTTTGGTCACACGAGTTACATAATGAGAGTTGCAGCACTTTGCAACTTTCCACTTCTTGCATTTGACACTTTTTCCATCAACTGAAAATTGGACACCACGAGAAAACCATTTCGAGATAACAAAAAATAAGAGAGGTTATTGTAGAGAGGCCCAAAACAATCTCATAGGATTAGATGAAAAGTTTCTAAGTGTCATGGTATCCGAGTAACAACATGTTGAAGTTCACAACCATTTTGCACTTTAGACCCTTAAGGAATCGATCTGGTTGAACATAGCTCAGAAAAATTCCGCATGTTTGGATTCGAAAAAGGACCATTCATAGCGTAAAAATACCTATTCAGATGTGTTGGAATATTTCGTTTGGTCACACGAGTTGTAGAAGGAATTTTCCACCACTTTGCAACTTTCCACTACTTGCATTTGACACTTTTCCCATCAACTGAAAACTAGACACCATAGAAAAACCACTCCGAGATAAAAAAAAAATTAGGAGAGGTTATTGTAGAGGTGCCTAACATAATCCCATAGGATCAGATGAGAAGTTTCTAAGTGTCACAGTATCCGAGTAACAACATGTTCAAGTTTGCAGCCATTTTGCACTTTGGACCGTCAAGTAATCGATACGGTTGAACATAGTTCAGAGTGATTCCGCATGTTTGGGTGTGAAAGAGGACCATTTCTAGCGTAAAAATACATATTTGGATGCATTGGAACAGTTCGTTTGGTCACACGAGTTGCAAAAAAGAAGTTGTGCCACTTTGCAACTTTCCACTACTTGCATTTGATACTCTTTCTATCAACTGAAAACTGGACACCATAGGAAAACCACTCCAAGATAAAAAAAAAAAATTGGGAGAGGTTATTGTAGAGACACCCAACATGATCCCATAGGATCAAACGAGAAGTTTCTAAGCATCATGGTATCCAAGTAACAAAATGTTGAAGTTTGCGGTCATTTTGCACTTTGGACCCTTAAGGGATCGATCTGGTTGAACATAGCTCAAAGTGATTCCGCATGTTTGGGTGTGAAAGAGGACCTTTCCTAGTGTAAACATAACTATTCAGATGCATTGGAACAGTTTTTTTGGTCACACGAGTTGCAGAACGAAAGTTGCACCACTTTGTAACTTTCCACTACTTACATTTGACACTTTTTTCATCAACTAAAAACTGAACACCACAGGAAAACCACTTTGAGATAACATAAACCGAGAGAGGTTATTGTAGAGGATCCCAACATGATCCCATAAGATCAGATGGAAATTTTCTAAGGATCATGGTATCTGAGTAGTAGCATGTTGAATTTTGCAGCCATTTTGCACTTTGCACCCTTAAGGGATTGATCTGGTTGAACGTAGCTTGGAGCAATTTCGTGTGTTTGGGTGAAAAAGAGGACCATTCCTAGTGTAAATATACCTATTCAGATGTGTTGGAACAGTCTATTTGGTCACACGAGTTGCAAAATGAAAGTTGCACCACTTTGCAACTTTCCACTACTTGCATTTGACACTTTTTCCATCAATTGAAAATCAGAAACCACGAGAAAACCACTCCGAGATAACAAAAATAAAGAGAGGCTATTGTAGATGGCCCCAACATGATCCCATAGGTTTAGATGAAGATTTTGTAAGCGCCATGGTATTTGAGTAATACCCCATCAAAGATTGCTACTCTTTTGCACTTTGGGATTTGATGTTTCATTGAACTATATGGTTTCGTATAGGGTGATTGTGCTCTCTTTTTGATGGAATTCAGTGGCCAGCAGACTTAACTCCATTTTAATTTTGGTTTGGTTGGATTTCAATTGATTTTTTGCATTTTAGAAGCCAATTACTGAGGGTTGGTTTGTATACCCTATTTTAAGGGTTTTGAGTGCATTAAAATGTCATATTAAGCCTTTCACCCACTGTATGCTTCTATAACTCAATGGAAATGCCTAGTTATGGTTATAAAACATTTGTGCAAGGTTTTGTGCACAAGGAAGGTGAATAGATGGTTTTTAGGTGATTCCCTATATGTCAAATAGTGCATTTTTTAGTGGAAAATGGTGGTTTACTGCTAGGGTTTGAAGAAATCTTTGTAGGCAACGATATCTCTTGAAATTTTAAGCTTGTGTAGACCTTTCTAAAGGTGTTTTATGCTTTGGTTGGCTATGGGAAGTCTTTGAGTATGTTTTTTCAATAAACTTTTGCCTAACTTATAGTCTCCAAATCTCATCAAATGGGCTTATCTTTTAGAGAAGGTCATCCAATGGCCAACCAAACATCAATCAAGCTTTAACAAAGACCCTAAGACAGATTCCCAATAGATCATACCATGTTTCTTTGTACCATCATTAAATTCCAATAGACCACCTTGCATAAAGACTACTAAATTAGCCCTTTTTACAAAGAGATGACCTTTTAAACACTATATATTCACTCAAACTCCTCAAATAGTAGTATGCTATGTGTCAAAACCTCCAATTCCATGATTTTTTTCTAGGTCTAGGACCTCTAGACCTCTAATACACCAAACCCTCTATTTTAAGCAAAATACTTGGGGTTTTAATGAAACTCCTATCTCCCACACCTGCCATACCCAAAAAAAGCACAAAACACACTTACTAGACCCTGTACATGGTGAATAATACATTACATGGAAATTCCTTCCCACATTTTCTCAAAACACCACTTGAAACCCTCATTTTCATCATGAAAATACCCTGTTACAGCCCTAGAACATCATCCCAAACACCCAACCTTGACTCCACAACATTCTAAATAGGTTAGGAATGTATTTTACAAGTTATAGTACCCATTCCATAAGTCACATTAGGCACAAAAAGTGGAATGGGTCGAATTACATCATGAAACCCTTCAATCCAAGAACACTGTGAAAGTAGGGAGCTGCAATAAAAACAAGATAACTTTCACTATATAAAGAGTTAGAACCTCTAAATAGGTGAAAATGAAAGCTAATTCATCAATCTAAAACATCCAATAGGTTTTAGATCATCTTAGTGTTCGTATAGGCTGTACAACAACAAGAAAAGTGTGAAAAACTAGTAAATTTCTAGAAAATAACATTCTTGATAAAAAAAAAATGGGTTACAAATCAACCAAAAACCTCTCCTTTGAGGAATTGAAGGTTATTATACATGTTTAATGTAGGAACAATAAAATCAAAGGCTTTGAAAGGAACTCCATGAAAACCAAGCTCTCTAAATGGTATATCAAACTCTAGTTCAAAATCTTTTAGATGAGGCTACTCCCATAGCTCTCTTACTCGCTTGACAAATCCTTGAAACTCTGTATTGATTTTATTTTTCCTGTGCCTCTCTTGCTATTCTTCCTCAATTTCATTAGGATCATACATTGACCTTCTTTTCCCTCCTAAATTTTGGACCACATCCATTACCTCCACATAAAACTCGACATCCTTGGTCTTCTTGGTTCCCATGCCTTGACATGGTTATGCAAATGAAAATGAAGCAAAGTAATCATCTCTCCTACTATTGAAGAATGCATGCTTAATGTTTTACACATGATATCAATTTCTTCTACTCTCATGGTTGAATATCAAAAATCTAGCATGGTGGGCTCCAAAGTTCTAGTCATCTTTCTTCCTCTTCCACCAAATGTTGGCCTAACTCCACATCGTCACAAACCTAATTAGCTTTGTTTCTTTGAAAGCTGTAAGTTTCTCCCGAGTCACCAATGTAGCTCTCTCTCACGCTTTCAGATCCTTTCATTGCTAAAAATCCTCTCTAGGATTTAATCATATGTACCTGCTATTGTTGATGTGTTTTTGACTCCTTACATCCAAAAGGAAATTTCCTTTACATAAAATACTATTAGGAAATTTCATTGTTTCCATTGTGGTTGGTATTAAAGCCACACCGAATACGAAGAGTGATTATGATTCCTATTCCACATCAGAGGGTTCATATCCTTGATCCGACTCTTCTGAATTATCAGAATCAAAATCACTAGCTTCCATATTCAAAAATTCCTAACCAACATCTTCAATAAATTTATTTGGATCATCAGTAATAGTCTTCAAAATTGGCTACTAGTACAAGTTCATTCTGCTTTCATAATACTTTATAACCATGGAGTTCAACCATTCCTTGATGCCATCAAGTGAAGATTGAGGAATGGC
>VDFB02047230.1:574073630-574154370 GCA_007258455.2 Sequoia sempervirens
TCTCTCCCACTCCCTCTCCCTCTCACCCTACCTAGCTAAGTCCCCCTCACTCTAACCCCTCTCTCCCACTCCCTCTCTTAAAATCTCACTTCCAACCACTCTCCCTCTCCCCATCCCACCCTACCTACACAACTCTCTCCCTCTCTTAAAATTCTCCCTCCCTCTAAAGACATACATAAATACATACAAGCATAATAAATATGTACATACAATCCTACATCTATACAATATACATGCATTGATACATATAGGCATACATACATACATACAAACATGCATACATACATATGTACATCTACATACAAACATACAAATATATCAACAAACATTCAATAGATTGGCATTTAACATAAAGGAAGACATAACATGAGCGCGTTATAATGGGCTCACGTTATGTATTGTTTGACATGTATCCCGGATAAACAAAAAAATTCAAAACTAGGAAATAACGCGCTCACGTTATATCTTGCTTTGGGAAGCTCCGAGCCTTAGCATTTCTCTTTGCCTTGGAATACCAACCCAAAGGCTTGGAGGGAATTCCCAATGACTAGAGACATGTTTTTGCAAATTCTACAAATTTTCACATAATCGGGTTCGTGCTCACCATCACAATTGCATCTGGTTCAATATTGACAAAATCAAACACATCGGTAATGTTAGGTTCTCTCTTAGCTATCCAACAATGTAATTTTTTTCACTTTTTGACAATGTTAAGCCTTTCATCCATAATTTCTTTTGTTTGTATGTCTCTTTTTTGCCAAAAAGTAGTGTTTGGTGTTTATTTCATTATAAATTAACCATTCATCAAAATTTCAAATAAATTACATTTTTAGAAACTAGACTCCATTCTACAAATTTAAAAAAATAAATAAATTACTTTCCAAAATTTGTAGGGGGGCCATGGCCAAAATTCTACTTTTCAAGAAGTTCCCTCTTAGAAAATTAGTAAAAAATCAAATATTCATTAAAAAATTATTAGAAAAATTGTGCATCAACTAAATACTATTAGCTAACTTTTGACCATAGCGATTTTAAAAATACTACAAAAATGTTCACCATGCTAGGTTTTACAAGAGTTGCTATGTTATGTTTTTCTGACAAAAACAACACCAATTTGTGTACATCCCTCTTTTGAACCCCTTAATCTCAACCATTTTCAAAATAAATTAGTAGTTTAGAAAGTAGATTCAGAGCACTTCAATCCTTATTTCTATTCCATCTCAAAATTTTGAGTGTAACTATCCTCAATTTCACGTCCAAGGTCAGTATTTCCTGATTTAAAAAAAAAAGTGGCCACTTAAGCCCCCTTTTTGGGAACCATCTTTGTGCACTTAACCCTATTTTTTAACCCAAAATCGATGAAACAAAAAGGGTTTTTAAAAGAGATTCTCAACTTTCCACCGATATAAATTATGCTTTACTTTGAATTCAATAAGTAATTATTACTCATTTTCTATTCAAATTATGACTAAAGTCCCGATTGATAGGCTGATTGAAAAACATTTATAGTTTTCAAACGGTATCACATTTTTTGAATCCAAAATATGCACCACATTCTATGCTTCACATAATATAGGATTAAAACAAGAAAAAATGAATTTCATGAAGTTTTGACCAAGTTAAGGTGGTCAAACATTTTTATATTTTTAAAAAGTTGTAATAAAAAATTCATAATTAATTATTTACTTGGAAAAAACTACAAAAAAATATGCATCACATTGGGGCATGAGTCCTCTACTTATATCTAAAATATTATAAAAAATATTATCATTTTATTGTGGTAAGGGTGGTCAGACAGACACCTACTTAGTTTTCCCTGAAATTTAAGTACCATTGCATTGAAATTTCAAATTTTCACCAAATAGATTTTTTTTTTTTTAAACAAACCTAGTAGTTTAGAAACTACATTCAATTTTCTACAGATTCTATTCTTACATATTTTTGAAATAATATAGATAACTTATTCAAATTTTACGTCAAGTTTCCTAACTCTGATTTTTCTGAATTTTTTGCCACTTAAGGGCCTATTTTTTCCATGATGATCCTACACATACCCACCCCTTTAGCTCAAAATTCAAATTCAATTTAAATTTCTGGCAGGTTTTTATTTTCAAAGATCTAAAGTTGACCTATGATGATGTATTTTCAGGAATTATTGTATAATCAAGTATAAATACAAGGTTTTTCTACTCATTTTTCCCCCAATCAACTAATCAATTTGTCAAACATTTCAAGCATTTTCAAGTCTACATTCATTAGAGCCATTACTTGCATGTTTGTAACATTCTACTTCAAGTGTTTGGTGTAGAATTGTTTTTGTTCATTCATCATTCTCTTTCCATATTTAATTTCATTTCAACGAATTAATTACCAACCTGGGGTTTGACCAAGGTAAACCCCTATTCACTAGCCCCACAACAAAGTTTTCCTCTCTTTGCATGTGATTTGCAGGTTTAGGTTATAGATTTTTCAAAGAGAAAGATTGGAAAAGTTTCCATCAAGTTGTCAAAGCCATTCAAAGTTGTCAAAGTCCTAAGAGAAGCTTGGAGAATATCTACAGGTTGAATTTGATAGTTTCAAACACAAATCTAAATCAGGAGCATAAGAGCAGACCGAGAGCTACAGATTCCCCTTTTGAATTTCCAAAAATCTAGAAGTGGACTGATTTTCCACTAGTGGCGAATGAGTCCCACTATAGGAGTCTAACAAAGATTTATGTAGATTTGAGCACCCATTTTCATGAAACCTATTCAGGCATTGCTCACCCGAAGCAGGACTAAGTCGCCTAGCTTGGCGTATAAGTCCTAGTTGCTCCAAAAAGCAATAATTTTAGGATTCCAGAGCTCCATTCTATCTATCTCCAGTTTCTAGGTGCACACTTTAAATCTCATAGTTTGTTGTTACATTCTATTTGCATTTCTAGGTCTTTTTGCATATCATAGTCTATTTTCAAACATCTTGCATTTTCCAAGTTTTTCATTAGTGGTGAACCTCTTTATTAGTTTTCAACCTTCAGTACAATCCTCTTTGATAGATTTCAATTCCTTTGCATTGAAATCTCAAGGGTTTGTTCTTGAGTGAAGCGTTAAGGTTTTTGTATCTCTCTCCTTTTAGGTCCAAAACCCTAAAAGTGTAAGAGAGTCCCACATACAAAAATATTTGTTTTGAGATATATTATTTTCCTTCAGTTCTTATATCATGAATATGTGCCTTAAATTTATCAATTATATGTTATTCAAATTATAGGAGTGGAAAAGATTCAAACTTTCTAATGATACTATAATGAAGGATTATTCTATATTACTCTTAGGTCACTAGGTGAATGCCTTGAATTTAATTTTTTATTATAAAATATTTATTTACTTGGTCATACTATTAGGAATTGTAATACTTATTGTAGTGTCAAAAAATGTCATTGGTGACATTTTCACACTTGTTTAGGCCTCCTTATAAAATTAAGCTTAATGATGCCTTGACTTAGTGTTGTAATGTGTTTAACACACTCACATTAAGTCTTGGGCCCTTGTGAACTAAATAAACTTATTCATACCTTATTTAGAGTGTTGCAAAGTATTGTGACACACTTTCACACTTTTCTAGGGTTTTCATAAATAGTTGGGCTTCTTTATACTTTAACTGGCCTTATTTTGCATCCACAAGCCTCATTTAATGCATTTTATGTTGTGTGGCCCAGATTTAGTGATTTGGGACTCATATGTCACCTTGGGCATATGAGTCCCACCTAGGATTTTGGGTCTCGATCTAGATTTTACACCTTTCTAAGCATATTTGAAAATGATCCCATAATTTATGCCTAATGAGACTCATACGCCACCTTAGGTGTATGAGTCTTGTATGGCCCAAAATTAAAATTAATTCAAATTCTTGACAGAATTTTATTCTCCTAGATTTCATGTTGGCTAGTAGTGTTGTAATTTTGAGAGATTTGACATAATTAAGTATAAATATAAGGTTATTTCACTCATTTTCTCCTAAGCTTTCAAGTGTTCATGCATTATAGAAAATTTATGATCAAGAGAGAATTCAAGAGTCTACAAGAGAATTCAAGAGCCTTTAAGAGTTCTTTATCAAGTGCTTTGGAGCATTATTCAAGTATCAAGCATCATGTCAAAGTCATCATGTATCATGTTTTTTTTTAGCTAACAATTGTGATGTAGGGTTTCATGATTCAAGCTGGTATTCAATTCAAGATCTATCACATTCAAGCAAGATTCAAGATATAAATCAATTGTAGTCATCTCATACATGTTGTAGCCTCTTATTGCTAGGGTTTGGTGAGTTGCAACATCATATTTTGTTCATTCATCATTCTCCATTCCTATTTCATTTCATTTCAAGGTTTGATTACAAGGTTTGACCAAGGCAAACCCTTTCCACTAACAAAACAAAAATTTCCCTCTCTTTAGTGTGTGTTTTGCAGGGTTAGGTTGAAGAAAAATTGAAGAGAAAGTTTGGAGAAAGTTGTCAAAGTGTTCAAAGTTGTCAAAGTTGTCACCTTGCATTGAAGATCATTAGAAGAATTCTACAGGTTGCAAATTAGGGTTTGATATCTAAAAATTAATTGGAAAGGATAGAGTAGACATTGAGGAGAAGACTCAAGATTTGAAGTTTCAAAAAACTCCAACTGGATTGATATGCTAGTTCTAGTGTATGAGTCCAAGTATAGGTCATTTTCTAAATTTTTGCAGTTTCAAACACCTTTTGCCATGTTTTAGTTTTGTCCTAGAAACCCTAATCTAGGACGAAATTTCCCAAATTGGCATATGAGTCCCAGTAGACTTTAAAATTAGTGTTTTTAGCATTTTAAGCCCTCATCTCTAGTCTTCATCACATTTCCAGGTGCACACATTTCATCTTGTGGTTCTTTGTTCTGTTTTACATGCTTTTCTGGGTCATTTAGTGAAAGATTGCATCATATTAGGGTTAAGCATTGTATCTTGCATTTCATTTATATTTCCAAGCCCTAGCTTAGTGGTGAACCCCTCATTAGTTTATAATCATACCTTAGGATAGCCCTATTGCAAGATCTCTTTCTCCTTTACATACTTAAGATTGAGATCTTTGGGGTTTTCCTTGAATGAGAGAGTGTGAAGATTCTTATTCTATCTCCTAAGTATAGGAGCAACCAAATTCCACCTTTCACTTATTTAAGATGGATTATAATTATGGACATGCAAGATAAAAATGAAATTTTAATGATGATATGCATTACAATGAGTAAATTGATATTGAGTTACTACTCGAATGATGAATGTTTTTATATTATGTTGGTTCCATTTCTAGTTGCTTGGACCACTATATGTGGAACATATTAATGGGTACATTGAGTGTGCAGGTAAAATCCATGACCAATGGAAATTTGGAGGTCACATGGTAACCCCATTTTTCTTAGTTATTTAAGCCTAACCATAGTTCATATGAAGTGACTAAGTTCTCTTGTGGTGTAAATTCAGTCAATTGTATGCGAATTTAAATTAAGACTAATTTTTCACCTCCTAAACTTGGCATTTTCAAAAAGTGATGAAATTAGTAAGTGTATAAGATGAGGTGCGATGAGTTGTCACCACCTTATCCCATCGTTTATTTTGTTGTTTGGTTGTTGATTTTAACATAAGATCTCCATGTTTCACCATGGGGGAGGACACATGGAGGTCCATCTTGAAAGGGAATATTTCAAGTGAAGACACTAGGGAGTTTCTCAAGGGGGCTAGGTGTCACTAGGTCATGAGGTTTAGGGTTGGTGCAAGATTGGATGTGTAGATTGTAGATGACCAGTTTCACCTCCATATTTAAGTATGGGGGAATCAAAATATACTGATTTTCCCCTCTAATCATGGGGAAGAACTTATGTATTTGGAAATAAATCTAGCTATTTTTGAGAGTGTTGAGAGTAAAAAAATTGACTTAGATGGAGAGTTAGATAAGGTTGGCATGGAAAGTCTTCATCAAGATCTAAATCATTTTTTTTAGAAGTTGCAAGGTGGGTCTTCAACCTTAATAACTTACTTGTTTTGTGTTAATTAATGGATGAATTTATATGGCTATTGTGAAAATGTGTGGATTGTGATTATCCATGTATGTTTAGTTTATGTAGGTGTGTTCTTTGAGATTTTCCATAATTTTCTTGTTTGTTTTTTGGATGGTATTATTTGGAGTAGGCTTTCCAAATTTATTTAGAGCACCCATGTAATGGACTAGAATTAGTAGGGCCATTTTGGGGAAAATTGCACATATTATATATACATTCTTGTAACAAAATAAAGGAAGAAATGGAAAGATATTGTCTTTATGGTGAAACATTGTCATCATTACAAATCATTATTTTGTGTCTATTTTGTTGTGTATGTTCTAATATTTTGCATACACCAATATTTCTGCCTTTATTAGCATTCCACACTCTTGAGCCTTTAGTTCCATAAATGATAAATTTACTAAAAAAGAAATAAGTGAATATTTTATATTTTCTCAAATAAAACAAAAGAATTGGAAGTGCCTAAAACATTTAATAGTTTCCAAAACATTTAAATATATCAAAATTACTTATATATTTGTAATATTTGATAATAGGAAAATATTTACATTTATTACTGCATCCAAACATAATTTTTTCTTTCAAAATTAAAGAAGAATAAAACGGTTAGAAATAGTAATCAGATATGGTAGTCACCTAGTCATTCATTAATTGGAAATAGTAAATTTAATTTAATTGAAAATAAATAAATTTTTATGGAGGATTTTATATCATACAAAATTGATACAAGAGCAAGTCTTTGGTTGAAACATATTTTGATAAGAGTTAAGAATTGAGGGGTATTCATTTTGTGAAAAACCTAAAGAACAATTATGACCTCTCCAAAACTTACATGCATCAAGATTTGATGTCCGATAAGATCATCCACGGTCATTCAATTTCACTAATAATTCAATAAATCATTCCAGAGTTGAATAATATTCAATTGATTATATATTTTTTGATTGGTAGGTGGTGAAAAAGTAATAAAATAGTACGAATGGTGCAGGAATGCTATTATCCTGCCGATTCTACTTACGGCATATGAGTAGATAGGCCGACAAGTATTCTCTGTACAGAGCAGTGCGATTAATACGTGGGGTATTGTTTTATATCAGTAATTTAAAAGAAAGATTGTGGTGGAGAATGTTACAGATTTCAGTCATACGTAGGCGACATGAGGTTGATCCTTGGTTTGCGCTCCTCCTTACATGTTTCTATGCACCTATATTTAATAATGCACGTAAAAATGTGTAATGCCGGACACAGCGACAAAGCTCTTCCATCCACAGTAGTTGCGGTTAATGATCTGAAGCCATGATAATGGAGGTTTGGCAGATTGAAAACAAAGAAAAAAACAAAACCCTACGTGCAATGAGATAAAATAGCATTCATTTCATCCTAGCTAAGCAACCAAACAACTTTTTTGGCCACGATATTATTATGTTATAATTATGTATTTTTTATTTTTCTTACTTATTATTTATTGATATATTTGATTATTTTCATTTGTAAAAAATCTAAAAGATCTGTTATTTATCCATTTTTATTTGTGCATAATTTTATATATTCACTTTTTATTTTGATCTAATCATTTCCACTTAAGAGTGATTTCATTCAATCTTGAGATGCATTAGACTAAATATGAAATTTATATCTTCAAATGTAAATCTCAAAATTTGCATCCCTTTCACTAACCACTATGATCCAACTTGACACACACTAGTGTGACTTATTCTTATGTCTTGGTATTTAAAGACTTGTAATATGCACTCGTTATAATGTAGGATTAATAATAAGAAATTGTCACAACACACTTCATTTTCTAAGGGACAAAGAACATAATCTACATCAAAACCATATAGGTTATCGACACATCTATGTATGATGTCTACAATTATACACTCAAAACCATATAGTTGGTTCATACAGGGGGTTGGCATAGGAAAACCTTATCCCAGTGATTTTCTAATCATCCCTAAGGTGTTTGTAAGCATTTCATTGGCTAACTCAAGCATATGGAAGATGAAGAAAAGTAAATCTTTGCATACACATTTTATTAGTTCATTCTTGTATAGAAAAATTCATTCACACAAATCTTATCAAGGTCGCAACACTCATGTTCAAACACAAGGGACTCATAATTGAACCAAAATAAATTATGAAATTGCACAAAGCTTGAGGTATCTTCTAGACTTAGAGTGTACACACACACACACACACACAATTCAAAGTTGTGTCCCACTTTGTCTCAACTTATCAACACAACTGAATTTATGAATTTACAAGTAAAAGTTAATTTTGGTAAAAAATATATTATTGTTTGATTTATTCCTACTAAATTAGGTTGCAACACTCATGTTCAAACACAAGGGACTCATAATTGAACCAAAATGAATTATGAAATTGCACAAAGATTGAGGTATCTTCTAGACTTAAGAGGGTATCTTATAGACTTAGAGTTTCCCAACACACACACACACGAACACAAAGTTCAAAGTTGTGTCCCACTTTACCTCAACTTATCAATGCAACTAAATTTAAGAAATTACAAGTAAAAGTTAAATTTGGTAAAAAAATATATTATAGTTTGATTTGTTCCTACTAAATTAGATTTGGGTCATAACCTTTAAAACCGAAACTGTCCACTAGATATATATTATATACATACAAAATGCAAGCTTACAAGAATAAGTTAACTAATGTAACCTATTTTGCTAACAATATATGTAGCACTCTAATGAAGTATAAGTATTCACAAAATATTGATGAAAATATAAATACATCTCACTAATACCAACTCTTATTATGCCAAATTATGGTAGTTGTGCCCCAAGATAATATGCACGAGTGTTCCTTCCAACAACATAATGTTGCATTCCAAATAATATTCTATGATAATAGCTTGGGTTGAAGCCAATTTATAAATTTCTGGATGAGGGATTGGATGGATAGGATTGGATTACATGATCAAGGGATCTCATTGATTGAGTGGATTAAATTGATGAGGAGAGCACAAGTGCCTCCATATGGTTGGTGGATGTGGAGTCCAAAGATTCAAGGAAAATCAATGGTTTTGGATTACCTTAGGTGGAGTGGATGGATTAGATTGAAAGGGTACCTTAAACTACTTTGGGGGTATAGGAAAATATTTGACCCATGTGATGTGTACAAAAACTCATATCACGTGCATGTCTATGTTCACTTTTCAAGGATATAGAAGGTTAGAATTTGTTGATTGAGATTAGGAATGTGTAAGTGAGGGATTAGTGAGCTAATTGGTTTTAGACAACTTAATAATTAGTGGAGAAAAAATAATTCTAAATGAGAATGAGGGACTTAAATAAATAAATAAATTTATTTATTTATTTATTTAAGGGTGGAATATAGAGAAAATATGACAAACATGATTAAATACTAGGAATACAGATCAAGTGAATAGTGGATAAATAATAATTTTATTCACTAAATAATAAAATACTTTTCACTAATAATTAGATGAAAATTGGATAATTAGTCAAATAAATAAATGTTTATTCAATCAATTATGAAGGAAATGGTTGTCTTATTTAGCTCAAATGACAATATGTAAATTTTAAGTGTTTGCATTTTTTCTCTATTAGAGATGGTGTTACAAACTAGTATCATTTAAAAGAAGAATAAAATATAATGCTTGGTTTAATTACAAAAGAAAATGGTTAGATTAAGGAAAATTTTGTACTCACTAAAAGGAGGAGTGACTAGGATAAATCATGATAAGGATGAGCATGCCCCCTCAAGAGGATAGAAAATTATAGAGAACATAAGTATGCTCTCAAAATGGATGAAAATATGTAAGATATATGAGGAAAGAGAGAAGGATGATGAAGGATGAACGGATAATGGATTATGAATGGAGGGATTGGAGAGGATATGGGGAAAATGTGGATGGAAGATATTATTTTATGCTACATTCAAATGATTAATTTTTTATTTGATATAGTACTAGAAATTATGCACCAATGTATAAAGGACTTGGGTGATGATGTGTCTCATACATAGAAAAAAGTTACAAGTAATTATATGTCATATAGCACCATTATATGGAAGAACATGCATTTTTTGGTAGCGAGTAGGTTGCAAGGACCAATATAGATGCAAGAAAATGATAAATGCATATAAAAAAACAAGAAAAAATACATAATTTAATAATATAAAGACAAATGTAATTTTCCCTACTCTAATTTAAAATTTAAAGATCAATTGATTGATGATAGAGAGTGTTGTTGATGATTATTTTCTTAAATTGCTTAGCTAGATTCTATGCATTAATATTTTTGTGGTGTTATATAAGAGCATTTGAATTGTGTTGGAATGATGGGAGATATTGCATTAGAGTACATGTATGCATCTTACAATTAGATGCTAATGACAATGGAAAAGCCAAGTCTAGAGACAAGTATTTGTGGGATGATAGGATGAGGTAAGATAATGGGAATGTTGATAGTTAGGAGATTCAAAATGGAGGGATAAAGGGGTTTGGATGTGATCTCAAAGAACCATATTATGTAGGAGTAATGTGCCCCGCTCTAGATATATCATATATTATGAGGCACTAGGATGCTCATGGTGATGCATGATAGGATGATGTGGTAGGATATATGACAATGTTGGATGGTTCAATAGAAGGAATTGCTATAGAGTATCTATATCATAGATGGATGAGATGGAGGATTCATTGTCCCTAGTATTTAGTGATGATAGTAGTGAGGTGTTCCATAATTCTCTAATAAAATAGGATGTACAATAAAATTAGGATGATGTTGGATGAGGCTAAAGAGCTAGGAAGGGTGATAGCTTGATGGTTGAAGGTAGTCAAAAATTCATGTATAGAGGAATGCACAAGAAGGATGAACTATAGAGAAAGTAATATTTTTATTGTCTAATGTGTCTTAGGTCCCAAAATTGTTTGTTATAAATCTTAAAGCCTTTCTCTACCTTCAAGTCTATGGGTTTATCTTCAAGAAGGTAAATAGAGGCTTATCTATAGACTTAGGATGGTTAAGGGCTAGCTATAATTATGGATAATCTCTCCTACTCTTTAATCTTAGCTTAAACTTAGGAGGGTGTTCCTAAAGCTCTCCTTCATAAGATTTTTTATATCACTTAAAATATAACATTCAATAGAAAAAAATAGCCTTAAATCCAATTTTACACTTGACCACAATTTCCAATTGAAACCTCAAAAATGGTAGTATGTATGTAATGTTTTGATTTAGGAAATACAACCACCGGTTTTCTACAAGTTTCATTCAAGGAAATCATAGAGATCTCAATCCAATGATAGAATGAGGGAAAGAGATCTGCAATAAGGTGTCTTAGGGTGTGATTAAATACTAAATAGGGGTTCACCATGAAGCTAGGGCTTAGAAAGACAAGAAATGTAAATGAGATGCAAGACTTAAATAAATGACCTAGAAATGAACTCAAATTAGAATAGTAAACTGAGAAAGTATAGAGGTGCACCTAGAAACTTAAGAAGATTGAATGAGGGTTTGAAATCCTGGAAATAATACTCTTAGATGCACACTGGGACTCATATGCCAGTAGGGATGATTTAGTCCCAATTTAGGGTTTCAGGCCAAAACTAGAAGTTGGAACTAGTGAATCAGGATCTATAGAAAAGTATGAAAATAGGTATACTAGGACTCATACATGATAAGTGGTGATTTATTCCTAGTGTTAGGGTTGCTCTGAAACTCTAATATCCTCTAAATTTTTCCTGTAGATTCTCGACTGCTAAATCTTTGGTTCTAAAACATTGAATTTTGCTTTGTAGGTGAATTTCAATGATCTTGCAAGCAAGGTGACAACTTTTACAACTTGAAAAAATTTCTCCAATCTTGCTCCTTAATGGATCTTCAACCTAAACCACCTAGATCAAACCCTTGAACAAAAGGTTGCAATCCTATAAGAAATGACTAGCATGAATGTGGATCTTGACTCTTACTTGAATGATATAGATCTTTATTTGAATACTTGCTTGAATCATAAAATCCTACTTCACAAATGGTAGCTAAAAAAAAAACATGATGCATGATGATTTTGACATGATGCTTGATACTTAAATAATGCTCCAAAATGCTTGATCATCACTCTTGAATGCTCTTGTAATCATAAATTTTCTATAGTGCTTGAACACTTGAAATTTTAGCTAACTTGTAAACTTGCTAGGAGAGAATATGTGAAATAACCTTGTATTTATACTTGTTTATGCCAAATTTCTCAAAATTACAACACTACAAGATGACATAAGATCTAGGAGAATAAAATCCCGCCAAGAATTTGAATTTAAATTAGGTCTAAGCTAAGTGGGACTCATATGTCAGTTGGGCATATGAGTCCCACTAGGCTAAGCTTGGGACATACTTTTTAAGAAATGCTTAGTTTAATGTGAAATTTAGATTCAAGCCTCAAAATTTAGGTTGGAACCATATGTCCAAGGTGGTGTATGATTCCCAAATCACTAAATCTAGGTCATACAATACAAAATCATTAAATTTTGATTGGTCACTTGATATATTTTAGGATTATCCTTTGAAAGATGCATTAATTAAGGCTTTTGGATGCAAAATAAGACCAAATAAAGCATAAAGAAGCCCAATTTTAGTAGTGACAACCCAAACAAGTGTGAAAATGTAAAGGGATACATTTTTCTACACTAAATTTAGCCCCCACTTTAGTGAGAGGAGGAATTTGCTTCAAAATCACACTAAACTAGACAAACTATTATCAAGAGGGATCCAAATGCACCAATGCTAGTAAGATAGGATGGCAATGATCAAGAGGGATGATCAAGCCCCTGGGATCAAGATCCTATGGCAAACCAACATAAGGATAGAATAACACACATTTGAATGATGTATGAAGCAAAAATAAGGTACAAGCATACACTATGAAAGACATACAAAAGAAATACAAAAACAAAAACAAAATAGGTGGATCAAGCTTCAAATCTTTGTCCTGCACAGGGTGATCCCATAATAGTGGTTTACAATTTTTGGCCAAACTGGACACTAAAATTATTATTTTTAACTAAATCTTCACATTCGGGCACCTATAGCGGCTAAATCATGAGGAATTTGAAGATGGTGCAAACTAGAGTCTCATCAAATTTTGTTTGTAGATTCTAAAATATTTTTTCAAAATTTTTGGAATCAAATTGCACTTCTTTTTCCATCTCCCATGAAAATTGATTTTTTAAATCAACATTTTTTAAAAGTGGCGCGTATAACACATAACTTTTTTCCATGAAGGATAAAATTATAATTCTCTCAAATTTATATTTTTAACTATGATATCTAGTGCTTCCACTTGGTTAGATAGTTTTTATTGAATATTTTTTCCTTAATCAAGTTTCAAAGTCAAATGAATTACAATTCCATAATATAACGTGTAACTTTTTTTGTATATGTCAAAATTTAATTTAATTTTTTGTTGGATCAAGAACTTCAATATCTGGTGCACTCATATTTTACAATTTATTTTTGATAATATTGTATTTTTCCACATGTGAAGAACAAAGAAATTCATTTTCAATGAAAAATCTATGTTTAATAAAACTTAAAAACAAATACATAACAAAACCAAAACATATTAAAATTATATTCATTGGATAGCTTGTTTTGAGGAATACCATAATCATTTGAAATAAATTTTAAATGAATTCATTTGATCCCCCAAAAGCTAAATCAAAAGTGATTTTTATCAGCATTTTGATAGGTGTAAAGGAGACGCATTTATAGGTATGGTTTAAAACTAGCAAGGTTCTATCCAAGGGGGTTTGATCTAAGGTGATTTGATCAAACCCTCTTCAATTGGAATCCTTAAAATGGAACTTTTGAAGGCTTAAATCATTATATTTTCTAAAAAAATGTGATTTCAGCTAAAATTTGTTCCTCTCAGGAATTGTAAACCACTATTGTGACAGCACCCCACATTGTGGATCAGATCTAGGATGTTTGTCCAAGACCATTTACAAGTGGAACAAAATGTCCAGTATGCAAAAGAAACACATGCTCACAAGGTTTTATGGAACGTCAAGGCATCCACTAGGTGAGCACCCAACAAGACACATATGTAGGTGATTGGTATGCACTCACACAAACAAGCAAGTAGCTATGGGAAAGTCACACCTAAGTTTGGCTCCCATATGTACCACCATACCAAAGCTATACATCTTGATAACTTTGATAAGGTGCCACACAACAATGAACTTTGAGCTTCATGAGGCAAGCAAATCTTCATATGCTTGAAACTCACGAACAAACAAGATGGAACCATAGGAAAGAAAAGTGTATTATGAAAGTTGGCCATATAATTGAAAATGCAAAAGAGTGTAAGCGTAAGTTCAAAAGAGTTTTTTTTAGTTCATGTAAGGTCTTAACTTAGGGAACATCATGCCTAATGTCTCCAAGAGAGAACCAATCCAAGAATAGAAGACTCAAAACTTAGGGAATGCAGTGCATCACATCAATTCACTATGATGACGGTGATCCCACAATAGTGGTTTACAATTTTTGGCCAAACTAGACACTGAGATAATTTTAATTAACTAAATATTCACTTTTGGGCACCTATAGTAGCTAAACCGTGAGGAATTTGAAGATGATGCAAACTAGAGTTTCATGACATTTTTTTTTGTAGATTCTAACTATATTTTTTTCAAAAAATTTGGAATTAGATTGCACTTCTTTTTCCATCTCCCTCAAAAACTAGTTTTTGCATAAAACAACACTTGTAAAAAGTGACACTCACTGTATAATGCATAACTTTTTCTCCATGAAGGATAAAATTAAAATTATTTCGAATTTAGAATTTTAACTTCGATATCTAGTGCTTCCACTTGGTTAGATAGTTTTTTATTGATTTTTTTTTCTTTAATTAAGTTTTGAAGTCAAACCAATTACAATTTAGACATAGCGAGGCCATATAATGTGTAACTTTTTTTGTATGTATCGAAATTCTTTTTTTTTGTTAGATAAAGGACTTCAATATCTAGTGCACTAATATTTTTCAATTTTTTTTGATAATTTTCTATTTTTCCACGTGCAGAATAGAGAGATTGATTTTCAGTGAAAAACCTATGTTTAATAAAACTAAAAATACAAATACATAATAAAATCAAAACATATTAAAATTATATTCGTTGGATAGCTTGTTGTAAGGACTACTTGATTCCAGTTGGATCTGTGAAGTCTCTACCATTTTCATCTTCAACCCGAGCTCCGAAGTGCAAAAAAATTGATTTTTTTTTTAACAAGGTCAAAAATTAGGGAAAAGGGGGGTTCGCTCGAACTAGGGGGGTTCGCTCGAACCCCCTTCCAAAAATGGATTTCCATTTTCTTGTTTAGTTGATTGTTCTGTACAAGCATTAAATGGGTTCACTCAAACCTTGGTTTAAGCGAACCCTCTTTTGGTTTGTTCAAACCCCCAAAATGAAAAAAATTGGCATGGAGTCATTTTTTACAAGTTTTCCTTCCTCATTCGAATTGTAAATCACTTTTGTGGGTTTACCCATGAATGTAATATGCTAAGAGAGATCAAAATCTTGCAATACATCACACCCAATGTCATCACAAAGATAAAGATGTGTCACATGAAGTAAGAAACTACATAATGAAACATGAGTTGGAATTGAAATGCAAAAGAATAATGCTAATGTATTCCCACACTTTAAAGAAATTTCTAAACACCATGCTGTGAGCAATTACTTTAAAGTAGAAAATGATAAATGTTAACAATAAAGAGGACATGAGAGCTTTCTTGGAAAGTCCTATGCCAAGTCATATGTTTACAAATGAAGCTACATCATGAAAAGGGGTTGCCCCCAAAACGAAATCACAAAATCACATAAGGGATCCATGGAGTCAAAGTCAATATGTCTTTGCTTCAATGTTCTTAGAGAGCTCAAAACTGTCATAATTCTCCAAATACTCATGAAACAATGAAGAATGATACAAAGAGAGCGAAAACAAAGATTTTTTTTTGTGTGAACATGGAAGAGACTTTAATGTCTTAACGCCTTGAATCATCACCAAAAGGAAAAAACAAGACAAATGGAAGGAAAAGATTTTGGTTTAACATGGAAGAGACATGTCTTGACCCCTTGTGTCATCCCCAAAAAGAAAAAAAAAGACAAAGAAAAGATAAAAAAATTACGACATAGAGAAGAATTTAAGTACAAATAGAGGAATGTCACAAAGAGAGAAGTACATCAAACAAAACTATATGGGGGATCACATCGTGCACGTACAATCACATAAAAGAAACATGAAAAGAAAGCAAAAGACTAGTACAACACATGCGAGTCAAATTATAGCAAGTTGTTCTCATTCCATCCTTACTCATCATATGTGAAAGGCAGACAACGAACCAAAGGGACAATAGTAAGTGTCGAACTAGGAAAAGGCTATCTAATTCTTTCCCAGACTATGTGCAAGACAAGAATGAGCCAAGGTAGGTGATGAGAAAGAGATCCTTGAATTTTGAAATGATCTACAATGAATGTAAAGCATGTAATAGTGATAATATTATGATCCTACAACTATTACATGGTAAGGAGAAAAAGGGCACCCTTTTTAATAGATTATTTCTATGATATCAAACTTTTTAAATATTTGTTTTAAAGCATCACACACATTAGTGTACTATGTCCAAAAATTCTATGATATCGACAATGTGATGTGTTTGTGTTCTTAGGACTTGGAAATTAGTTTTCTCACATGGGTGGTAATGTAATAAGTCTTTGGCTTAGAAGTGTATGTAAAGTTATTTCAGTTGTAGACGATAAACAAGGGAATTGTAGTTTCTTTAGTTTGTAAGGCATTCATTGTTTGCTAGATTCACCAATTTCTCTATGTGGATATGGGGTGGAGGGCCAAAAATGACTTTGTCTTCTTTATCATCATTATGAGGCATTGGTTTTTCTTTAAGAAGAAGGATACTTATGTCAGGAAGAGGATATTGATATCCTAACCCTTTGGTATCTTTAGTTGGTATTTTCTCTAAAAGTTGATGAATTACATGTTCACTTGTTGTATCACATCCTTTTTTTCTTAAGATCGTGAATCCTTTTCCATATGTCTCTTCTAGGTTGATAGGAGTGTTGCTCACTTTTTTAACATAGGATTGATGCAATTGATTAGAGGAGCTAGGATTACTAGGTATGTGCAATATCATCATGGAAAAAATTGGCCCTTAAGTGGCAAAAAATTTAGAAAAATGAGTTAGGAAACTTGACATAAAAATTTGTATAAGTTATTTATATTATTTAAAAAATATGTAAGAATAGAATATGTAGTAAATTGAATGTAGTTTCTAAACTACTAGGTTTATTTACAAAAAAAATCCATTTGGTGAAAATTTGAAATTTGAATGCAATAGTACTTAAATTTCAGGGAAAAAATAAGAAGTAGGTGTTTGTCCAACCACCCTAACCACAATAAAATGATAATATTTTTTTTATAATATTTTAGATATAAGTAGAGGACTCATGTCCTGATGCGATGCATATTTTTTGGTAATTTTTTTCCAAGTAACTAATTAATTATGAATTTTTTACTACAACTTTTAAAAAATATAAAAACTTGTATGTCTGACCACCTTAACTTGGTCAAAACTTCATGAAATTCATTTTTTTAATCCAATAGTATGTGAAGCATAAAATGTGATGCATGTTTCAAATTCAAAAAATGTGATATCGTTGAAAGCTATAGATGTTTTTCAATCAACTTATCAATCAGGACTTTAGTCATAATTCAAATAGAAAATGAATAATAATTATTTATTAAATTCAATGTAAAACATAACTTATATTGGTGGAAAGCTAAGAAAATCCATTAAATACCCTTCTCATTTCATCAATTTTGGGTAAAAAAAAGTCGTCAGCCACATACCCATCATATCGCCACTTTTTGGCCCATCATGATCCTACATATAGCCCACTTATTATAGGAAGTTTAGGTTTTTCTTGTAATTCATTTACAATATGTAAAGTGCCAAACATCTCAAGTGGTGGGATGGTAGGGGTTGTTGGTTGTTTTAGTGAAGGGTAAACAGATGCATCAGTCTTGAGGTTTTTAAGGCAATCGTTTATGAAGTTGTTAATGTTGTCATCATCTTCTCCAATGATATCGACATCACGAGGAGGATATGCATTAGGATTTGAGTGAGTATGAGTGAGTTCAATTTCATTAGGCTCATTTCCAAAAGCATACTTGACACATACACTAATGATTTCAAGGACATTGAAAGCTTACCAAAGCACATATACATGATTGTAATGTAACTTTCAGAATCTAAAAAAGGTAATTTGCTAATTACACTATGCCACAATCTACAAATGAAGTGTTGTAAATACAATTTTGAAATTAAGAAATGCATGAAATGAACCAAATGAAGCTAGATGCAATGAAATGAATAAAAGAAAAAATTTACAAACTAAAATAGAAATGTAATAATAGAAAACAAAAATACAAGAATTGAGTTTTAATGCTATAAAATGTAGTTTACGATCTAAAATAGGCATAAATCTCCCAGAGGGGCATATGAGCCCCAATAAGGGTTTTTAAAGGATTCAAATTTTGATAAACAGTCAACATAGAATACCTAAAAATCAAGAAAAAACCACCTGTACTGGGACTAAATCACCCAAAGGGGCATATGAGTCGTAGATTATGGTTTTTTGCACAAATTTCAAAAAATCCTGATTAAATGTTATGTTTTCTAGTTTGAATGATGTCTAGACTAAGTGAAATTATATATTTCAAATGAAATTTAATGATGGAAGATGCAAAAATGCAACCTATATGCACTCCAAATTAGAAAATAAGGTGTTATAAAGGCTAGGTTCACCAAAATGAAACCTCGAAAAATGGTAGTTTGTATGTAATGTTTTGATTCTAGAAATACAACCACCAATTTTAAACAAGTTTCATTCAAGGAAACCTTAGAGATCTCAATTCAATGATAGAATGAGGGAAAGAGATCTACAATAAGTTGTCCTAGGGTGTGATTAAGGACTAAAGAGGGGTTCACAACCAAGTTATGGCTTGAAAAGACAAGAAATGTAAATGAGATGTAAGACTTAAATAAATGACCTAGAAATGAACTCAAATTAGAATAGTAAAATAAGAAAGTACTGAGGTGCACTTGGAAACTTAAGAAGCTTGAATGAGGGTTTGAAATATTGGAAATACTACTTTTTGATGCACACTAGGAATCATATGCTATTAGGGGTGATTTAGTCCTAGTTTAGGGTTTACGAATGAAACCAAAATATGCAATTTCTGAATTAGGATATATAGAAAAAGTATGAAAATGGGTATACTGTGACTCATATGCCACAAGTGGTGATTTAGTCCTAGTATCAAGGTTTCTCTAAAACTATGATGTCCACTAATTCTTTCCTATTGCTTCCCTCCTGCCAAATCTTTGGTTTTGAAACACTGAATTCTGCTCTATAGGTGACTTTCTATGATCTTGCAAGTAAGGTGAAAACTTTGACAACTTGACAACTTTTCTCCAATCATGCTCTTCAATGGATCTTCAGCCTAAACCACCTAGATCAAACACTTGAATGAAAGGCTGAAATCTTGTAAGTAATGAATACCATGAATGTGGATCTTCCCTCTTGCTTGAATGATATAGATTAATTTGAATGCTTGCTTGAATCATAAAACCCTACATCACAAATGTTAGCTAGAAAAAAAGCATGATGCATGATGAATTTGACATGATGCTTGATACTTAAATAATGCTCCAAAATGCTTGATAATCGCTCTTGAATGCTCTTGTAATCACAAATTTGCTATGGTGCTTGAATACTTGAAAATTTAGATGTCTTGTAAACTTGCTAGGATAAAATATGTGAAATAACCTTGTATTTGTACTTGTTTATGAATTTTTTTTTGAAATTACAACACTACAAGATGACATCAGATCTAGGAGAATAAAATCCTACCAATAATTTGAATTTAAATTAGATCTAAGCTAAGTGGGACTCATATTCCAGTTGGGGCATATGAATCCCATTAGGCTAAGCTTGGGACACACTTTTCAAGAAATACTTAATTTAATGTGAAATTTAAATTCAAGCCTCAAAACTTAGGTGGGACCCATACAGCCAAGGTGGAATATGAGTCCCAGATCACTAAATCTAGGTCATACTTGTATCCAATATCATTAAATTCTAATTGGTCACTTGATATATTTTAGGATTATCCTCAGAAAGATGCATTAGTTAAGGCTTTTTTATGCAAAATAAAACTAAATAAGGCATAAAGAAGCCCAATTTTAGTAGGGAGGGCACAAACAAGTGTGAAAATGCAAAGGGCTACATTTTTCTACACCACATTTAACCCCCACTTTAGTGAGAGGAGGAACTTTCTTCAAAATCACACTAAAGTAGACAAACTCATGTCAAGAGGGATCCAAATGTACCAATGCTAGTACAATAGGAAGGAAATGATCAAGAGGGATGATCAAGCCCCTAGGATCAAGATCCTATGGAAAACCAACATAAGGACAAAATAACACACATGTGAATGATGTATGAAGCAAAAATAAGGTACAAGCATACACTATCAAAGACATAAAGTAGAAAGAAAAAAACAAAAGCAAGAGGGGTGGATCAAGCTTTGATCATTTTTCCTGCACATTGTGGATCAAATCTAGGATGTTTGTCCAAAAAAATTTACAAGTGGAATACGATGTCCACTATGCAAACAAAAATCATGCTCATAAGGGATAATGGAACCTCAAGTCATCCACTAGGTGAGCCCCCTACAAGACACATACGCAGGCGACTAGTATGTGCTCACATAGACAAGCAAGTGGCTATGGGAAAGTCATGCCTAAGTTTGACTTCCATAAGTATAGCCATAACAAAGCTATACCTCTTGATAACTTTGATAAGGTTCCACACAACAATGAAATTCAAGCTTCCTAAGACAAGGAAAGCTTTGTATACTTTAAACTCATGAACACACACAATGGCACCACAGGAAAGAAAAGTGTATTGTGCAAGGTGGCCATATAACTGAAAATGCAAAAAAGTGTAATGGTGAGTTCAAATGATTTTTTCTTAGTTCATGTAAGGTATTAGCTTAGGGAACATCGTGCCTAGTGTCTCCAAGAGAGGACCAATCGAAGAATAGAAGATTCACAACTTAGGTAATGCAGTGCATCACATCAATCCACTAAGATGAATATAATATGCTAAGCAAGATCATTCTCTTGAAGGAAATCACACCCAATGTCACCACAAAGAGAAAGATGCATTGCATGAAGTAAGAAGACTACACAATGAAATATGAGTTGAAATTAAAATGCAAAAGAATAATGCCAATGTATGCCTACACTTTAAAGAAATTGCTAAACACCATGCCGTGAGAAATTACTTTAAAGTAGAAAATGATAAATGCTAACAATAAAGAGGACATGAAAGCTCACTTGGAAAGCCCTATGCCAAGTAATATGTTTTCAAATGAAGCTACCTCATGAAAAGGGGTTTCCCCCAAAATGAAATCAAAAAATTACATAAGGGATCCATGGATTCAAGGTTAGTATTTCTTTGCTATAGTGTTCTTAGAGAGCTCAAAACTATCATAATTCATTAAATACTCATGGAACAAGCAACAATGATACAAAGAGAGCAAAAAAAAAGAAAAAAAATTGTGTGAACATGGAAGAGACTTGAATCTCTTGATGCCTTGCATCATCCCCAAAAGGAAAAAATAAGAAAAATGAAAAGAAAATCTTTTGGGTCAACATGGAAGATACATAAGTGTCTTGACGCATTGTATCATCCCCAAAAGGAAAACACAAGACAAAGAAAAGATAAAAATTTTACGACATAGAGAAGAATGTAAGTAAAAATAGAGGAATGTCAAAAGGAGAGAAGTACATCAAACATAACCATATGGGGGATCACATTATGCACATGCAATCACATAAAAGAAACATGAAAAGAAAGCAAAATACTAGTACAACAAATGTGAGTAAAATTATAGCAAGTCGTTTGCATCCCAATCTTGTTCATCATATGTGGAAGGAAAAAAACTAACCAAAGGGACAATAATAAGTCCCAAACTAGGACAAGGCTATCTAATTCTCTCCCCCATTGTGCACATGACAAGAATGAGCCAAGGTAGGTGATGAGAAAGAGTTCCTTGCATTTGTAAATGATCTGCAATGAATGTCAACCATGTAATAGTGAGAGTATTATGATCTCCTACAACTATTATGATCTCCTACAACTATTATTAGGAGCAAAAGGGAACCCTTTTTAAGAGATTATTTCTATGATATCAATTTTTTTAAAATATTTGTTTTAAAGCATCACAATCATCAGTACTATGTCCAAAAATTCTATGATATCGACAATGTGATGTGTTTGTGTTTTTAGGATTTGGAAATCAGTTTTCTTGCATGGGTGGTAGTGTAATAAGCCCTTGGCATAGAAGTGTATGTAAAGTTCTTTCAGTTGTAGATGATAGATGAGGGAATTGTAGTTTCTTTAGTTTGTAAGGCCTTCACCATTTGCTAGATTCACCAACTTCTCTATGTGGATATGGGGCTGGAGGGCTGAAAATGACTTTGTATTTTTTATCATTGTTATGAGGCATTGGTTGTACTTTAAGAAGAAGGATGCTTATGTCAGGAGGAGGATCATCATATCCTAACCCTTTGGTATCTTTAGCTATTATTTGTTCTAAGAGTTGATGAATTTCATGTTCACTTGTTGTATCACATCCTTTTTTGCTTAAGATCATGAATCCTTTTCCATATGTCTCTTCTAGGTTGATAGGAGTGTTGGTCACTTTGTTAACATAGGATTGATGCACTTGATTAGAGGAGCCAGGATCACTTATTATAGGAGTTTAGTTTTATCTTGTAATTCATTTACAGGATGTAAAGTTCCAAACATCTCAAGTGGTGGGATGGTAGGGGGTATTACCTGTTTTAGTGAAGGGTAAAAGGATGTATTAGTCTCAATGTTGTTAAGGAAATTATTTATGAAGTTCATTCTATCACCATCTTCTCCAATAATTTCAACATCACAAGGAGGAAATGCATTATGAGTTGCATGAGTATGAGTGAGTTCAATTTCATTAGGGTCATTTCTGAAAGCACAACTTGACACATACACTAATTATTTCAAGGACATCCAAATCTTACCAATGCACATATCTGTGATTGTAATGTAATTTTCATACTCTTAAAAATGTAATTTGCTAATTACAATATGCCACAATCTGAAAATAAGTGTTGTAAATAAAATTTTGAAATTAAGAAATGCACAAAATGAACCAAATGAAGCTAGATGCAATGAAATGAATAAAATAAAAATTTTGCAAACTAAAACATAAATGTAATAATAGAATTTAACAAAAATACAAGAACACAATTTTATTGCTTGAAAATGTAGTTTATGATCTAAAACAGGACTAAATCACCCAGAGGGGCATATAAGCCCCAATCGAGGTTTTTCAAGGATTCAAATGCTGATAAACAATCAACATAGAGTACCCAGAAATAAGGAAAGACCATCTGTATTGGGACTAAATCGCCTAGAGGAGCATATGGGTCCCAAATTAGGGTTTTTGCACAAATTTCAAAAAAAATTGATTAAATGTTATATTTTTTTGTTTCAATGATATCTAGACTAAGTGTAATTACAAATTTCAAATGAAATTTAATGATGTAAGATGCAAAAATGCAACCTATATGCACTTTCACTAATGTAAGATTTAGAAACCCTAGATGCAAATTGACTAATGCAAGACCTAATGTAAAGCTAATGCAAGCTAGAACTAGGAATATGGTGCACTAAAAATTAGAAAATAAGATGTTATAAAGGCTAGGTTCACCAAAATGAAACGTCAAAAATGGTAGTATGTATGTAATGTTTTGATTCTTAAAATATGACCACCGATTTTCTAGAAGTTTCATTCAAGGAAACCCTACAGATCTCAATCCAATGATAGAATGAGGTAAAGAGATCTACAATAAGGTGTCCTAGTGTGTGATTAAATACTAAAGAGGGGTTCACCACCAAGCTATGGCTTGAAAAGATAAGAAATGTAAATGGGATGCAAGACTTAAATAAATGACCTAGAAATGAACTCAAATCAGAATAGTAAACTGAGAAAGTACTGAGGTTCACTTGGAAACTTAAGAAGCTTGAATGAGGGTTTGAAATATTGGAAATAGTACTTTTTGATGCACACTAGGACTCATACGCTATTAGGGGAGATTTAGTCCTAGTTTAGGGTTTAGGACTGAAACAAAAATATGGAACTGCTAGATTAGGATCTATAGAAAAAGTATGAAAATAGGTATATTGGGACTCATATGCCACAAGTGGTGATTTAGTCCTAGTATTAGGGTTGCTATGAAACTTTGATATCCTCTAATGCTTTCCTATTGCATCCCTCCTACCAAATCTCTGGTTCTGAAACACTGAATTTTGCTTTGTAGGTGACTTTCTGTGATCTTGCAAGTAAGTTGGTCAACAACTTTGACAACTTGACAAATTTTCTCTAATCTTTCTCTTTAATGTATCTTCAACCTAAACTACCTAGATCAAACCCTTGAAAAAAAGGATGCAATCTTGTAAGTAATGGATAACATGAATGTGGATCTTAAATTTTGGTTAAATGATATAGATCTTGATTTGAATGCGTGCTTGAATCATAAAACCCTACGTCGCAAATGTTAGCTCAAAAACAAACATGATGCATGATGACTTTGAAATTATGCTTGATACTTGAATAATGCTCCAAAATGCTTGATAATCACTCTTGAATGCTCTTGTAATCATAAATTTTCTATAGTTATTGAATACTTGAAAGCTTAGATGACTTGTAAACTTGCTAGGAGAAAATATGTGAAATAACCTTGTATTTATACTTGTTTATGCCAAATTTCCTGAAATTACAACAGTACAAGCTGACATCAGATCTAGGAGAATATAATCCTGCCAAGAATTTGAATTTAAATTAGGTCTGAGCTAAGTGAGAATCATACTCCATTTTGGATGTATGAGTCACATCATGCTAAACTTGGGACAAATTTTTCCATTAAATGCTTAGTTTAATGTGAAATTTAGATTCAAGCCCCAAAACTTAGGTGGAACCCATATGCCCAAGGTAGTGTATGAGTCCCAAATCACTAAATTTGGGTCATACAATCCAAAATCATTAAATTTTGATTGGTCCCTTGATATTTGTTCAGATTTTCCTTGGAAAGATGCATTAATTAAGGCTTGTGGAAACAAAATATGACCAAAAAAGGCATAAAGAAGCCTAATTTTAGTAGGGAGGACCTAAAAAAGTGTGAAAATGTAAAGGGATACATTTTTCTACACTACGTTAATACTAGGTCAAGATCAATTAGTTTCTTTAAACCCTCTATCTAGCTAACAACAAACCTTTGACATTCACCTCTAGATATCAATAATGTTTTAAAATCTTAATATGGTTTCATTTATTATTTCTTACACATTGGTAAGGTGCAACATGCGTGTTTAGGTTCTCTAATGTTTTAACAAGTTTGGTTGAATTAATTTTTTTTCCTAGTTTGCACTACTAAACCATGCATAAAATTTATAATTCTTACTTGTACTTCTTAAAACTAATAAGATGGAGTCGATTAAATTATTGATGATTTATACCCTTAGTACTAGTGCCTACATCATTGAGAAATATAGTCATGAATAGAAAAGAGGAAATAAGTGTAGTTAGATAGAGTATCAATAAATCTAAATAAACATTTAAATAGAAATAAAAGTATATATTTCATATAATGGACATACTAAATAATCTATCATAGAACTATATTGATGCACACGAAACTAATGAATGATACTACAAATCACTTTCAATAAATTAGGTGTTGCTACAAATGTAACACACTTGAGTTACATCTACACCAATAAATATGGTTAGAGGAAATATACATCCGTGACTATCAAATCCTCTGAATTACTAAAAACAATAATGGAGACATTTTGTTTATATAGATGTGCATTTATAAACCCTTTATACACTACAAGATGTATTTATTTATTTACAATTCAAACTTACATTTGTTGATATTGTATAACACTCTATAGACCTTAACAAACCCAAAAACTTGGTTTGGTGACTAACCCTTTAGAATAAAAATTAAGTTATATATATCCATTATGTCTTAGAGTTCATAAACACTGGAGTGTTAGGATTGTGAAAACATTGAATATTTGAGGATACCATGATACCCTACTCACAACCATTGATTCTCTAACACTCACATGCTAGAATGCATGGAAACTATTAACAATGTAACTTTTCATTCATCATTCCTATATGTCTAGCTTGAAATGGTATGGGGAAGCCTAGGAAATCCACTATAAATGAGATCTAGGCATGGATTGAGTTTTTTGGGATTTATAATATTAACCATGGAAGTAGTTAGGGAATGCCCCTTTTCATTCATTCTATTATTAAAATACTTGTCATTTTTTATTAAAATATGTTTTTGGGGCACCTGCAAAATCAAATTTGTTGGATGTAGGTGCTTATTATCCACTAATGGCATTATGGGCATTGTAGGAGTATAGATGGGATGCAACAAAGATATTTGGCATGCTACTATTCATTGACATCCTTTTTACAAATGAAAAATTTATTTAAATTTCATTTACTTGATATTTCAAATCTTTTTTCTTTTCATGAACCATGTTGCATTATTAGTAGAATCGTTAATTTTTTTACTATGTTACAATTTCACATGGTTTCTTGATGCAAAGACTTTTGAAGGTCATAAATTTTGAAATGAAAGCCCAATTGAGTTAAAAATTTATGTGAAGAAGCATCTCAAAGCGTTGAACACAATGGAAATAAAACTTGTTTGGTTGGAGCAAATTTGACACTTTTTTGAGGCTATTTTCAACCATCTAAGGCCTTAAGTTGAGATTTTATTTTTTGGTAGTTTCAAAATTTGATCCTTTTAGATTTTTTCATGCAATTAGAAGTTTCAAGTTCACAATTAATCCTACTTTATCTAATTGGCATGTAGCCAAGAAACTCATAGATCATAATATTCATTTTCATTATTAATTATAAAACTACTAAAGTAGGATTAATTGTGAACTTGAAACTTCTAATTGAGCTGAGCATGCATAGATTAGCATTATTGAGGATGCATGCCAATTAGATAATAAGAAAATATTTACATTTATTACTGCACCCAAACATAATTTTTTCTTTCAAAATTAAAGAACAATAAAACTATTACAAATAGTAATCAAATATGGTACCACCTAGTCATTCATTAATTGAAAAAAGAAAATTTAATTTAATTGAAAATAAATATTTTTTTATGAAGGATTTTATATCATCCACAATATTGTTTCACTATTTGATACATGAGCAAGAGTCTTTGGTTGAAACATATTCTGATAAGAGTCAAGAATTAAGAGGTATTCATTATGTGAAAAACTCAAAGAACAATTACAACCTTGTTCTTTGTGATATCGAGAACTTGCACGCAGCAAGATTTGATCTTCAATAAAATCATTCAGCATCGTTCAATTTCATTAACAAACCAAACACAATGAATGTTTTTTTCAATAAACCATTCCAGAGTTGAATAAAATGCAATTGATTTTATATTTTGACTGTTAGGTGGTGAAAAAGTAATAAAATAGCACGAATGGTGCAGGAATGCTATAATCTTGCCGATCCTACTTCTCTTACAGCATAGGAGTAGACACGTAGATAGTTGTGAATGTAACAGGGAAATGCAATATTAACCAGTTTTGAACGTTCACACTCGTCTGTAGAAAATTAACAATCTGACATCGTGACTGGTTTTGAATTGATTGGCCGACAAGTAGCAGTGCGATTAATACGCGGGGTATTGTTTTATATCAGTAATTGTAAAGAAAGAATTGTGGTGGAGAATGTTACAGATTTCAGTAATACGTAGGTGACAAGAGGTTGATCCTTGGTTTGCGCTCCTCCTTACATGTTTATATACGACTCTATTTCATACTGCACGTAAAAATACGTAATGCCGGACATATCGACAAAGCTCTTCCATCCACAGTAGTTGCGGTTAATGATCTGAAGCCATGATAATGAAGGTTTGGCAGGTTGAAAACAAAAAAAAAACAAAACCCTACCTGTAATGAGATAAAATAGCATTCATTTTATCCCAGCTAAGCAATCAAACCACTTTTTTTGGCCACGATATTATTATGCTATAATTTTGTACTAGCAATCGCACCTGGTGTGCAATGGGTAGGCCGAAGTGTGGAAGATCAATCAGGACAAAAAAAAATTGTCTATTCTTTTAAACATTTTGCAGAACATGAGGTCAATTGGTACACCATTTAGCAATATGAGTAACAAAGGTTTGGAGAAGTGATAGCTTCAAATCAATTATGCATTCTTTTATAGGGATCCAAACATGACTGAAACAAAACTTATGAATGAGGAAAAGAGGAAGATAATTAGGTTCCATTATCAATTTTTTTTTAAAAATTATTTTGTGCATATGCTGCAATCATTGTATTCCATGAAATAATCTATCTTTGAGGAAGATAAGTTATCTCATGGCATGCAATGGTTGCAGGATATGCACAAAATGGATTTTTTAAAAAAAGCTTTAGAAAGAAATGCCAAAACTACTTCACAATCTAAGATTTGGTGAAATATTTCGTTTAGTAAATGATTTGACTTGCTTTAACAACTTTAAAGATGGGTATGATCTTGTTCCTTTTGTTGTTCATCTTTGTGTCCAATTATTCAATCCTTACAATAGATACACTGTAACCAGGATTCAATCCTTAGCTGCAAATGATTTTGCTCTTTTTGGTGCACTAAAAGGTGGACAATTTGAAAATAGAATGTCAACACCGAAAACATGATGCAAACCAGGGAAGGAAGAATAATTTCAAAAAAATTATAGAGAAGCAATCTAATATTCTTGTGATGCCTTGTGAAGCTTTCCTTTTGTGGGTGCAAAAAAACTTCATTACCATCCTTCTATTGGTGCAACACCCAGAAGAGATCCTATTGTTTCTTACATTAGGTGTTTTTCCTACAAAATGTGTTATAATTTCTACTGAATGTTATGAATCTATTCAATGATATAATTCCTTTCTCAGCTTATTTCTCCATAGAGGAATATTTTGTTGCTAAAGGCACAAGATAGGCTATGCTAAACCATGGTAAAAGCTAAAACTACAAACAAAATTGAAAAAAAGTTTCATCCTTAAGAAATATGCCAAGTTTATTTGTAGTTTTTTTGTAAGGCAAAAGGGTTTCAAATGTGCACTCTATGCCATTGCATATCCAAAGTGGATGCACTATCAATTTTTTCACACCTTCCATTTGATTGTCAGTCTAAGGATGGCAAATCATTGACGTGGTCAAGTTGTATCCATCATAGACCAAATATTTTCTTAGAAAGTACTCAAAAATCTAGTGTCTCTGTCTAACAAATGTTTGCTACCAACAAAGAGAAAATTTGTAGGAAAGTCCTCTTCTATTGGTCAAGTTTGCCTCCACAATTGATAGAGCAAAGAAATGCTTGCTATACACGATTGCAATCACATTTTTCTATAAAAATTGAAGGCCAACAACAATGAACTAACATTAGACAAGGGCCTAAATGCCCTTGCCCAATGTCTGGACCTTTAGGCACTCAATTGCATCTAGGATTAGGTTGAGGTATATTTGTGTGTGAAAGATGACAATTATTAAAGAAAAAAGGAAAAAAAATGGATGACACTCAAATGCATCCAACTACATGATAGAGAAATCACAATGCATCCAATTTAGAGCCCTTGAACATTTGAGGGTTTGTGGTCTAGAGGAGTTTAGGATGTGAAATAAAATTAACCAAATAAAATTGAATCCATACTAAAAGTCATAGATATATTCTATAAAAATTATGATTACCCAGAGACTCTTAAAATATGAAGATAATGATTCTTGTGATAAAGAAGTGTTCCTTCAAGAACATGAAGAATATATACAAATTTCATTATTGAAATGAGTTTCTAGGAAAAACTATGTATATTTTGTTTTCATTAGTGGTTTTAAATAGAGTAAAAGACCAATTGTTCAAACAAAATGGAAAACCTAAAATGTTTCATGACTGGGCCAAAGAAGGGGATTTTGTGGGTTTGCAATGCTACCAAATTTTTTATCTACTCCTACATATGCTATTGTATCTATTTTATAAGGGAGATTCTAGTTTGCCACAATTAATACTCCTACAAATTTTAATGAATCTATTCCTACATATGCTACTATGGAGCCTTCCATATTCCACATGTTTGGTAAATCTATAATTCACCATTTATAAAATGTTACTAGTCTAAAAGCTGTAATAGGAAGAATAATTATTGTTTCAAGTGACAATTTTACCTTGCATACATCTCCACCAAGGTAATTTCAACTGCAACATCTGATAAAATTCCTCTATTCTTTATGCTTTGATGGATGTCCATACCCTGTTGCAATGCTCTTATTTTGGCACAGGTAGGGAGAATGTTGGAAAAAGTTGTGGAGTCTAGCTTTACACCTATCAATTGCATTTTCTTGAAAGTTTCTAATGCTTTTAAAAAAAATCCATTTTGTACATATCCTGCAAGCATCACATTCCATGTGATAACCCCTCTTTGAGGAATTTTGTCAAATAGTTCACATGCCTTTAATATCCATCCAAATTTTACATACATATCTACTAGAGCATTTCCAATTATAATATCTAAAAAAAATCCTCCTTCCATGAGGCTTTGATGGATGTCCATACCTTGTTCCAAAGCTCCCATTTTGGCACAAGTAGGGAGGATATTGGCGAAGGTTATGGAATTTGGCTTTCAACTATTGGAATTGCATTTTCTTGAAATTTTCTAAAGAATTTTCTACAAATTCATTTTGTACATATATTGCAATCATTTCAGTCCATGAGATGACATATTTTTCAGCTATTCTATCAAATAGTTCATGCGCCTTCTACATGAAAATTGTTTATATAAGCTAAATTTTACAATTTTAGTTCAAAGTTAAAATATTTTACGGTCTTCTTAAAATACAAACATGTTCCTAGATTACTAGGCTTGGAAATAAAATTACAACCTAGAATGTTTTCCTTTTAGGTTTTATTTTGGAGCTCATTCGTGGGAGTAGCAAAGGAGCTAGACACATGACTTGGAGTAATACTAATATAAAGATGTCAGTAATGAAATATTGATGTTCGTTGAATGCACAAGACAACTGATAGGAGGGGTAAATTAATTGTACCTTAAAACTTCAAAACCCTCACAAACATTTAGATCCACATTAATTCAATTAACCCTTAATTTGTTAGAATGATTAATCATGAAAGCAGAGAACAAAAACAAAATAAAAGGAACACCATGCACATTGAAACACTAGATTTACATGGAAAAACTAAGAATGGAAAAACCATGGTGAGGATTAACTCATAATACAAAGTAATATCAACATCGATTACAAAATGGTTCACTGTTGGAGAGCTCACTACCCAAAAGAAAGAAAGACTCACTACCATAATAGAGAAGACTGTTACAGTGAGAAAACCATCTCAATGCAATATAAAAGTTCACAAAATAATCACCAATACCTTCACAATATTATTGAAGAATTGTAGAAACCTTTTCCTCACTAGATGAACACTAATCTAAAACATGAAAGCTCACACTGCACTTCACAAAATTTCACTCTACAACTTTGCAATTCAGATCACACTCATCAGACACTTATATCCTATCATCCCTCAACAATTCAAAACTTATTTATACTATCTTCAACCTTGAAAACATTCTCCAAGGTTGGTTATGCACCTCAACCATGCAAATTTAAATTAGGTCGGCACCAAAATAGGGTAAGTGTAAGAAGTTGGGTCTACATTCAAGGGAACTATTGTTTTTTAACTTTAAAACAAATACCCATTCATTTTTTAGAATAAGTACCCATTTTGAAGTGGTTAGTTGTTCCAAAAGGTTTGAAACTCATAAGACATATTTTTCATTTGGATTTAGGCTCAGAAAAGGCATGGTAACCCAACACTTAGGCTTAGACCTACAAGTACAAGGTCATGACAATTTCACTTGAGAAAAACTAACTTTGGAAATATAGCTAATGTGGTTTTCTTTTTAAAATTGTTTTATGAAATTAAAACCCATTATATATGACAATCTCTAGTTTTCAAATATGTAATTTTTTTATGATTTGATTATTTTTTCTATTTTTTAATTAATTTATGAGGAAACAGGTCTATAAACTCTAAATATCAAGTTTTTTGCATTTTATTAATAACTTTTAAATTTCTTGTTAAAAAAATTATATGGCATCAATCTATAAACAATTCTTTACAAAATGAAAAAAAGAAAATTCAAAAAATGATAAGTTTAGGTCAAGTTATGGTGTTTGTACACAAGGGTTTTAAAAACAAGAAATTAGGGCCAATATAAAATTAATAAATAAATAAATATTATAAAAAAATTATAAAAGAAATACCCCCATCAATCTTCATTATAATATACATCTTTCCCTAAAAGGAATTATAAAAATACTTTTAGTTATGTCAAATTATGGTGTTTGTACGTGTGCATGGTATGGTCCTAAAAAAGTGACTTTTAGAAATTGGTTTTCATACATGCATATTAAAAATCATTTTGTGTCATCTTGGTATTAGAATAAATTACATATTTGAAAACTAGACTCAAAATACTAAATTTCATATTACTTAACTTTTTTAAGATTCAATGTGTAAGTGCTTCAAATTTTAAGTCTAACTATGACAAATTTTGAAAATTAGAAAAAAACACTTCCACTTTTTGAACATTTTGTGGACCCAACTTCTTTCACCTACCCAACAATCCCGTGGTGGAAAGGAATGAAGTAAAATCACAACACAACTTAGCTAGGACCTAAATCCACTCATACATGCCATGCCACGCTTCCACAAACACTTCAGCAACTTCAAAATTATTGTAAACACCCAACATTGGTCGAACCTATGTTAACACCATCACACATTATAGAAAAAAAACATGCTTGAACTCAATCTAGAATATTCCACAAAGACCCTAAAATCCAACAAATTCCTTCACAACATACACCTAAAGAATGTGCATGTACACTCAACTAATTCTATCATACATTGCAATAGAAGAAACTAGCTTTTGAAGCACCAAACCACAAACAACTTAATTGAAGATACAAACACTATTAACATACTTCCAAATTTGTAAGACCTGAAACCACTTTGCAGAAAAATGCAAAGCAAAAATATTTATCTTAGACACCTCTGCAACACACAGTTCAAACACTAGTGAAAACATCTTCCTTTGCACAATGATCCAACACACCATATTCTGAATGCAACACCTTTGAACACCTCTAATCAACATATCCAAACTACACAAGCAAATCTTTAACATATAAGAAATGCAAAGCCAAACTAGAATGCTACCCTGCAACACAAAACACCACTGGAACACATTGTTTCCTCTTTTTATTCATTTTTTTTTTTGAAAGCACTTGGAAAAAAAGCACTCAAGACACATCCTCAACATCTTAAGCACTTCCTCATCACCATGAAGTTAGCTTCATCCTAGCAACTCAACCATACATCCATAGGAAAAACTTATCAAAGCAACACTAGAGGTTGACACTAGTAGCTTACTAATGACAACATAGTGAAACTAATCAAAGAATTTTCAGAGACAGCATTAACTCAATATAAACTACTCACACTCTTGCAATAATCTCTTGCTCATACAGTTGAAATCAATGACACCACAAGCTTGTTGACATAAATGACAACACCAATTGCACATACTTGCAACAATCTCCCTCTTTGTCATTGATGTCAACACATGATGTGAAAAACCATCAACAACAAACACAACTCTTATCATCAATATTCTACTTCATACCAACTCATTATCTATTTTCTCCTTTTTACACAACTAACTCATTACTTTATCTCTCCCTCTAATAAATAACACATTTATTTTTCACATGACTCTCTCCCTTAAATTTTTTTCACATTTCTCTTTCCCCCTTTGACATTAATGGAAAAGGACAAAATATTTGCCTCACTCGTTCTCCCCATTTGACATCAATCATACTGTTTACCATTGCTCTAAAACTTCCTTTCATTTACTACTATGTATACTCCCCCTTAGGAGCACATACCAAATTGCATCAATAAGTAACCACTACATAATGAAAATTCTCACTCATCCTTAGTACAACAACCAATAATGTCATTACCTATTTCCCTTCAGAGGTAGCCACCAACATCAGTCCAGACCAAAGAATGAATCTTGAAATCCACTGGATTGATGCATCTCCTTTTGCATATAGTTCAAACATGAAGGGGAAATAACCCCCAACTTATCTCAAAGATACTCAAAATTATCCTTAGGAAGAGCCTTAGTGAATGTGTCAACAACCTTATCCTTTGTAGGAACATATTCAAGCTTCACTTCATTCTCTACAACCTTCTCTATCAAAAAGTGATACCAAATTGAGATATTTTTTTTCTTAAATGTATTACTAGATTCTTTGATATATTGATAGCACTTGTACTATCATAGAAGATAGAAATTGGTTCATCATATACCACTTTGATATCCTTTAATGTTTTCCCCATCCAAAAAAACTTGTTTGCAATAAGATTCTACTACAATATATTCTACTTCTACAATAGATAAAGATAGTGAATCTTGATTCTTGCTTAGTTATGACACCAATTTGCATCCAAGAAAGAATGCACCACCACTTGTACTTTTCCTGTCATCTACACAACCAACCCAATTTGCATTTGTATCCTTTAGATACCACAAGACATGATTTGAAGTTCCCTTCAAGTATTTGAATATCCTCTTCACTACTACATGTGACTCTCTAGGATCTTCTTGAAATATAGCCACAACACAAACTTGATGCATGATATATGGTCTAGTTATAGTTAGATATACCATTCCTCCAATCATTGATCTATACTTAATTTGATCAGCCTTAGGAGATTCATCATTCATGCTCACCTTGCAACCTATAACCATAGGGGTAGATACAAGTTTAGAATCTTCCATTCCAAACTTCTTCAACATTTCTTTGACATACTTTTCTTGTGAAATGAAAATACCTTTATCTGTATGATTGATCTATAGCCCAAGGAAGAAATTCATCTCCCCTAACATTGACATTTAAAATTATTTCTACATCTCTTTTACAAATTTATTATACATAGCTTCAGGTATGTGCAGGATCATGATGGGCCAAAAAGTGGTGATATGATGGGTATGTGTAGGGTATGTGGTTGACGACTTTTTTTTACCCAAAATTGATTAAACAAAAAGGGTTTTTAAAGAAGATTCCCAACATTCCACCAATATAAATTATGCTTTACTTTGAATTTAATAAATAATTATTATTCATTTTCTATTTGAATTATGACTAAAGTTCTGATTGATAGGCTGATTGAAAAACATTTATAGCTTTCAAACGGTATCATATTTTTTGAATCCAAAATATGCATCACATACTATAGGATTAAAAAAAAATTGAATTTCATGAAGTTTTGAACAAGTTAAGGTGGTCAAACATATGCATTTTTATATTTTTTAAAAGTTGTAATAAAAAATTCATAATTAATTATTTACTTGGAAAAAAATTACAAAAAAATATGCATCACATCAAGACATGAGTCATCTACTATATCTGAAATCTTATAAAAAAATATTATCATTTAATTATGGTAAGGTGGTTAGACATACACCTACTTCCTATTTTTTCCCTGAAATTTAAGTACTACTACATTGAAATTTCAAATTTTCACCAAATAGATTTTTTTTTAAATAAACCTAGTAGTTTAGAAACTACATTCAATTTGCTACAAATTCTATTCTTACATATTTTTGAAATAATATAGATAACTTATTCAAATTTTTATGTCAAGTTGCCTAACTTTGATTTTTCTAAATTTTTTGCCACTTAAGGGTCTATTTTTTCCATGATGATCCTGCACATAACCCTTCATTTCCTCCAAAAAAAATTTCATGAACATACATAACCACAATCAAGATTTTATCTTTTTCAACTTTAAAGTAAATATTTCTATATGTGGTGTTAGGATTAGAAAGGAAGATATCTAACAATTAAATGTAGATCTAAGTAATAAACATAGAAACCAAAAACACACAGAATAAATTATAACACAGAGAATTTAACGTGGTTCACCCAATCTAGGCTACATCCACCAAACCACAACCATCCAATAATTTTATTATCCAGTACAAAAACCTATTACAATCTTGTGAATAATCGCATTTTTCATTATCCTGTAACACCCATCTGAACCCCTTTTTATCAAGCTTAGAATCTTCTAGATTTTGGGTTCTACAAAATCATATTTTTCATTTTTTTTGTTGATTTTTCCCTTTTTCGGTGATGATGCGAAAAAGTAGGAGGAAAGTTTTTCTACCAACAATATCCCACTTGGAGACTGATCAGGCTCCACACCAACACAATCTCCCACTTGGAGACTGATACTAGACAACACTGCTGTAATTACAGCTCCCACTGGAAATAAGTACCTTGGACCCTGCTGCTCTATTATACTTGAATTCAGCCTTGAAGGCCAACTGAAGCTAAAGAGGAGCTCAACTTCTCCCTTGTCACTTCTTTCGTAAACATATCTGCTAGATTGACATCTGTATGTATCTTGTCCAGCTTGATTTTTCCAACCTCCAACACCAACCAAATGAAATGATATCTCAAATGTATGTGTTTTGTTTTAGAATGCAAGGAAAAATTCTTTGCAAAATGTATAGCACTCTAGCTATCTATAAACAAGTAATTTCTAGCCTATTGTTTTCCCAACTCATCCATGAAAAGTTGCAGCCATATAATCTCCTTTTCTGCCTCTGTTGCAACAACATACTCTGCCTCTGTGGTAGATAAAGAAACCACCTTTTGCAATTGAGAAATCCAACTCACTATTGTCCCACCAACTATAAATACATAACTTGTGGTACTCCACCTGGTATCTATATCCCTTGCCAAATCTGAGTCAACATAGCCTTGTAAATCAGTATTAGAGCCCCCAAAACATAAAAAATTATTGGATGTACCTCTCAAGTACCTGAGAATCCATTTTACATTCCAATACTCAACTCCGGGATGACTCAAATACCTGCTAACAACTCCTATGACATGTGCAATATCTGGTCTCGTGCATACCATGGTATATTAAACTTCTTACAGCTGAAGCATATGGTACCTTAGACATTTTTTCTTCCTCCTCTTGTGTCTTTGGACACATATCTTTAGTCAATTTAACATGACTAGGCAAAGGTGTGATAGCTTTTGCATTCTCCATATGAAATCTTGCAACACCTTTTCAACATAATTAGCCCGAGATAAAAACAATTTTTATTTTTCCTATCTCTACAAATTTTCATACCAAGGATTTGTTTTGCTACCCCAAATCCTTCATAGCAAAAGATTTTGCTAACTGTTGTTTTAGCTCACTTATGTGATCCATGTTAGACCCTTACAAGCATGTCATCAACATATAAACATAAATAAATGTCATTATCCAACCTCTTAAAATAAACACAATGGTTAGAATTACACCGGCTGTAACCTTGCTCACCATAAAACTGTCAAATTTCAAGTACCATTGCCAAGGTGCTTGCTTCAAGCCATATAAACTTTTCTTCAATCTGCACATTAGTTTATCTTTACCTTTGACCTCAAATCCTTGTGGCTGGTCCATATATATTTCCTCTTCCAAATCACCATGGAGAAAGGTTGTTTTAACATCAAGCTATTCTAAATGCAAATCTTTAGCAGCCACAATACTTAAAACAATACGAATAGAAGTCATTTTAACAATTGGAGAAAAAATCTCATCAAAATCAGTACCCTTTTCTGTGCAAATCCCTTTACAATTAATATGGCTTTAAATCTCTTCTTACCTCCATCCTCCTCTTTTAGCCTATAAACCCATTTGTTGGTAAAGCCTTTTTACTTGTAGGCAACTTGGATAATTCCCAAGTCTGATTTTTCAGCAAGGAGTCCATTTCTTCTTCCATTCCATGCTCCCACCGAACCTTGGTATCCACTTGCATAGCTTCATCATAATATTTTGGTTCACCAACATCAGTTAACAAAATAGTATACAAAAAGGGAGAGAATCTTTCTGGAGGTCTATTTATCCTTGAAAATTGTCTAACAGGAGTTTGTGGTATTTGTTGTTGTTGTTGTTGCAGAGCATGAGGAACCAGTGAAACATCATTGTTTGGAATATCATCCAACACTGCATAATCATTTTCTTTATTCTCATGCTGCAGCAACAAATCTTTGTACAAAACTTTCTCATTGAATATGACATCCCTACTTCTCACAATTTTCTGATTTTCTAAATCCCAAAGCCTATAACCAAATTCATCAATGCCATATCCAACAAATATATATTTCTTTGATTTTACATCAAGCTTGGTTTTATTTTCATAATCTAAATGTGCAAATGCTTCACAACCGAAGGTTTTGAGAAAAGAATAACTCACCTTCTTACCTTTCCATGCTTCCTCTGGAATACCACAACACAAAGGATTAGAGGGACCTCTATTAATTAAATAAACAATAGTGTTTATAGTCTCTGCCGACATTTTTAAAGGCAACCCAACATGCAATCTCATAGTCTATGCACGCCCCATTATTGTTCTATTCATGCGCTCAACCACTCCATTTTCCTATGGAGTCCTTAGAACCATTTTTGCCTACGAATACCATTAGAGGAACAATAATCTTCAAACTCTTTGCTGCAATACTCACCACCATTATCAGATCTGAGACATTTTAGCTTTTTACCCATCTCATTCTCAACCAAGCTTCTCTATTTTTTAAAAGTTTCAAATACATAAGATTTCTTCCTAAGGAAATAAATCCATACCTTCCTAGTTGCATCATCAATGAATGTAACATAATACAGAGAGCCACCAAGAGAAGATACCTGAGTTGGTCCCCATACATCTGTATGCACAAGCTCCAATTTCTCATCTTTTTTTTGCTTCCCATCCTTGAGAAAACTTACTCTCTTTTGTTTTCCATACACACAACTTTCACAGAAATTCATATTAACACATTTTAGATTTGGTAAAACATTATTTGAATGAAGTAATTTCATACCTTTTGCACTCATATTCCCAAGTCTATTATGCCACAATACTGATTCAGAGTCCACAACAACTATATGATCTTCTACCTGTTGAACTGCAACAACTATTCCTAAACATTGACCATTTTTCATAACAATTAAAGTAGAAGGAACAATATGACCTGTACAAAGATATAAGGTGCCTACTTTCACACCTTTTGCTAACACTAAGGGACCCTTTGTGACCTTCCAATTTTTATCACTAAATGTAACAACACAACCTTCATCATCTAGTTGCCCTGCTAAAATTAAATTTCTGCTTAACTTTGGAACATGCCTTACCTCATGTAGTAGCCAATGATTCCCATTCTACAACTTAATCTTGATTCTTCCCTTTCCAACAATCTAACAAGGTTCGTTATCTCCTAAATAAACTAGCCCAAAATCCCCTTGGACATAATCAAGAAAATAACTTCTATGGGGGGTAGCATGAAATGAAGCCCTAAATCTAACACCCAAGAATCATCAACATTATCAAGGGAAAGAATCAAAGCATCCTCATCAGATTTATTACTTACCACATTTTCCTCTTTACTTCCTTCCTTTTTGTATCCTTTATTTTTTCGAGACCAACAATCTTTCTTTAAATGACCTGGCTTACCACAGTACCAGCAATCCCTCTTGTCTCTAGATTGGGACCTTTTGTCCTTTGATTTTCCTTGTGACTTCCCATGATTTCCAAAATTATTTCCTCTCTCCTTTGTTCTGCCCCTAGTTTCTGCATTCAAAACATTGCCTGATGTGGATGTTCCACCTGAGATTTTCCTATGAATTTCCTCACTCAAAATAACACCAACAACATCATCAAATTTCAATGTATTCGAACTAGAAACAGAATTGCTAATAGCCATTACCAAGCTATTCTAGCTTTCAGGCAAAGAACACAAAATCAAAAGAGCCCTAACTTCTTCATCAAAGTTTACTTTTACAAAAGTTAATTGGTTGGTGACCGTATTAAACTCATTTAAATATTCAGTAACTAACCCACCTTCTACCATTTTCATATTAAATAAACTCTTCATAAGAAATACCTTATTCGAAGTGGAAGGATTTTCATATAACGTTTCCAGGGCTTCCATCAACTCTTTAGTTGTCTTTTATTTTGTAATATTGAATGCCACCGATTGTGCCAGGCATAAACGAATACTGCCAAGAGCCTTTCTATCCGAAATCTCCCAGTCCTCATCAGACATTGCTTGGGGTTTCTTGGTTTTTCCTTCTAATGGCCGCCATAAATCCTTCTGATAGAGGTAGTCCTCCATCTGCATTTTCCATAACTAATAGTTCTACCCATTAAACTTCTCAACCTTCTCACCCTCATCTGCCATTACTCCCACTCAACTGTGAGACTTTCCTACAGACGATAATAAAAAAACACAACCTGCTCTGATACCACTTGTTAGGGTTAGAAAGGAAGATATCTAACAATTAAATACAAATTTAAGTAATAAATAGAGAAACCAAAAATACACAGAATAAATTATAACACAAAGAATTTAACGTGGTTCACCTAATCTAAGCTACATCCACCAAACTGTGGCCATCCAATGATTTTATTATCCAGTGCAAATACCTATTACAATCTTGTGAATAATCGTGTTTTTCATTATCTTGTAACACCCATTTGAACCCATTTTTATCAAGCTTAGAAGCTTCCAGATTTTGGGTTATGCAAAATTGAATTTTTCTTTTTTCGTTGATTTTTCCCTTTTTTGGTGATGATGCAAAAAAGTAGGAGGATACCATGCCAGGGCATACAGTATACCATGGGCTATACAGTATAGCATGATCAGTCACCACATACCAACATGTGGTACCTTTATTGAATTCTTGTTGTAACAAATACCTATCTAACCTTGCATACCAAGCTTTGGGAGCTTGCTTCAATCCATATAACACCTTCAATTTACAAACCATATTCGGTTTATCTGATAACTTAAATCCTTTCGGTTGTTCTATGTATACTTCTAATTTACCATTCAAGAAAGTAGACTTCACATCCACTTTATATACAAGTTGAAATCTTTAAGTGCTTAAAAAGCCAAAAACATCCTCATAGATTCCATTCTTGCCACCAAAGAAAATATATCCTCAAATTTTGTTCCTTCTACTTGTGAGTAGCCTTTACACACAAGTTTTTCCTTGTTTCTTACCACTTCTTCGTTCTCATTCCATTTTTTCCTTAATCCCCACTTAGTTTTAATCACATTCTTGATTGCTAGTCTTGGGATAAGTTCCTAAGTCTGATTCTTCTCAATCTTCATTAGTTCTTCTTACATAGCCTTGATCCAATACTCATCCTTGCATGCTTCAATCATTGTTGTAGGTTCAACTTTAGACAGTAAGTGTTGACGTAGATGTTAGTCGCACACCAATAAGTAGATAAATTCTCACAGAGACACCGCGAGAACCTATCTTTCTTGAAAGAATCCATCGAGAAAACCTAAATCTAAGGCTAACTTGTCTTGATCCCAAGGCTTGTTTATATTAGGTCTTGATGCAATAGGTTCACTCAGGGTTCATTTTGATAATGTTGTTAAACACGAGGGGTAAATGATCCTTAAGGTACCATATGGTATCATAGAGATATGAAGTTAATCTCAGTCTGGTCATTCAATAACTTCATGAAATCAACAAATTTGCAACATTATTTCATGAAATTCAAATAACTTGCATTCATCCAAGTAGATTTAGCATTAAGCATCCAACAATTTCATGGAATCAAAAGATTTATGATAAAACTCCATGTATTTATCACTTTTTTCAAACATTTTCTTAAATTTAAGCATCTATTCTAAATCAAAGCATAAAAAATTACTCAAAAGTAAAAAATTTCCTAGGGATTATCCACACATGCATCAAGAAATAACCAAACTAGAGCAAACCATTCCATACGTCACCAGATTTCTTCATAGCTAGGCATAGAATGATGCAAGAGTTTAAATAAAAGGGGGATTATTTGCAACTAGATAGTGTCAGTATGCACCATTAAATGACACACCACATAGACTTGTTCATTAGGAACAAACAATCAGCTACATAAGATTTCATATTAGGAAATAAATTTGAAATTGGCTCTAATATTAATTAACTTCTGAGGAAACATACAAGTTTTTAATTTAGAGTGGAACCAAAAATAGGAAAAAGAACAAAACTTGAAAAAGTTTTGGTTCTTCGACATCCATAAATTTTGAACTTAACTTAAAATGAAACATCTCCTGGCATTTTATAAGAACAAGATGCTCAAGAAATCTAATCAACACATGAGAGGAAATCCAAGGGATGAACCACAACAAGGCATGTGGCAAATAACAACTAGCAAGAGAACTTCTGAATAAGTCAATGAATGTCAACCTTCTTCAACACGTTGTGTAGTGTCAGAAAATGTCGTTTGTGACATTTTCACACTTGTTTGGGACCTCCTTATAAATTAAGCTTAATGATGCCTTGACTTAGTATTGTAATTTGTGTTTAACACACACACATTAGGTCTTGGGCCCTTGTAAACTAAATAAACTAAATCATACCTCATTTAGAGTGTTGTAAAGTGGTGTAACACAATTTCACACTTTTCTAGGTTTTTTATTAAATGATTGGACTTCTTTATAGTTTAATTGGCCTTATTTTTCATCCACAAGCCTTAATTAATGCATCTTTTTTAGGATAATCTTGACAAAAATCAACATAAAGTCAGAATTTAGGTGTTTTTAGGTTGTCTGGTCCATATTTAGTGATTTGGGACTCATATGCCACCTTGGGAATATGAGTCCCACCTAGGGTTTTGGGTCTCAATCTAGATTTCACACCTTTCTAAGCATTTTTGAAAATGTGTCCCATAATTATTCCTAATGGGACTCATACGCCACCATGGGTGTATGAGACTTGTGTGACCCAAAATGAAGTTTAATTCAAATTCTTGGTAGGAATTTATCCTCCTAGATCTGATGTTAGCTTGTGGTGTTGTAATTTCTAGAAATTTGGCATAAACAAGTATAAATACAAGGATATTTAACTCATTTTACACCAAGAAAGTTGAATGAGAATCCTTATAGAAAATTGGAGTTCACAAGAGAATTCAAGGGATGATTATCAAGTGTTTTAGAGCATTATTCAAGCATCAAGTATCATGTCAAAGTTATCATGCATCATGTTTGCTTTTGAGCTAACATTTATGATGTATGGTTTCATGATTCAAGCTATCATTCAATTCAAGATCTATCGCATTCAAGCAAGAGTCAAGATCTACATCCATTGGAGTTATTTCATACATGTTTGCAGCACTTTATTGCTAAGGTTTGGTGAGTTGTAACATTACATTTTCTTCATTCATCACTCCTTTCCTATTTCATTTCATTTCAAGGTTTGATTACCAAAACAAAGTTTGACCAAGGAAAACCCCTTTCTACTAACAAAACAACATTTTTCCATTTGTTTTGTGTGTGATTTGCAAATTTAGGTTGAAGACATATTGAAGAGAAAGTTTGGAGAAAGTTGTCAAAGTTGTCATCTTGCATTAGAGATCATTGGAGAACATCTACATGCTGCAAATTAAAGATTTAGATCCAGAAATTAGGTGGAAAGGATAGAGTAGACATTGAAGAGCATAACTAGAATTTAAATTTCTAGAAAACCCTAACTGGACTAATATGCCACTTTTGGTGTATGAGTCCTAGTATAGGAAATTTTGTAGTTTTTAGAAGTTCTAGACACCTCTCTGCCAGATTTCTATTCTTGCCCAGAAACCCTAATCTAGGACTAAATCACCCAAACTAGCATATGAGTCTTAGAAAGCCTTAAATTTATTGTTTTCAGCATTTCGGGTCTCCATCTAGTCATCTTCAGGTTTCAAGGTGCACACCTTTTATCTCTCATCTTTCTATTATGCTTTACATGCATTTTTAGGTCATTTAGTGAAGTCTTACATCATGTTAGGTTTAAGCATTAGGTCTTGCATTCCATTAGTATTTCCAAGCCCTAGCTTGGTTGTGAACCCCTCTTTAGTTTATGATCAGACCCTAGGATAACCCTATTGCAAGATCTCTTTCTCCTTTGCATATCTTAGATTGAGATCTCTAGGGTTTTCCTTGAATGAGAGAGTGTGAAGACTGTTATTCTATCTTCCAATCATAGAAGAAAAGAAATCAACCTTTCACTTTAAAATTTTTGGACTCATGTCTTTAAAATTCAATTAGGAAATCAAACCCGGACCAAGCATATTTATCCAAGAAAATGTAGGAACTTCTTTTGCTTGATATTCAGAGTGATCGGGTGGAACTAGCTATTCAAATCCACCAATACTTTTGGTTCCTACACTCAAGTTCAAGCTCAGATGTGAAGCACCTTCAAGTAAATCATCTCGAAGCTAGGAGCACTCTTTTTTCACATTTGTAATACCAGGATTCATGGTCCTCCAATATCTGGTGTTTCTTTGTGACCAAATTTGTCCTCGTGTGAGCTTTGAAAGTGCACCACCAAACCTGGAAATATTACTAGATCTACTCGCAACCCAAATTTTCCTAACCATCCCTACTGAAACATAATCCAACATCCTATTTCTCATGAAAATAAAATTCCATATATCAATCCCTTTTTAAAACATTCATAAAACTCTCATGAAAATAAAACCATCATTAATAAATCATAATTTTAAAGAAAATAATAAATAACATGTTTTTAATGTATTTTCATGTAATTATCCTTTTAGATAGGTTACCAGAAATTTTAAGCTCTCAGAGAAAACTAAACAATCAACTTTAACATCCAACATGCATACACTATTACCTATACAGGGTACCTAACAAACTTTATCTTTTACCAAAACAAAATTTACTCAGATCTTGATTACTACTAGAACCTTTATAAATCATGGACCTTCACTTCTAGACCACAAAAAATTACCAAACCTTGCATTAAAAATTCCAACCAACCTAGCTTTGTGGTACCCGGTATCTGATACACCTGACACCTAGTACACTCAAATCATAAAATATTTCAAATATTTCAATTTTACCATGGACTTTTGACGATCCTTTGCCAACTAGCATTGGCCATAAGTGTTAATTTTTTCCTTGGGTCCCCAATCCTTACATTCTTGGGGTGTGTTGTGATACTACACAACAATAAGCATAGATTTACCTATTCTTCAACAATTTTCCTTCTTGTCAGTATACCTTTTCTTTTATCACCAATGATCTATTGTTCAAAATGATTCTTCTACACATACCTAGGAGTTTTAGGATATTTTTTAGAGCTTCTTCCTCTTCAATATACACTTTTTTTTCCTTAGATTTTTCTTCTTCTCTGCAAAAAGACTCATCTGATTCATATCTATCTATCACCATTAGATTCTTTTGTAGGTCTTTATCAACCTTGACACTTCCACTCAACAATCTTGCTTAGCCTCTTGTTGTAGCACCAATAATCTTTTCTTTTAGTAGAATATACAAGGAAGATACCTTCATCAAACCTTGAATCAAACTTTCCTAAGTTTTCATCTCTTTTGATATAGCATATGCTTCCAAACACTCTTAAGTATTTTATATTAGGAATCCCTCCATACCATAGCTCATAAGGATTCTTTGTGTTGTTTTCTCCTACTTGTACTTTGTTGAGTATATAAAAGTAGGTATGAATTACTTCTCTCTAGTATAATTCTAATATATTTTCTTCTTTCATCATCATCCTTAGAGCTTCTTGAATATTCCTATTCATTATTTCAACCACTCCATTCTATTGAGGAGTCCTAGAGGCAGATAAATGTCTCTTTATTCCATGATTCTCACAAAAAAGGTTAAACTCATTGGAGGTGAACTCTCCACCTCTACCAGACCTTAAAATTTTTATTTTAATATCCATTTCATTCTCAACCATAACTTTTAATTCCTTAAACTTATCTAGGGCTTCTTCTATTCTTTGAAAAAAGTGACCCATGCCATTCTAGAACAATCATCAATCAATAGCATAAAATCCCTATCACCTTAAAGACTTCTTACTTTGGTAGGACCATAAAGATCTATATGCATCAATTCCAATAGTCTAATAGAATATTGTTCTTTGATTTTGAAACTTCTTCTTGCTTTCTTTCCAATTTGACATTCTTTACAAACAACATTAATAGACTTTTTAATCTTTGGCATATTTCTCAGAACTTGAACTAAACTTATTCTCACTAGGTTATGAAAATTGATGTGACATGTTCTTCTATGCCATAGCCAACTCTCATTGATCTATCCTGAAACAATAACCATCAACGCCTTTGAGCTAATAGAGATTTTCATCTGTCCTTCTATTAGCAATCACAATTCTGGATCTTTTTCTAATCTTACAACCATCATCCTAAAACATAAGATTATATCCTTTGCTACACATTTTTCCAACACTTGAGAGGTTATGTATTAAACCTTTAACATAAAGAACATCATCATTATTATTCTTTCAATCAAAATTGATTGAACCTTTTCCACATCTCTTAGTAGATGCATCATCACCAAACCTAACAAGTCCTCCTTCATATTTTTCAAGTTTAACATTTGAACTTACTTCTATCTCCGGTCATATGATTAGAGAATCCATTGTTAATGATTCAATATATTTTCTCATATTTAACATGAAAAGGAGACACCAAAGTGCCTTCAGTATTAGCACTTACTTCTAGAGCACTTTCCTTCACACATCTCTCAGAGTTAACAAAATTAGTTTCATATTTTAAATCCATGAGCAAGCATTGACCATTCTCATCATTCCCATAATCATATTCATCATCAGATATACTTGCACCTTATCTAACATAGTAACCTTTCTTAATCATTTTACCTTTGTTATCCCTATTTTTTTCATTCAAAGCTCTATTTTGACATCTTGAAGCATAATGGCCTAAATTTCCAAAATTGAAAAATTTGAAAGGAAAATTACCTCTATAATTTCTAGTACTCTTTTTCATTCTTCTCACAAAGTTAGCTTCTACATCATCAAGATCCTCCTAGTCTGATTCCATAGTCTTCTCTGATTTTCTATCCTTAAAATTAGTATCAAATTTTTCACTACTTGTACCAATTCTCTCATTTCAAAAGTAGTTAAAGAAATATAAAACTGATATTTGGCATATTGATTCAAATTTTGTAATTCTTCAATAGTAGAAACTTTATGAATATAAGCTTCAAGAAGAGTTCTAAGTACCTTCTTTACCACTTCTTCTTTCAGTTCTACACCAAGACCTCTGATTTTAATGAAAACTTCATCCACCTTCTATGTTGGTTTCATTTTACAATGTAACCAGGTTGGTCTTCTAATCCACCTATGGAATTGCCAATTCCAATCAAAGGCAGCTTGAAGGACCTAGACTAACTGACGAGGACTTTAAAAAGCCTCCTACACTTCTGGCTCTGCAAGACCCAGGAGGGTGATCCCTTAATGTGTTTACAACCTCTGCACCATTATTATAAACGACATTAGCAATAGCAGATAATCTCACTTAATAGCTTAACATGATAGGATAATATCAAATAGAATTGGATATTCCTCGATAATATCAACTATCTAGAGCATGAGCTAACTACAACACAATCCATAGTATAAGATAGTCATTGATTTGAAATTTTTAGCAAGCTCTAGGCAAAGACAAACAAATACTGAATCATATGGATAATTACAACTTAGATCAGGGCCATTTATCCATTGGAGGAGTCAAATTCATAAGCATCTAAGGGTATATGATAGATTTAACACATAACATATGAAATCCTTGACGACATTGCATTGTAATCTCATCAATATGTATTTTAACTCAATACTACTTATCAAATCCTTATACAGAACACATTCGCTTATAATCCCATTCAAGAATTTTAATTAATTCCTTGAATTAAAGCTAAAATAGGATCATACACACCACAACAGTGAGATGAATGAAACAAACCTTAGTTATTTTATTCAAAGTTTAGATATGCATGTACAATGGAGAGACATGAGCTTGAATTTATCGTTTTAATTTAAATGTTAGTACTATTATACAACATTAAATCCTCATGAACTCAAAACCTATTATAGAATGACTCAAAAATGAAATTTCATTTCTCTCTAAAACCATCAGACTTTACAATTTGCTCTGCAACTTCACCTAGACTCGAAATTTTTTATCTAACTTGCTAACCCATACTTCTGGCCTTGAAATCCTTCTTATAGAAAATGAAGGAGCAAACAAGCATTGGGGCAAAAAGTACACATGTCACCAGCCAATTGGAGCACCTAGTTATATTCCAAAAATTGTTACAACAAATATCACCATGGAGAATATTCTTGTTCATCATGTCAGGTGAGAAAAGTTGATGCAATAACAAAAAACCACAAGAAACACATGCCGATAATGCCATCAACGCAAAACTAGAACCGTTGTAACCGCAACATCTGATCTGCCACCTGTTAGTAGTCCATTCTTTTTACTCTTCCTTAGTCAAATATTTAGTTACCCATTTCTGGTATTCTTCATCAGTCGTCTAGTCAAAATTAATCACATCATTCATCTTAGCATTATAAGGTGTGTATTTTACTGCTACCTGATTTGCATCCCTTTCAAAAGATTCCAAAAATGAGCTGGTACTAATGATTTTATCCATACAACTCACCAACAAATCATATTATGAGTCATCACAAATTAATTAATTTGATCATTGATGACCTCACTTGCTTGATCCTGCCATTGCTGGAGTGACCTGATTTTCCCTTGCTCATCAATTATATTAGGTAACAATATGTTACCCCAATCATTGAAATTCTTCACCAATTCCCTAATCTTCCTACTCAAATCATCTGGTAGGGTCTGAAAACCCTACAATGACTTAACTAATACTTGAGTAGGATTTAATGATTGGGGCCTATTATTTGTGTCAAACCTTGAGGCCTTATACATGACATCCAAATCACTGGCCCTAGGGAACCAATTTTCAATCAATGGTATCACTACCTCCTGATCCCTATCAATATTCTTTATTATCTAACAACAAAGAATATAAATAATGTATAGATAGTAATTTACTATCAACCTTTTCATTTAAATGCCTCAAGACAGTAGTAACAATCTCCTTTTTCTTTAAAAGAGATCCCTCCTCACTTACCTTTAATGATGCCTGTAATTCATCAATTTTTTGCAAGAGATGCTTCTTTGTAGGATCAATAGAGCACTATGTTTCTTCTTCAATTTCCTTTAAAGAAGGGGTGAGGGTAGGATTTTGACTGGGAGATCCTAGTGTGGAAACAATTAGAGAAGCAGGAGGCACTGACCCTATTGTGGAAGGTAATGTACTAGTTCCTAGAGCACTTGATGTCTCCCCAATCTGTTTATACCTAAACCTTTCCACCTCAGTCTGCAACTCAACATTTTTCTGTTGCATCTTGTTGTATTCCTCAATCAAAAGGTTATACTTCTCCATTAGGCTCTTCTTTTCAGCCTCCTCCCTTTCGTCAGTCTTTTGGGCCAATTTGGCCACATTCACAGTCGAATTAGTGGCCTCAATGGTTGATGTCTCTGAAACTCTCTTTATTATTAATCCTCCTTTAAAATTTGGATTAATATCAGAAACATCTAGTTTTCTCCCTTGTGGGGCCAATGCCCAAATTGCCAAGGTTTCATACTCTTCACTAAAAGCAGAGTCTTGAAGTGTTGCCTTGACTTCTTCTTCAGAGTCTTGCAAGGGATGCTTGGACTTCAAAATAGAATTAAATGCTACAACATCTACAATGTCTCATTCAGGCATAATCAACACACTAGCCTGACTCACCAGTTTTCTTCCTTCTTCAGGAGTGATGTTCTTGAATTCTTCCATTAATTCAACTTTTACTTCTTCATCATTCTCCTGGTCTGACCTGTCAGGTCTTAGTTCTCCTCTCTTCTTACATTTATCTTGATATTCTTCAAATTTCATCCTCCATACCAATTGCAAGAATACAAGAGTTTTTACAAATGTATTGTCATCTAGAAACTCCTTGCATGCTTCCATTCTTGCATCTTGTACACTTTTTTCTGTCATATCTAAATTAGATAAAACCAATTCATCTGGTCTAGGAGGGGAAGGCATACCAACCTACATGTCCTAATCAGTAACAATAATTTCATCCATCAGATTCTCCTGTGGTTGATCAATTCTTTGCCTCTTAGGAATTGGCTAAGATGGTGGTGATGAGGGACTGTCTTCTAGTGATGATTCTAAATCAATGATTTTGATTGCTCTAGGCACTTTGAATTTTGGACCTGGTTGTGAAGGCAACTTCATAATTTTCTTTCATTTTCTGTCCACTTCTTCTTCATCACTGATGCTATCCTTTTTCCTCTTGTAAATGGGCCACCTTTCTATAGGCTGATATGTTGGCCTTGTTTCAATTCGTCTGGCACCTTATTTCTATACACCCAGACTCAGTTCTAAGTTTACCTTTTTGGTTCTCAAAGTACCCATAATCTCTTTGAAGTTATCCATCAGAAAATCAATTTTTTTATGGTATGGACTGAACTCCAACAATGGATCATACTTGGGATCCATTTTGTGCACAATATCTAATAGCTTATCATAAGCTATCCATTTCTCCTTTTTCAACTCCTGTTTATTTAGGTCGAACTCATTTCTAATTAGGTCCTTAGAGAAGTTGAACTCATGCACAAACTTTCTATCTTTTATTCTTTGTCAGAAAAGAGCAAAGAAACCCTCAGGATCATGTTGCCGCTTTGGACCACATCTCAAATGGTAATCATCAAAGAATTTATCAAAATGCACCCAACCTCCTTTTGAAAAAGCAAAATCAAACACAACTTTATAATCAAGGAAAAATGTTCCCTTACCCCTCCCAATGAGGTTGTCCTCATGGACACAACCTATTTTCCACATAATTTTTGTAAACCCCACTCTTGGTGGCACATTGTATGGTAGTATATGAGGGGCTCCCTGAAAACCATATACCCTCAAAACAGTGCTAACTGGGTATGGGATAATGTCACCCCAGTTATGGTATACTTTTAATTTTGGCTTCCTCCCCTTTGGCCTGAGGAAATCATGCAATTCCTCAGGGATCCTAGGTACATTCACCATTAGTCTAGCCCTCAATTTGGAAGAATTTTTTTATCAAATTGCACATAACTAGTGCTTTGCTTATTACAAGATAAATCTACAGCCCATATTTGTACTAGAAATATTTCTCCATTAATTGATTGCCTTAATTTCATATTCTTAGAGAAGAAATCAACATTCTTGAACAAGAACATATGCATCAACATAGAATACCAAAATAATTGAGTGCCAGTATCATTTTTCTGCAACTTTGATAGCCCTTCATGTATCCTCTCAGCCAAGAAAGAAGCAAATTCATATGTCACAAAGAAGTTAGGGTGTTATATTTGCACCCCCATGAACATGTATGCAATGGGCATCACCGCAACAGGACTGAAACCCAAAATCTGACACAATGAATAGAAAGTGGCCAGAAAATGATTTGCAAAAAAAATTAATCTAAAAGGTTCCTAGTCACTGGGGCTGATATGAAATCTTGAACCTCCTGCCCTAGCCAGATGAGGTGGAAGCAACTTAGCTCTAAAAAGAGACTTCAACTTTTCATATTCCTACTTCATTCCCTCAAGATTGATAGGAACCAAGTCTTCACTCGGTTCACTCAAGTCAAAAATTTGTTGGATATCATCTTTGTTAATGCTCAATAGAACCTTTCCATCATTATCCCTAATTACTCGTGTGACAGGGTCATATCTTGTAGCCACTTCCCTAAGTAGGTCTACATCAGGGAACACATTTGGTACAACCAGCTTCCCCAAATCATACATCCAACTATTTGAAAAGGGGTGAGGAAAATTCTTCTGTCCATACCACAATCTAAACATTTCCAAACCTATGAGGGGAACCCTAGCATCAGCAATGTTGGAGAAATTATACACTAACCCTTCCCCTAGGATTTTCCCTCACATCAGAACTAATCCCTTCTTTCTATCATTCGTTGACAAGGGCAATTGATCCAGGAAATCATTGTACATGTTCCTTTCTAAATAGTCAACTTGGCCAGAATGTTGCTTGGGTGGTGCCATCTCAGACAAACTAGGGCCTCTTTACAACGTTACACTTCAAATAGCTAGGACTAACTAGAGATAGGAAATTACATAACAAAATACTACAATTTCTCACAACTAGAATTAAACTATAGCCCTAACACGTTTATCAACAAGCTCAATGACAAGCACAACAAAATATTTTCCCAAATTTAAGTGCAAAATGATCGAAAGACACATAAATTAACTCATGACTTTTGTTCGCAGAAATCCTAACTTCTGGCTGTAGAGACTCACAATTTCGCCTTCAGCTCTAAGACTGCTTCACGAAATACTTGGATTCCTTATGACACAAATAAAGTAAGAGAATTGATTTTATTTCAATCAAATTGTGCCAGTAAGTGTCTCATCCGCCATTAAAGCTCACTCATGTGTTGCACGAATGACTCCAACCATATTTGATGCGGATTTAAATCTTAGTTGTCGATCCTTCAGTTTGATCAAATCATCTAATGATTGCCTTCAAAATAAGATGACACAATTGCCAATGTGGCAATAAGGGGCCCACCATACCATATGCTGCAAAGGAAGTCCACGTGGAGGTTGCCCATGATATTTTAATCAATAAAGATCCTACAACTTTGGATCACGCGATGGTGGGTGACCATAGATCTTGAGCATCAATGATTTTGTTCCTTCAACACAGTCGCCAGCCTTATCATTAACCATTGAGCAAATTTTCCACTAAGATCATAACATCTCTGTCAATATGAAGCACGTGCATCTCACAAGGACTTTAGTAACCTGCAACATAACATATTAAAATCAGGTTAAAGTATTTCATTGTTCCTTTGGCTCCACCAGATGAGACACGTGGTGGTCGCCTGCGATATCACGATCAGTAAAAAAAGGTGTAACTTCAGATCATACGATGGTGGGAAACTATTGATCTTGACAATATTTGATCGACAGTCACTCAAGCTTTATCCCTGTCTGCCTTTCTAGACAAGACATGTGGCGCCCGCCCGCGATATTGCAATCGACCAAAGCAGTGTGGTGGGGTGATCATGGGGTGGCAGGGAGTGGCTAAGATCAAATGGTAGGAAATCAACGGTCGCGTAAATTTCATCCTTCAGAAAGGGCACATGGTGCCCGCTCATGATATCACGATCAATAAAGATCTTGCAATTCCTGATCACGCGATGGCAGGAAACCATTGATATCTGAAGGTAATTGATCAACGGTAGCATGAATTTGATCCCTTTTCAAAATAAAATATTTATTAAAAGGATGAGGGGGGCATCACTAGGCAGATGGTAAACAACAACACAAGTTTTTTTAAAACGATGAAGCACGGGGTCATCCAAGACTTAGGAAAATAAAACCCTACGAAGGAGATAAAATATTAAAAGCAAAAAGGACCTAGCCTAGATGAAATGATGGGGCATAAGTTGTTTTAAAAGCCTTCCAAAAGTAACAACAAAATAGATCCCACCCCAGGTGTAAAGTAAACATTAGGGTTTTACATGTAGGCAAAGCTAAAACCCCAACCCAAGGAAAAGTTTCGACACCATGAAAGACCAGTGACATAAGGCAGGGCAGGAATGGAACATAAGAAGAAAAAATTTGAAGCTCCATCATTCTAAAAGTTGCTTGTGTTGTTTTCATCTTTAGGAATTCGTAGGGTCTCAAATAAGATCTTTAGATTCTGCATCTTATCTTGCTTGACCTTATCATCGCCTTCATAAATGCTTTTTAATTTTACCCAAATTCCTCTAGCAGTTTTTAGATTCATAACTTTCACCAATTCAGAATTAGTAAGACCAATTAAGAGAGCATACCTTGCTTTACCATTATTTTCATAGGCGTTGATCTCATTAGTAGCACTCAAACCATTCTTGAGTATAGTATATTCAGTCTCAATAGAATTCCAAATTTCAAATAGAAGAGAAACTAGATAGCCTTCCATCCTTGTCTTCCAAAATGCATAGTCTAATCCATCAAATAGGGGAACATTTTTCTTGTGTGCCATCCAAAATCTACCTCAAACAATTAATATTTATTCCAAGGAACTTTTCTCTTATAGCAATTGTTGAATGCAGAAGACAACTGAGAGGGGGGTGAATCAGTTGTACCTTAAAATTTCAAAACCCTCCCAAACATTCAAATCCACATTAATTCAATCAACTCTTAATCTGGTAGAATGATTTATCATGAAAGTAGATAATAAAAACAAAATTAAAGCAACACCATGCACACTAGAATACCATATTTATGTGGAAAACCCAAGAAGAAAAAAATCATGACAAGGATTAACTCAAAATATAAAATATCAACATCGATTACAAAAGGGCTCAGTGCCATAAGGCTCACTTCCCAAAAGAAATAAAGGATCACTTTCAATAGCTCACTAAGAGAATAGAGAAGAGTGTTACAATGATAAAATCATCTCAATGCAACAAAAAAGTCCACCACAACATCACAAACACCTTTGTAGTCTTACTAAAGAATTGTAGACACCTGCTCATTGCATTCATTAATCTAACACAAGAAATCTCACATTGCCCTTCACAAATTCACACTCTAAAACCATTGAATTTTCCTCACACTCATCACACTCACACTCATCACACACTTCTATATTATCATCCCTCAACAATTCAATACTTATCTATACCATCTTCAACCTTGAAAACATTCTCTAAGGTCGGATATGCACCTCAAGCATGCAAATTCAAATTAGGTTAGCACAAAAACATTTCGATAGTGGAAAGGAATGAAGGAAAACCACAAAACACCTTAGATAGGACCTAAATCCACTCATCCACACCACGCCATGCTTCCAAAAACATCGAAACAACTTCAAAATTAGTGTAAAAACCCAAGGTTAGTTGAAACTATGCTAACACCATAAAAAATTTAAGTATATGCTTCCTCAAATACAAATATGACACCAATAAAAAAAAAAAAAAACCATGCTTGAACATGATCTAGAATATTCCACAAACACCCTAAAATCCAACAAATTCCTTTAGAATAACTTTTACCTAAAGTATGTGCACACCTAGTACACACAACTAATTCTATCATACACTACAATACAAGAAACCAACTTCCAAAGTACCAAGCCACAAACAACTTTATTTGAAGAAATATATAAACACTATCATCATGCATCCAAATCTACAAGACTTGAAACCACTCTACAGAGAAATGTGGAGCAAAAAAAATTCTCCTAGTCACCTCTATAATACGCAATTCACACACTAGTGAACACTCTTTCCTCTACACAATAATTCGACACACCAAATTATGAATGCAACACCTCTGAACACCTCTAATCAGCATATATAAACCACACAAGAAGATATTCAACATAGAATAAATGTGGATCCAAACCAGAACACTAATCTATAACACAATACACCTCTACAACACTTCTTATTTTTATTCAAATTTTCTCAAAAGCATTTGGAAACCAAGCACTGAAGACACATCCTCAACATCTTCAACACTTCCTCATCACCACCAAGTCAACTACAACCTAACAACTCAACCATACATCCATAGGAAAAATCTTATCAAAGGAACACTAGATGTTGACACTAGTAGCTTACTAATGACAACATAATGAAACTAATGAAAGCATCATTAGAGACAACATTAACTCAATATCAACTTATCACACTCTTGCAACAATATCTTGCTCATATAGCTTACACCAATGACAACACAATCTTGTTGAACTCAATGACAACATCAACTGCACATACTTTCAACAATGGTGTTGCAAGAAAAATGTAAAATGGATTTCTTGCCAAATAAGGCAAGTAGACTATAATTGCAACTTTCTTATAGAACTTTAATAAAATAATTTTTTAATAGTGAAATACTTTAGATTGACCTAAAAAGAACTTGGTACTTGTGGAAAAATAAAATTTGTCCATTGATTCATTTTGTTGGAATCTTGCATGTAGTTGTGAACATCCTATCTGACAGATGACAAATTAGGAATGGTCATATTATGAAGGCTTTCAGGATGTGTATTAGGGGAGGATAATAATGGACTGCTTGTAGGACCTCGGGTCAAGTTTGCAAGCCCTATTGGTATGTCAATTTTTAGGGAAACTCCTACAAAATCCATATTCATATATGTTTTGGGTATTTGGGAAATCTAAAACTATTGAATCTTTGATAACATGCACATAGATAAATATCAATTCTACTTCTTGCAGAAAGGATCTACATTCTAGTATATATAGGGTGAGGCACATGATAACCTACACGGTTTAATTCAAAAACAATGTAGTATACTTTTTTCCTAGCATTTTGTAACCTATGAAGCATAATGACCATTGATTAATACATAACATCACAATCATGTAGACTATTGATTTGCAAAAAAAGGGTTAATAATTATCAAATATTTCATAGACATGATTTCCTAATTGAAATACAAATCTTCAAGAAAATGGATTCTATAAACCAAAATCAAAGAATGTTGGTGTATCAAATAATATTTAAACTTATTGTATTATTAACATGCAACAAAAATAAAAACAATGTTAGCAATAGTTTATATCAACTAATAAATGCTTAAGTATTGATGGCACAAAGAAAAACATGCAAATGCGACCAAGTAATTGTTTCATGGAAACTACCTAGGATTTAAACTGTTAAATAACTAATATTTTTGTATGCCACAATGTAAGTCTACCATCATTTAGCGCCGAGTGATTGACCTACCTACACTTGCAATTGAACCTACTTAATATAGTCAATCATCTCATCAAGCATGGATGCCTTATTAGTCTACCAAAATGAAAAACCAAGTAAAGATCTTATGAGGACAATAGGTTTTGATAAATGCCAAATTTCAACAATGTTTTATAGAAAAGGTGAAATATCATTCCCTTGTTTTCAAATAAAAATAATAATTTATATTGATACTTTAAAAACCAATTGGTCAACATGATCAATAAGCTAAAAAATCACTCATTGAATGATGTGGACAACAAAATATCATGTCTTAATGTTGATGAAATATTAACAGTAGGCAACAAGTGTTTTAATAAAATAGTGTTTATTTTTCAAAAATAAATAATAATTTTCAAACATTTGCATAACAATGAGAAAATAATAATAGACCTTTTTAGAGTTGGGAATGAGGTTTTGTAAGTTTTTCATCTTTTCATTGATTATGTGCCTTCATCTCTATTTTGAGCACAAAGAAATAAGGTTAAGTCTAGTTTTAGTTCAGCTAATTGACAATAATCATTATGGTCACCTTCTCAAATTGTTGTAGAGTTGGAAGTACTAACCTTTTTTGAAAAATTATGGACTTTGGTTTCATTTCTTTTTTTGGAAGAACATGTAAAAGGCTCTTTGGAATTATCACCAGAATCCTCAGTAGTGGAAAAGCCACATGAAGTAGCAATAGGGGTAGAGATGAAAAGAGCATAGGAGCAAGAAAAACCATGCAATAATGGAGTCTATCAATTGGATGATTAATATGTCAAGTTCCATCCATTGGAATAAATTGGTAGGGTTTGTATTAATATCATAAAAATGCATGCATGTCAATTGTGAACCTTCCCAATTACAAAAATGGAGCCACAAAACAATAGATAATGGAATGGATAAATCACAAATTTTGTGTTCAATGTGTTTTGAAGACATGAACAAATGAGATTTGATGTTGCATCTTGCATACTATGAAGTAGAAAAAAAATTGATGAAAATTCAAAGGCTAAGATGAATTCAATCATCTTGCATTTCTTGTAGATGATATCAGAGCATTCGATGTTGGTCATGGCTTTTTAAAGTTAATATATATTGATATATTTGATTATTTTCATTTGTAGAAAATCTAAAAGATCTGTTATTTATCCACTTCAATTTGCACATAATTATTCACTTTCTATTCTGATCTAATCATTTCCATTTGAGAGTGATTTCATTCAATCTTGAGATGCATTAGACTACATATATAATTTATATCTTCAAATTTAAATTTCAAAATTTGCATCCCTTTCACTAACCACTATGATCCAACTTGACACACATTAGTGTGACTTATTCGTATGTCTCGGTATTTAAAGACTTTTAATATGCACACTTTATCATGTAGGATTAATAATATGAAATTTATTAAATACACTTCATTATCTAAGGGACAAAGAACATAATCTACATCAAAATCATATGTTCGTAGTGATTTTCATTGATGTCAACATTGATAGTTTGGTTGTCATTGATGTCAACAGTGATTTTTTGGTTTTCATTGATGTAAATATTGGGAAAATGTGTCTCAACCTTGTAATTATATAAAGGTTATTATTGATAGGATATATATATATATATATATATATACACACCAATAGGTGTATACAATGGTAGCATGGGGTGGCATTGAGGAGAAAAAATTGAGCATGTTAGGTTTCTCAGGAAACTCCAAAAATTGGTCGAAATACATTAAATAAATGATATATTGCAAATCTAGATCGCTAATTATTAAGTTTTAGATCTAATGGTGGATATTTTGTTGGCCTATCTTGACCTAGAATGTAACTCTATTTTATGAGGGCATTATATTACACCTATAGTAGAGAGACAGTGATGTATTTTGAGAGTATGATAGTGATCGTGTTGTCTCTTGATCTCTAGTGGTGATACTCCTATGAGAATATTTGTCTAAAATTATATTGTAATCTTTGTGATTTAATGAATAATATATTGGGCGGATTTTGGAGTGGGGTTTTTCTCTCGAAAGTATTTTCACCACGTAAATCATTTTGTCATGGTATGCATGATATTTATGTTTATTCTATTTAAGTTTCTATAACTATTAAAGATTTGTAAATTTTTTCATTATTCTCCTCCCAAGATTAGTGTAGGAAATTGTTCCACTACCTTATCTTCCTTAAAAGTGGTTTCAGAGCCTGATCACCCTTGGTTTTAGTTGTGGGTTGTTGGGTTTTTTGAACTAATCCATATTTGAGTGGGAGATTGTGCAGAAGACACTTAGTTATCTTGTTGCAAGAGTTTTTAGATGGCAAGTTCATCAGGTAGAATAAATGTGGAGAAACTTTCTAGAAATAATTTTGAGATGTGGAAGCTAAAGATGGAGGATCTGTTGATAGATCAACATCTGTTAGATGTTGTTGATGATAATGTTTCAAGGCCTGCAGATCCTACTCAAGCTACTCAATATGATGTTATGGACTATAAAGTCAAGGTTCCAATCAGATTATGCTTGGAAGAATATATTTTAATTAATTTCCATGAGGAGACCTCTACACAGAAACTATGGAAGACGCTTGGTGAGGTGTGTAAGGCCAAATATTTAGTGAACAATATTTTCTTGAGGAAGAATTTGTATTCCTTGATAATGGAAGAGGGTAGATGAATCTTAGATAACTTGAAAATATTCAATATTTTGGTGGCTCAATTGGCATCAATTTGTGTCAAAATGGATGAGGAGGAGAAATGTTAGATTGTGCCTTGTCCTTTGTCTGATTCATGGGATTCTCCTGTTATGGCTATTGGGAGAACTTATGTTATTTTGAAGACTAAAGATGTGGTGGGTTCTTTTCTTTCTGAAGAGATGAGGAGAAAGGTATCCATCACCACCAAGGAGGCCCTAAATGTTCATGGAAGGCCTTAGGAAAAAGGAAAGAAAAATGAGAAGCATGGAAAATCCAAGTCTAGGGGGAGATATAAATCTCCTAGAAAGTCTAAAGTTATCTGTTGGAACTGTGGTAATCTTGGACATGTTCGCAAGGAATGCAAAGAAGAAATGAAGAATAAAAAGAAGAAATTTGATTCTAAGTCTGAGAAGGAAGATGGCGATGCATTCATTGCAGATTTGGCAACTCGTGTAGGTAATGATGCATGGTTAATTGAATTAGGTGCATCTTTCCATGTGACTTTTAATAGAGATTGGTTTTCTAAATATGAATAATTTGATGGAGGTAAGGTATGCTTGGTTGATGATTCTCATTTAGACACTTTTGGTTTTGGTAAGGTTAAAATTAGGTTTCCTAATGGTAGAATAGAAAGGATTAATGGTTTGTTGCATATCCTTGGATTAGCACAAAAATTTTTATCTATGAGAAAACTAATAGATGCGAGTGTATAGGTAGTATTTTCTATTACAGGAAGCAAGATGGTTAGAGGTGTCAGATATGAGACATTGTATAATCTTGATGCATGCATTGTTGGGTGAAATAGTACTTTTGTGAAAAGAAAGTTTGTGGAAGAAGTGAGGGTTTCACCTTCAATAGATGGGAATGGATTTTGGGTATTGAAGGGTGCTCTTTCTTCTGAAAAAAAATTACCTATAGAGAAAACTATGTCATGGCACTAGAGACTTGGCCAAATTAGAGAGAAGGGTCTAAGGACCTTGAAAAATAAAAAACCTTGTTGAAGGTCTATCTGATTGTAATCTTGAATTTGATTTTTGTTAGCATTCCATTTATGGAAAACAAAATCACATTTAGTTTTACTTGAGTTCTCATAAATCTTGTGGTGTATTGTATCTTATTCATTCGGATGTGTTTGGTCCTGCAGATGTTCCTTCATTTGGTAAATCCACATATTATGTTTCATTTATTGATGATTATAGTAAAAGGACATGGGTATATTTTATAAAGAGTAAATCTAAAGTTTTCAATTGATTTAAATAATTTAAAGCAATGGTTGAGTTACAGACTGGAAAGAAAATAAAATTTTTGAGGACTAATAATGTCGATGAATTTTTCTCTAATGATTTTGATAAATTTTGTAAAGATTGTGGTATTCATAAACAGAAGACAACTCCATATTCTCCACAACATAATGGACTTGCTAAAAGAATAAATAGGACATTGATAGAGAAGGCTAGGAGTATGTCGAGTGGTGTTGGTCTAAAAAAAAGGTTTTGGACTGAAGCTATTGCCACTTCAACTCTTGTTGATAAGATGCCTATAGAGACATGGTTAGGTTGCAAGACTTCATTAAGATATCTTATATTTTTTGGTTACAAGGTATATGCCTATTAACATTTCTCCTACATCAACTCTTGTTGATAAGATGCCTATAGAGACATGGTCAGGTTGCAAGACTTCATTAAGATATCTTAGATTTTTTGGTTACAAGGTATATGCACATGTTCCAAAGGAGAAGCAAAAAATGTTAGAGAACAAGGCTGCACAAAATGTATCTTCATCGGATTTGTTAGGTCTCAAAAGTGTAGGTTTTTAAACCATAAGGGAGTTACAATCCCTTAATACACCTTTGGCCCACAAACAAGGTAAATAAGATTGATTACCTTTTGCTCTTCAGGCTCTGGCAGACCTAGGCGGGTATACCTGAACAATTAGGTAGATTTACAATTGGATATGGTTCCTAGATTGAGAAATCTACCCATTTTGGCATGTTAAAGTAGAGTATTTGCAGAGCTTTGATGGCTAATTCCTATTGAGAATAATTGAGAGTTCAAGATTGTGAGTTGTACATACTATATATAATATCCTAAGTTTGACTAGTTCCTACTCTTATTGGGTGAACAAAATGGATGAGTGAATGGTGACTTATGAAATGGATGTAGAGTTGTAAGATAGGTAATCATATTATTCAACTTAAATAGAATTACTAGGCACTTGAGATGTCTGCCCTTGTGCAAACGTGCAAATATGTTTATCATGGTGTTCTTCTTTAACAATGTCAGTGATATCTCCTCAAGTTACTGTGAAAGTATGAAAGGATCTTTAATTCTTAGGTTAATGGAAACCAATCAAAACAATTTCTTTAAAAGGATTCTAACCTTGGGAAAAGACCAATTAAGGTAAACTATCATAAAGGATTTTAATTCACATCAACTTAGAAACCAATCAACTCTTTCACATAGTACCATCAAATGTATTCTGATAAATCATGCAGATTTAAATAACTTGAACATACCACTTTGGAGACAAAAAAGTAATAAATGAGCATGAAAATTGACACATTAATTGAACACTAAAAATGAATTATGATTTATGAATAGTCTGCTCCATTGTATTACTTCAAAATATAAGCATTATAACAAAATTATTTTGAAATGTGATATGGATGGGTGAATAATGTAATCTATCTTCTTACTAATGCCTACTCTAATGAGATGAAATGTGATGATGATGATATATCAAAATCGGGCCCTAGTTTCCCTATTTTTATGGGAATCAACAAGCTTCAAGCCCATTACAAAAATTCGCATTGTTTCATAACCAAAACATAATTAGAATAAACATAAAAACATTAAGAGTTTTCTAGTGGATACATTGTAGTCCTTTAATCTCCAGCAAGCACCCATGGTCATCTAAGATCTATTCAAAGCTCTTGCACCATGACTGTGTATCCAAAACTATCAAAATCTAGCTCCTATCACTCCTCTCTCACTTGGCCCATGAAATGAACAAGTTGATCTTTGAAAGATGCTCCATGTAGCTACTTTTAGCATGAGTTTCTACATTATGTATGATTTCTTTCATAGCATACTCCAATTCGAAGATCCTCCCAAGTTGCTAGTGCATCCTCTTAAGCACTTCCTCTTCATAATTAATGGAATCAAGGATAATTGGTAGATAGTAGGAAATTTCGTCCTTCCATGTATCCTGGTCTTTCAATTCTATTTCTTCAAAGAAATTGGGTAAAGCCATACTTAGTGGCTGGCTAAAATCACTCAACTCCTACGTCAGGATATTGTGGAAGTCCTTATGAGCCTTCATGAGTTCTTGATATTCATGTAGCATATCAGAGTTATCTTCTTTCTTTGCAATGATCTGAGACTCTACCTCCTTCATCCTATCACTCAATTTGGTTTTTTCCAATAATAATGCATATGTTTTATCATGGACCTGCCAAAATTGTTCAACAAGTTTGTAGATGTCTTTGAATCTCATGCAGGCTATTTCTGATGCCATTTCAAAGGTATTGGTTTTGATATTTCCATTTAAATCATCTTTTTATTTTTGCACTTTCTCATGCCTTCATTTCCAATATGTGGTTTCTGGCATTTCCTCAAGCACTTTCCTTTCATGTTCAACCAATGGAGAATAGAGCCCTAAAGAAGAAGGTAGTCTATCCTTGTAGTTGATCAACTCCTATTTCAACCTTTCATTTTCTTCTATCAATCCATTCCTATCCCTTACCAGTTTCTGAATCTAGGCCTTTGTGAATTTTTCCACATTCACATTTAAATCAATAGTTTCTATGGGATCTGTTTCTCCTACTCTTTGTACCAAAAGATGTCCAAAAATATGATCATGATCAATTAGGGAAGGTTTTTTCCCTTGTGGATAGAGTGCCCATATCTATAGAGTGGTATTATCAAGATTAAATCCCGATCTAGTGTAGATCTTGTCACTAGCTTCATCTATTAAGTGAAAAGTTTTATTTTTCCTCTTTAGAAAACTATCAAATACAATGGTTGAGCTAATATCCCATCCTGGGAGGAGCATAACCCCATCCTCTTTCAACAATGCTCTTCCTCTCTCAATAGTCATATGTTTCATTTCTCTATCAATTTCATGTTGAAATTCTTTTAAAGCATATGCTTCCTTCTTAGGGTCAATTTCCTTCAACCTCTCCCTTACCACCTTTCCTTTATATTCATCTATGAAAGATTTGAATTTAGGAGTCTAGACAAACACATCATATGCAATGAACTCTTGATGGGCTCTATGCCTAACATCATCAGATAGCTCATCAGAAGCTTCAAAGTTTACTACACTCCTTTCCAGTGGAATTTCATATGGAGGAATGACAAGAGTGTTGATCTGTGTGAATTCATCCTCCTCTTCGACATCATATTCTACCATGATTGGTTTATTAACTGAAAAGCTTACCTCTAGAGTAGGCTAAGGTGACAAATGGTCTAATGGTGCTACATTTTCGGTTGCCTCCAAGAGCCAACATTTCTTCTTCTCTCAAATGCCACCAGAGGTACATCCTTTATTATCTCTTCTTCATGTAGAAGAAATTGTTCAACTCTCTCCATAGGGTCCTAAATTTCATGAAAAGATTCTCTATAAGATGGGTTAGTTTTCAATCTCCAAGCCTTAGCCAGAACAATCCTATTATATGTATTGGTGCTCATTATTTCCTGATTATCCTCATAATTCTTGACAACATCATCAACATCAAACTTATGCTCATATCCTTTCAGTTTCTGAGAAATTTTGGCATCATTTATGAAGTGCTCAGGGTCAAAACTCTTCCTCTTATTTTGCATCAACATGCCATAATAATTTAACTTACTTCCAACCAAGTCATACCGTAAATCAGCAAGAATGGTGAAATCACCAAAGAAAAAATTAAAAGGCATGAAGGCCTTCCTTCCATAGCTTTTCAAATGCATAAATGCCAAATAAGACAATTGCCTTATAATCTCAATATAAGCAACTTTGTCTAGTATAGTCTTAGGTAGAAAATATGGTTTTGCCTCAAATCCATACATGCTAATGATAGTACAATCTAAAAAAGTATACCAATCTCCCCAATTGTGGTTTATCTTTCCATCATGGCCTTTCTCCTTTGGTTGGAGAAACCTCTATACTTCATGGGACAAATTATAATCACATTTATGGCCAAGTAGTTTATACAACGGTTTGACAAAATGTTCTTCAAAATACAAATAGCGAGATCTCCCCCACCTACTATCCCAGACTAATGTCCACATTTGCACTGGCCTTGAATTACCATCACTATATAGATCTTTTACTCTCAATTCTTCTCCCCATACTCCGATCACTTGGCCCTCATACAGTATCATATGCATGAGAAGTGAATAATGCTTGAAATTGATAGATTCACTGTTGTTCTTAATAGCATTAAGAACACTATTAATGGCCTCCAACAGATGCTCTACATAATAATAGGGCTTGGCATCTTGGCTCTGAATGTCTATGACTAGAACCATGGGAGATATAGCCATGTTAGTAGGGGACTCAACTCCCAATACTTGTCTAGCTGAATAGTATCTATACTGATAATATTCTTCAAACAATTCCACAGAAAATGGGGGCTTTTCATTGCTAGAAAGCCTCATAGGTTGGTTTCCTGGACCCTTGGGTCTGTGAAGAGACAGATTCCACCTCTTGTAGCTCATATCCATAGAGTGATACTCCTCCAACAAATCTATCAACTGAAATTACATTTTCAAAGAAGTGTACAATTAGAAAACCATACAAATATAATCCCTTGTTATGATCATAAACTATGACCCATCATGCAAATGAATTGCCCTTGTTTTGGGATTATAATACTTTGCCAGTGCTCTAATTAACTCTACGTTTACAATAACCTTTAGAATTACTAGATTCCCTAAATTCAAATTCCAGGGGTTCGAGATTGGACTATATTTGTATTTCTTTCTATAATGATATATGAATAAATTGTAGCATCTATGTGGAGTCCATATATCTCCCAAGTTCTTATGATTATCTTCTAGGGTCTCACATGATGGGTTTAACTGAGCAATTATTCATGCTTTAGGCCCATACCTAGGACACTGATCTATTAAGTCTTTAATGAGAGGTCTACTTTCAATTTTTTACCTTTTTGCTCTTGTCTTTTTTTGGGTTTTATCCATTCTAACCCTAACAATGTTTTACTTCAAGCTATATTCAGAAATTTACGTTCAACTGAGCCAAGGTGTACTTAAGTGAATGCCAAAATTTCTGAGCTACTTGCTTTTCATTCAATGTCATCCTTTGGTTGCCTAGCCATAGTGTGCAATCATTTTTTGTTTCTCAGAGACTATATTTATCAAATTTTAGGCACATTTGAGCCAACTCTGGTTCATAAATGGCACTCACGCCACCCTTCATATCAACTTGTGTATTAATGGCAGTTGTCTCTTCGATGACTTAAACCATCAAATCAATCCAGTGACAATTATTTCATATTTTTTCAATGAGACTCTGGTCACAATGTCTATATCTCTCTTTGATATCTTAGGCCATCCTTTGAGAAATGTCTAAGAGACATTCAGGTTTCTCAATATTGCAATGTCTCTTCGATATTTACTTCTCATGGTTTTCTTTTTTGTCGATGACACTGGTGGATTTCTCTTATCGATAAGCTTATGTCTCCTTGACATGTCTTCATCTCTTCCCTCAGTGGTAATGGTTGTTGATGATGTCTATGTGACCTTGCTATGTCAGTGAGACTCATGGTCACCTCTCTCCAATGTTCCTTATTCTCATCAATAACTTGTGCCAGACTATCAGGGAGACTTTAGATAATGTCTTCTTGATATCTTTGTGTCTCCTCAACATATTGTTGTTAGGATTTCAATGAGACTTGATCTAATGTTTGTTCAATATTTCTACATCTTGTTGATACTATTCTCCTTGAGTGTGGAAGAAACTTCTTTGCTTATTTTTTTGACATGCCAATGTCTCTTCAACATTATTGTTTCATTAATGCTTGTTCCACTAGTGATTTATTGTTTATTTTATGACAATCTCTCGGTGTCTGAGAGATGTTTTTCTGTTTCCTAAATATTGACACTCATACAATTTTCTAATGAGACATATTAGACTCTCTCCTCGACATGTCCAAGTCTCTTAAACATATCATTCCTTAAGCTGGAATGAAGGCATTTGCACATCTCTTATAAATTTGGGAGTCTCATCTATATTTTTTATCAACTCTTTCTACTTGTGTAGAAGAGACTATAGTGAAACTTTCTCTGATATGACATTGTCTTGGCAACATGTCATGAGCTACTAGAAGAACATTTCAGGCAAGGAGTTCACTTTTGTAATGTTCAAGGACCTTAATTTGGTACTTTATATTAATGTGAATTATTATGAAATGGAGATGGAGCATATGGTGGATGTGGGAGGATGAGTGAAAATGGAGGTGTGCAGCACAACCAATGTGTATTTTTTAGCTCCAACAATGGCTTTGATTGGGGATGAATGAGTGTAAGTTCATTGCAAGAATCCAAAAATGATCTCTAGGTTGTAGACCATGAATGAATGTGATCAAATGGAGTGAAAATGGGATGGAAACCTAAGACTACTATTCATGGAAGATTATTGTTTTAAGAAGTATTTCAATAATTTTCCATACACTGGAAATTCTTGACCTTCTCCTAAACTACTATGCATGGAAAATTGATTTAAGAAAAGAAGTGCTTTAGGAATTGTCCATGCACTAGAAATTCCTGATCTTCTCCTGACATGTTTTGTAAATAGTAGGAATCTTCACCTCCTTTTCTATTGATGACAAAGGGTCCTATCCAAATAGCTTCAAAATTCCCATGCTTCCCTTTATCCTAAAATCTTGCATTCCACATTAGGACTATATCATTTTCTTCAAAAATTTTGTCCTTGATTCTTCTGTCAAATAAATACTTCATTTGTGATTGAATTTTTGTATTTTTCTCTTAGGCCAAACTTCTTATTTTGTCTAGTTCTACCAATTGTTCTATTATGTCCTCCATTGGCTCTGTTGAAATTGCAAAAATCTGATATTTTCACATGTTGGTTTTACTCATAAGCTTCCAATTTTGGTCCAACTATGTGCATATTCCACTCATATTTTGCCATATTGCCCCATTGAATCCATTGTGTCATGCATTTTTTACATCATGGTCTGTATTGGCGTGAGAATACCATTGTCTCCCTGACCCATTGTGCATTTTCTGCTAACATGAGTCTATATTGCCTTTTAGCAAGACTCATTTGATGTCACGGCTATTGAGGTTTTTTATGGGAGGCACCGTTCGATAGGAATTTTCCACAGTCTCAGCGACAGAGGATTATATATATTTAGGCAAGTGTTACAGCATCGATATGTGGTCACAGCGAACTCTCTTGGTCTCACTGACCCGCGTTTAGAGGATTCATCAGCAGAGCATGGAGTTTTCGGTGGAATTTCCTGGCGATTATCATTCGTCTCACCGACTGGCAGTGGAAGGAATGACATTTTGGCAAAGGTTTAAGGCTTTGGTGAAATATCATAGCGATCTCAATGGGTCTTGCCGATAGATCTTATGATGACTTTCGACTAGAGGTGGGCATTGTATTGGCGACCTAAGGATGAAAGGGAGGCTTATCGGTGAGAGGTATTATATCGGTAAGAGGTCTCAGCGAGTGACCTTCAGTCTCGCCGATGGAAAGCGATGAAGGGTTTTGTCGGTGAGAGTATGATATTGTCTCGGCAACTTAGAATGGTTGGGGTCTTTTAGTATAACAAAGTAATCTGCGAGAGGTCTTGCCGATGTCAGAATGTTATGGTAACTATGAACAAAACAAAAGGGTGCATCGGTAAGAGGGACTCTTGTGTCTCGGCGACTGAAACAAACATAACGAAAAAAGTGTTCTCGGAGTGACAAAAGGTTTTTGTTATGATATCTCCCTGAGAGCGATAGGTCATAGCAACACACAAGACATGAAGGGTGCTCTCAGAGTGACAAAGGGTTTTCAATATGATGTCTCACCGAAATCACAAAGCTATAGTGAAATACTAAGAGGACAAATGGATACTTCTTGCCTTCGGTGTAGCGAACAGACGGTCACAATGAAAGCAAAATGAATAGAGGAGTATAGGATGACAACGATCAACGTTATAATTGCCTTCGGCATACTGCTGCATTGTCATAGCGACTGGTTCACTGATGATTAATAAAATTCAAATGTTGTTGGCCGACATGTATATGTTTGATAACCGTTGCAGGCTAACATGGACTTTTCCTAAATTCTACGATGGGCCGACATGAATATGAAGCATTATGATTCTTAATGCTGGTGTATAAATATGCACCCCGATTGTAATTGAAGATCATCAGATTTTAGATTAGAAGCAGTAGGTAGAGATGGATACAGTAGAATAATTTTCTCATGTCAGATACTATGGTTCATGTTTTCAAATGGCGATTCCAATGAATTTCAACTGGTGTGGTAGTTTATTTTTGGTATCAATTGTATGTTGAGTTTATTGAAAAGTATTGCTAAGCTGTCTCCAAGTTGATTCTTTCTAGTTATTTAAATTGAAGTAACAAGTTTATTTTCAGTTTACTAGTGCACATTTGTTGTATCTGTGTGATTAATCTATTGGTTCTCTCAAGTAGAGATTAAATCCTTTTTTGTTGATCATAGTAATCAGGGGGAATTCATCTGGATTATTAAAGTAGAGCTTAGTAGTCATAATCCTGCATTGTTTATACAAGTTATGAACAGATCATATGCCTGAAATTTGATTTTCTACAAGAATAAGTTGCTCACTTCGGTTTCATTTGACTCTGCATACCCAACAAGGCACTGGTCTCTGTAATTTCATCATTTGGATTCATTCAGTTTTCTTTATATCTGTTAATTAAGCATTTTGGGATTTAGATAAGAAGATTGCTATCAAGTTTGGTTTTATTTGTTCACTTCCATCTACCATTATGGACATATCATTGTGCAAGAAAGATAATCATTAGTCAAGTCTACTTCAATTCAGATAGGTACACCCGCCTAGGTCTGGCAGCACCTAAAGAGTAGAAGGTTGAAAGCTTTTTGACCTTGTTTGTTACCCTAAAGCGTATCAAGAGATTGGTAGCCTCTTGAGGCATTCAGCCTACATTTTTGAGAGCTAACAAATTGGCGACTCCGCTGGGGATTACATTAGAAAATTCGGTTGAAGACCACAGTATAGAGTCATTGAAGAAAATATTTGTAATTTGAGAAGTTTTAGAAAAGGTGATTCCGCTAGGAACATATCAGAAAAAATGATTTTCCTACTTTAGGGAAAGTAGGTGGCGACTCTGAAAGAATTTTTGCAGCTATTCAAACATGAATGGAAGAGGATCTCAGTTTAGGGGAGGTCATGTTGGAGCTCCTCATGGTCAGCAGTATGTGCCATATCATCATACACAACACTATGGTCTGATGTACCAACATCAGTACCCACCTAGCGCCCCCCCTCATCAATACACAACAAGGATCATACAGTTTGATTTGGAAGGGATTTAGTTATCCCCTTATCCAATGGATGACAGTTGGAGAGGTTTTGTTCCAAAGTTTACAGGGAGTGATGTAGTCACTACTGAAGAGCATCTAAGAAGTTTCAATGCTTTCATCCAAGATTTGGATGTGCCATATGAAGATTTACGCATGAGGTTGTTCATGATATCACTTGTTGAAGATGCCAAGGATTGGTTCAATAGCCTACCAGCAACTTCTATTGATTCTCTCCAAGGATTTTAGGATCAATTCCTTGAGCAATATGGGAATCTAGGTGCACCAGATGCTGCTCTTCATGAATTAATATGGATTCAGAAAGATCGAAATGATACAGTTTATGACTTTAATCGAAGGTTCAATAAGTTGCAGAATAAAATACCTCCTGGATCAAAGTTGCCAAATTCTATAGCACTGAGTGTTTATTTAAATGCATTTGATCCTAAAACAAGGTATGAATTGAGAAATAAATTCCCAATAGATTTGGATGAAGCATAGAAGATGGCACTGACATTTGAAAACAATAGAAGGGCTGCTAGGATAAATGATAAAAGAGATAATAATAGGGCTCCTCAGCAAAGTAGCAATTATCAGTACAGACAGGAGAATACATATAGGAATGAAAGGCTGAGGTTGCATGGCATGCCTTATAATATAGACTGGAAGAACAAAAAACCTATAACAGCTAGGCCTGGAAGCAAAGAGACTCCTGATCCATTGAATGAGAAGGGAACCTATATGGTAAGTAACAATTACTTTTGTGAATTTTGTGATAAGCCACATTCCCCAGATCATTGTGTTGTAGCCCAAAGAATACAAGAATAGGGAATGTTGATGGGAAACAATGGAGAAGATCACACAGTATATTTGACTTCAAATTCTTTTCACCATGTGGAGGAGGATGAAGGTGCAAGGCATCTCTCTTGCACAATAGATTGTGACAAGGAAGGCAATGCATATTTTGAGGAATCCAGTGAATATTCAGATTCTGATGATGCACCTGAGGATTTTGATCTGTTGTCAAGGAATTCTTCTACCTCTTATGAGGATCAGGATGAAGTGGCAATGGGAGATGTTGATTCATCAGATAGTAAGTATACAATACCTCCGGCTACAGTTGAAAGTTATGAAGATACATTTGATCATGATGAAGTTTGTACATTTGAAAGTGACTTCCAAGATTTTTCAAACCCATTATATGATGAAGAGATAAATGAAGATCAGATGAATTTTTGCCAAGGTGTGTCCATGAATGAGTTTTAGGTATTTTCAAATTCACTTTATGAGAAAGAGGAGGTAATTTCAGACAGGCAAAATGATGGAATAAATGATTGCACTGATAATGTTTCTAATTTCCCATTCTCTGATGGTATTAGATTTCTTTTTGATGATGATAAAAGTGAAGAATATAACTGTAGTGATGAAAATGTTGAGACTTGTTCCCTTGTCAGTGAACAAATTGCAGATTTGTTAACTCCTGAATGCCAAGGATGTGCACACAAAGGTGATCTTGAAATTTTGTGTCTAGCTTACACTTGTTTTGATAGTGAGAGATCTTTGTGTAAAGTTTTTTATGACTCCCTGTGCATTTCTTGGAATGATGGTGAAACCTTTGATGTTGATCAAAAGTTTGTTTCCATTCAAGATGAGGTATGTGATTTTGAAGTTTCTAATTCATATGGAGCAAAATTTTATACCAAGGATAATAGATTTCTAGCTTTGTTTGGTTCACATATGCATGATATTGAAGACATGATTCATGATCCAGTGTTGTCTCTGAATAGAGATATTGAAGAGGTGCATAAGGTTTCAGATTTTCTTGTTTCAGACAATGTTGGTCTGACAAAATTTGTTGTTTCTCAAGAGAAGCACTTTGATAGTGAGTTTTTAATACAGCTGAGAGAGTGTGTTGTAGTACACAACAGTGAGCGAGATAATGAGGGATTTTGCATTGAATATGTGTATATTTTGTATGTTGGAGATAACAAAGATTTGTCTGATGATGAAGAATATAAATTGAAGAATGGTAAAAGGATTTTGGGCCAAGCTAAGTATGATGATTTTCTAAAAATTTGCAATAATAGTGATAGGAGAGATGGCATGAGTATCTTAAGGAAGAATCTGATAAACTCAAGACAAAATCAGGTATTTGATTGGGGAAAGGTGTGGTTTGAGTTCCAGCTTAGAATAGGTGAAATTTGAACATAGAGGATTAAGGGTTGCCAGTGCATGGATAACTCTTGCTTATCCTCTTTAAAATTCTTTTCCATGCACAGTAGTTTAGGGTTTTGGTTCACCTCCATCTTGCATTCATTTTGCATTCGTTCCATTTGCTACTTGTCCATTTCCATTTTGCTCATTTTGTGTCAGGTCTGCTCACCCAAGATTCTGGATCCTTGCAATGATCTGACTATCATTCATCCCCAGGTGGAGCCACTATTGGAACTGTAAAAATTTGATATTTTCACATGTTGGTTTTACTCATAAGCTTCCATTTTTGGTCCAACTATGTGCATATTCCACTCATATTTTTCCATATTGCCCCATTGAATCCATTGTGTCATGCATTTTTTACATCATGGTCTGTATCGGCATGAGAATACCATTGTCTCCCTGACCCATTGTGTGTTTTCTGCTAACATGAGTCTGTATTGCCTTTCGGCATGACTCATTTGATGTCACGGCTATTGAGGTTTTTTATGGTAGGCATCGCTCGATAGGACTTTTTTGCATTCTCGATGACAGAGGATTATATATTTCAGCAAGTTTTGCGGCGTCGGTATGTGGTCACAGCGAACTCTCTTGGTCTCACTGACCCACGTTTAGAGGATTCATCGACAGAGCATGGAGTTTTTCAGTGGAATGTCCTGACGATTATCATTCATCTCACTGGCTGACAGTGGAAGGAATGACATTTCGGCAAAGGTTCAAGGCTTTGGTGAAATCTCATAGCGATCTCAACGGGTCTTGCCAATAGATCTTATGATGAATTTCGGCAAGAGGTGGGAATTGTCTTGGCGACCTAAGGATGAAAGGGAGGCTTATCAGTGAGAGGTATTATATCAGTAAGAGGTCTCGGCGAGTGACCTTCGGTCTTGCCGATGGAAAGCGATGAAGGGCTTTGTCGGTGAGAGTATGATCTTGTCTCGGTGACTCAGAATGGTTGGGGTCTTTCGGTATAACAAAGTAATCTATGAGAGGTCTTGCCGATGTTAGAATGTTACGGCAACTGTGAACGAAACAAAAGGCTGCATCAGTAAGAGGGACTCTTGTGTCTTGGTGACTGAAATGACCATAACAAAAAAGTGCTCTCAGAGTGACAAAAGGTTTTCGTTATGATATCTCCCTAAGAGCAATAGGTCACAGTGACACACAAGACATGAAGCGTGCTCTTGGAGTGACAAAGGGTTTTCGATATGATGTCTCACCGACATCACAGAGCTATAGCAAAATACTAAGAGGAAAAATGGATACTTCTTGCCTTCGGCGTAGCGAACAAACAGTCACGACGAAAGTGAAATGAATAGAGGAGCATGGGATGACAACGATCAACATTATAATTGCCTTTGGCATACTGCTGCATTGTCTTAGTGACTGGTTCACTGATGATTAATAAAATTCAAATGTTGTTGGCCGACATGTATATGTTTGATAACCGTTGCAGGCCGACATAGGTTTTGCCTGAATTCTATGATGGGCCAGCATGAATATGAAGCGTTATGATTCTTAATGTTGGTGTATAAATATGCACCCCGATTGCAATTGAAGATCATCAGATTTTAGATTAGAAGCACTAGGTAGAGATGGATATAGTAGAATAATTTTCTCATGTCAAAGACTATGGTGCATGTTTTCAAATGGTGATTCAAATGAAATTCAGCTGGTGTGGCAGTTTATTTTTGGTATCAATTGTATGTTGAGTTTATTGAAAAGTATTGCTAAGATGTCTCCAAGTTGATTATTTTTGGTTATTTAAATTGAAGTAACAAGTTTATTTTCAGTTTACCAGTCCACATTTGTTGTATCTGTGTGATTAATCTATTGGTTCTCTCAAGCAAAGATTAAATCCTTTTTGTTGATCACAGTAATCAAGGGGAATTCATCTGGATTATTAAAGTAGAGCTTAGTAGTCATAATCCTGCATTGTTTATACAAGTTATGAACAGATCATATGCCTACAATTTGATTTTCTGCCAGAATAAGTTGCTCACTTCTATTTCATTTGACTCCGCATACCCAACAAGGCACTGGTCTCTGCAATTTATCATTTGGATTCATTTAGTTTTCTTTATATCTATTAATTAATCATTTTAGGATTTAGATCAGAAGATTGCTATCAAGTTTGGTTTTATTTGTTCAATTCCATCTTCCATTATGGACATATCATTGTGCAAGAAAGATAATCATTAGTCAAGTCTACTTCAATTTAGATAGGTACACTTGCCTAGGTTTGGCAGCACCTAAAGAGTAGAAGGTTGAAAGATTTTTGACCTTGTCTATTACCCTAAAGTGTATCAAGAGATTGGTAGCCTCTTGAGGCATTCAGGCTACATTTTTGAGAGCTAACAGGCTCAAGGATATCTAGGTCTTCTTGAAGTATGAATTTGTATGTGGGTAGAAGATTCTGTATAGGCATTCTAACTTGTGCCCCATACACAAGTTCAAAGGGTGATTTACCAGTTGATTTCTTCATAGTGATTCTATTTTCCCATACTGCCATCTTTAATTTAGAATCCCATGCCCTTTTTTTTTGTCTAACATCCTTTTAATAATCTTCAAAAAATTCTTGTTACTTGACTTGGCATTCCCATTAGCCTATGGATGATAGGGTGAGGCATATGAAATTGTAATGCCATATGTTTCACAAAATTTCCTAAACTCTTCTAATCTGAAACACATACCATTATCTATGATTAACCGTACAAGTGTCCCAAACCTTGTAATAATATTCTCCATTAGAAAATTTGTTACAACTTTGCTAGTGGCCTGTTTTGTTGGAATAGCTTCTACCCATTTCGTGAAGTAATCAATTGCCACTAATATCCATTTGTAACCTCCACTAGATTTTTCTAGTATCTCCCCAATAAATTCAATCCCCATTGGTTAAAGGGATATTTAACTTGCATCAGTCTTAGTGGTAATGCTCCTTGATATTTCAATTTTCCAGAGAATTTCTGGCAGGCTTCACATTTTCTTACATAGGTGAAAGAGTCATTAAATACCCTAGGCTAGTAATACCCTTCCCTTAAGATCTTATGGGTAGTGGTCTTGTTAGAGAAGTTCCCCCACAAATTCCTTCATGCATTTCTCTTAATACATGTTTTTCTTGAGTTTCATCTAGGCATAATAGTAGTACTCCATCCCTTTTTTTCCAATATAAGTCACCATCCATGAAAATATACTTGGAGGCATGTAACTTCAAGGATATGTTCTGGTTCTCATTCATGTGTTTAGAAAACTTTTGGTTCTTCAATTAATACAATATGTAAGTGTACCATGTAGTATTTTTTATGCTTGAAATCATGGTTTCCTCTTCCCCTATGTTGCAAATTTGGGATGCTTCAAAATTTGACTCTGCCATTAGTTTGGCTAGGCCTTGCCCTCTTACTAGCTTGGTGATTTGGATTTCAATATCAAATTCATGAATCATATTGATCCAGTTGGACCTTCTCCCTATGACTTTGGTTTGTACAAACACATCCTTGATAGCAACATTGGGGATGTATGCAACTATTTTTGCTCCAACTAGATAGGGTCTAAAGGATTTTATTGCTTTGACAAGAGCATATGCCTATTTTTTTGTGATTCATATTTTAACTCATCTCCTTGGAGGGATCTACTAAATAAGGATATGGGCTGCTCATACCCTTCATCATTCATTTGTAACATCATTGCTGCAATGGTGTGGTATGAGGAAAAGGATAAAATTTGAAAAGACTTGTTGAAATCAGGGGATTTTAACATTGGTGCCTCTTTGATTTCCCTATTTATAGATACAAATGTATCAAGTGCTTGTGTAGTCCAATTGATTTCAGCCCCTTTCTTCAACATCTTTGAGATAGGTTTGAAAATTTCAACAAAATTTAATATGAATCTTTTGACAAAGTTTATTTGTCCAAAGAAGGACTGAATGGCTTTAACAATTTTAGGAATAGGGATCTTATCTATAGCTTCTACTCTCTCTGGATCAATTCTAACTCCTTCCTTGGATACTATGTGTCCTAATAACTTTCCCTCTGTCACAACAAAATGAGATTTTTTAGGATTTAGGGAAATGCCATATTCTAGTGCTTTAAGGAAAATATTCTCAAGGTGTGCAACATGGTCCTCTGCTTTCTTGGAATATGTAGTGAGATCATCTTGGTATATTACCATTATTAAATTGATCAAATTGGAAAAAACAACATCCATAGCTCATTGGAATGTGGCACCAACATTTGTTAGTCCAAATGTTGTGCAGGAGCACCTAATCCACCATTTGCAAGTTTGAACACTTGAAGGTTGTTAGATGGGTCATTTAGTTGAGTCAAGGGTAGTGTTAGAACTATAAAATTTAAAAATGTTATAGTTGTATATACTCATAAAAGTTTTCCAAAGAAGCCCATATCATGAATACAAAATTGATGTAATTTTCCTTGCATAATATATTCGCCCATGTTCTAGTCAATATTTGTTGTTTGGTCCCATAAAATTCACCTAACCCCAAGCATTTGAATATATAAAGTCATATCGGCATGAGATGATATAGGTCTCCTCGACCCATAAGTAATTTTATACTAACACATATTTTTTAGTGTATTGGCAAGAGGTCAGAAATGTCATACTGATAAAGTCTCATTTGAGGATACACGTTGGGAAGATGCAGTTCACAGTCTCAATGACAAATAAATTCTATCAGCGAGATAATAATCATTGGTGTGATAGTGAGAAGTCATATCAAGCTTATATATGTCCTACCACTCAAAGCAAAAGGAAATATGTCGGCAAGACCAGTGCCATCGGAGTGAGATTCCTAAAGTCATCCCGAGACATTCATCCAGTCTTGCTAATGAAGCAGAGAAGGATTCTGTCAGTAGGATAATGCTACTGGGATGAGTTCAAGATGTCCTGCCGACCCTCATGACATATCGGCAAGATTGATAAAGAACAAAGGAAATATTTTGGCAAGATACATATCTTTGGAGTAAGCTGAAGACTGTCTACCTGACATGCTAAGTCATAGCTATAGGTTTTCATCAGTGAGAGTTATAGCGATATACTTAAGACTAAAGGGATAACTCTCAAGGAGACTCATAACACCGGTGAAACTATAGGAAATCTTAGGGATATATGATCTATCGATAGCGAAGATACAAGTGAATCAAAATAACTGTTGGGGGACTCAAAGTGTCGGGGAAACTACAAGATATCTTAGCGGATGTTTAATAAACATTGGTAAAATCCCTAATAAAAGGATTGCCCAATATTTGAAAATGTCTCATCGACAATATTACATGATGTGATAGTGAGAGTTTCAAAAAAAAGACCTGCTACACTTGTGTTTTAGCTAAAACATTAATGGCGCCATAGAGCATAAGCAATTTCTTGAATAGAGAAAGATTAAAAGAAATGACTAGGTGGAAAGGTGAAAGTGAGTCCATATTGCAAGAAATTCTGAAGACAGCTACCACAAAAGATATAACACTAAATGAAGCATGTGAATAGAATGAAAAGATGGTGAAGATGGAGATCATGATCCAGAATGCATTGGGAGATGCAGATAAACATGAGCACCGGGACCACTTGGACCAGTTGTTGAAGATTCATTTATGGCTTAATAGAGCCTAATCTCCTTTTTAATCCATTGTTGTTTTAACATAATACATTTCTGAAAGGATGCATCCTTTCAAGTAGTTGATGTATAAATATTCATTTTTGGTAGCAAAGGAGAGATAACGAATAGGAAAAGAATATAGTAGATTACAATGTTTTACAACTATGAGACTATGATGCATGTTTGAAACTATGGAGATATCAATGAAAATCTTTTGATGTGGTGGCGTATTTCTGGTATTAGTTGTTTGTTGTGTTGATTGATAGTATTGCTGAAGTTATCTCCAAGGTTGATGTTTTCTAGTTATTTAAATTGATATAACAAGCATCTATTCAATTTATCAGTGCACACTTGTATCTGTATGGTTTGATTAACTGGTTCTTTCAAGGAAAAGTTAAATCCTTTTAGTCAATCATAGTAATTAGGGAATCTCACTTGGATCATTAAGAACTTTGTAATCATTTTCTTGCATGTTTATACAAGTTGTAAACTCAAATTTATATGCCAAACAATTAGAGTATCTACTAGAAAGAAGTTATTCATTTTAGATCTTTCATCCGAATCTGTACACCTAGTAAGGCACTAGTCTCTATCACTTCACCTTTTAGTTTTATTCATTTTTCACATCTGTTAACTATTCTGTACAATCTATACCAAAATAAAGCTCATTTATCCACTCCCATCTGCCATTGTGGGTAAATTAATTTAAGGAGATAAGTCAAGTCTACCTCATTCACATAGGTACACCTGCCTAGGTCTAGCAACACCTAAAGAGAAGAAGTTTCAAATCATTTGGCCTTGTCTATTACCCTAAAACGTATCAAGAGATTGGCAACCTCATGAGGTATTCTTACCTGTGTTTTTGAGAGCTAATAGGTAGTATAGGGTGTTTTGAGTTTATTTACTCTAAATAATGTCTAAAAATACCATTTTCAATGTAATTGGGTGGTTTTGAGTTATAGGTGTCAAATATGTAAAAATTTGCACAAAGTTGTAATTGTTGTCATAGGCAAAAATTATCAAAATGCAACTTTTAGGGAATATGAAAGGTCAAGAATTTAAAAAGAGGTTAGAGATGTTTTGGTGGTGTTTTTTTGAATATAACAAGTATAAGAAGCCTTAAAAGGCTCGAGCATCAATTTTTAAAGTTGTATTTGAATATTTCCAAACAATATACAACACATTTTTTGCAAATTCTCTGTAATTCTAAACTTTGCTCCTACTATACAGACCCGTATAGGCTATAAATGACTTGAATATTTTTGTGTTATGTATATACATGAATTATATTTCATTTATTCCATTTTGAGAGTCTAATAAAGAATTTCGAAGGAGATTTCATTTATTTTCTATAGCAGCTCTATTACACAGAGACTAAGGGTTTGATTGTTGCTTAAAAGATGAATTAGTCATTCTACCTACTGTCCAAACCTATGCCTTAGTGGAATGACTCATCTTATGGTAGGTTAGGTGTTTCTATGATTTTTAAGGTAGGTAAGTTAAGTTGTCCAATTTGGATTGATGCCCTAGGGCTGGGCAGATCATTTTTCTTATGAAAATGAGGTGTTGTGAGAGGGTTTTGGTGTATTGTTGATGGAATTGTTCTTGTGAAGGTGTGGAGAGTCTATAAAGACCTAATTGAATCTATTTTATGCATTGGTTGTGTTTTATAAGCCTGAAATAGAGGAGTTTCTATAAACCCTAGTGTTTTTATATGAAAATGGAGGGTTTCTTGGTTCAACGGTCCAAAGGTCATGAAACTGAGGAATGATTGGGGAATCTATGGTTTTGCATCACAATTTGAGTTTTTTAAAATATTTTGAGTGATAAATTGATGATTAGGAGGGACCTCCTTTGTAAAGGAGGGCTAATTGAGTAGCCTAAAGGCATGACAGTCTATCGGTTTTTTGTTTTGTGTCAAAGAAATCTTATGGGATATGTTGGGAAGTTGTGTTAGATCTTGTTGTTAGTCTTATAAGGTTTTTTTTAGGCCTTTTTATACCTTCTTGAAATGATATCTTTATATGTGGGTTTTGTGGGCTACAAGCCTCTAGTTGTGTATTCAGGGATATTTGGGTGTTTTGTGTTCAAGGGAAGGTTTCCTTGATTGTGTTAGGTCATTTTGAGTTGGAAAGAGAGATATCACCACCTTGATTACATAAAAATGGAATCCTTACGTACACATATGTGCCCCAGGGGGTTAGTAAATGTAGTCTTATATTGTTTTGATTCCTTCACCTTCACCTGGTTATACCATGAAAATCCATCCATCATGGACAATATTTCACAACCTGTGACCCTCTACAACATGGCCTCCATATTTGGGAGTGGATAGTTATATTTGAGTGAAGAAACATTCAAATTTATAAGATCCACACCTAACATTATGTCTCCATTTTTCTTTCTGACAGGCACCAAGTTTGAGACCCAGGTGGAATGCCTAATAGGTTTGATGACACCTCCCTCCCTTAGTTTCATAAGTTCCTCATGCATTTTAGGCTCTAAGGTTGGCTTTATTGGTCTTTGTTTTTGTCTAAAGGGTTTTACATCTAGTTTAGGTGGAATCTCATGTTGGAACAAATCTT
>VDFB02047230.1:574154470-574210547 GCA_007258455.2 Sequoia sempervirens
TCCCTCTCTCTCTCAAGTCTCACCCTCCTACCCCTCTCCCTCTTTAAGTCTCTCTCTCTCTCACTCCCTCTTATCTCCCTCCCCTCTACCCTTAACCCTCTACCTTCTACCCTCTACCCTTAACCCTCTACTATCTATCTTTCTCCAACTCCCTCCCTCTCTCTCTCACTGAATCCCTCTATCTCTCTCCCCTCTACCCATAACCCTAAACCCTTAACCCTTAAACCCCAAACCATTAAACCATCTACCCTCTACCTTCTACCCTCTCTCTCTCTCTCAAGTCTCTCCCTCCTACCCCCTCTCCCTCTCTCAGGTCTCTCTCTATCACTCACTCTCTATATCTCTCTCCTCTCTACCCTTAACCCTAAACCTTAAACCCTTAACCCTTAAACTCTAAACCCTTAAACCCTATACCCTCTACCCTCTCTCTCTCTCAAGTCCCTCCCTCCCACTGCCCCTCTCCCCTCTCTTAGGTCTCTCCTATCTCTCACTCCTCCCTCTGTGTCTCCTCTGCCCTTAAGCCCTAAACCCTAGGCCCTTAATCAACCCAAACCATAAACATAAACCCTCAGCCCTCTACCCTTAACCCTTTCACCTCTATCTGTCTCCCACTCCCTCCTCTCTTTTTCTCTCACAGTCTCTCTGTCCCTGCTTCCTCCTCTCGGGGTCTCTCTCCTCTCCCTTCCTCCCCTCTTCCCCTCTCTCTCTCTCTCTCTCTCTCTCTCTCTCTCTCTCTCTCTCTCTCTCTCTCTCTCTCTCCTAGAGTCTCTCACTCTGCCCTTGGCCCTCTTCCCTTAACCCTTAAATCCTTAAATCCTCTACCCTCTATCCTCTCTCCCACTTCATCCTCTCTCTCTCTCAAGACTCTCCTCTCTCCCTCTCTCCCTCTCTCAGGTCTCTCTCTCTCCACTCCACTCCCTCTATCTCTCTCCTCTACCTTTAACCCTAAACCATAAACCCTTAGCCCTTAGGCCATCTACCCTCTACCCTCTATCTCTCCCACTCCCTCCTCTCTATCAAGGACTCTCCTCCTGCCCTCTCTCCCTCTCACCAGGGTCTCTCTCTCTCACTCCTCCTCTATCTCTCTCCCTCTGCCTTTAAGCCTAGGCCCTAAAACCATTAACCCTTAGAGCTCTAGGCCATGAGCCATCACCCCCTCTCCGCCTCTATCTCTGTAGCTCCTCCTCCTCCATCTCTCTCTCAGAGTCTGCCTCCTGCCCCCTCCTCTCAGTCTCTCTCTCTCGCTCCTCTTATCTCCCTCCTCTGCCTTAACCTCTACCTCTATCTCTCCCTCCCTCCCTCTCTCTCTCACTGAATCCCTCGATCTCTCTCCCCTCTACCTGTTGGTTGTTTTTAATGTAACCAGGTTGGTATTCTAATTTACCTATGGAATTGCCAATTCCATTCAAGGGCAGCTTGAAGGACCTGGACCAACTGATGAGGATTTTAAAGACCTCCTACACTTTGGGCTCTACAAGACCTGGGAGGGTGATCCCTTAATGTGTTTACAACCTCTGCACCATTATCGTAAACAACATTAACAACAACAAATAATCTCATTTAATAGCTCAACATAATAGCATAATACTGAATAGAATTGGTTTTTCATTAGTAATATCAACTATTTGGAGCATGAGATAACTACAACACATTCCCAAGTGTAAAATAGTCATTGATTTGAAATTTGTAGCAAGCGCTAGGTAAAAACAAACAAAATACTGAACATTAACTCATCATATCATCATCATCGTCATCAATATTAGTTTTTATAATGTCATCATCCACATGGATATCATCTTCATGAACATTAACTCCTACATCATCATGATCTAGTTCCTCCTCTTCAACATCTTTGTTAGGGACATCATCAACTAACTGTTGATCCTGATCATCATCTACATCATCTTCTAGTTCTTCGGTATCTTCTTCTTCCACCACATTATATTTATCAACCTTCCTCTTGGATCATGTCTAACAACAAATGACCAACCCGGTTTACCTGGAACCTCTGAGTAAAATACCTGCTCACATTGGCTTGGAAGAACATAGGGCTCATTTCTAGCTTGCTCGATCAACCTTGTATTAACCATGGTAAATCCATTATCATGTTCAATAACAGTTCTCTTAGATCATTTTCATTCAATCATAGCCTGTACCATAGGACGATGAACAAAATTAATCTGAAGGAATTAAAGTCACACTCAAGTATATCATCCAAAATCGCATAGTATCAATTTTCTGAGACTTCTTTGTCACTTCTAGATGAAACATTAGTCACCTGAAAGACTACAATTATACCAGAATCACAAGTTTTCTTCATGTCATCCAACATTTTGATTCAAAATTTATGACCATTGCACCACATAGCCTTGTGGTGTTTCACTTGCAATATGTCAAACATGTAAAGTATTGCAATATTGTGGGTTATAAACATATTTGTTCTTGGCGAATGTATGCAAAGAAAACAATCTCAACATATATATACATCAATATAATTTCAAATAATATGGGTGATTAATATATTTATACGTGCCTATTTATCTCTTAAACCATATGCTAAATCAATTTCCCTTTGTGTAACATTGGAATCTCCATTACGATGAGCTTCTTTAACCAATGAAGCCACACCTTCCCATGTTAATGCGCGACTAGATTGTTGACATCGTTCAATCCATACCGTCATCCAATCAAGATTTTTTGCAATGTACAAATGTAGTGTATCCACACTCGACCAAGTGTAGCAAAAAAGATTGAAATTCTAAGCGACGTATAATTTGTTAAATACCACCGTGTACGACCTTAATTTATAATTGATTTATATTGAAGATTAAAAATTAAATTAGTACAATATACATAAAAACCATATGTAAAATTTATTCCAATTAATCTCCATGACTATCTTATAATTACCTCTCACTTTCCTCAATCTACCTTTCCCCATTAGGTACTCCCCTTCGAATTTGTTAATGGAGTTGGGATCCCAAATGCGATCTACATTGATCTTTTCTACAAACTTAGGAGATATTCACTAATGTACACCGTGGTCTGTATACCATATATCCTCCACCATAGAACCCTTAGGATGTGCTCTTTGTCTAACCAAGGCCTTCAAAAATTTCAAGTGCCTCTCAACCATCCACATTGACCTTGTGTGTACAGTCCACACAATTCAATCTCCTCAACTTGGTGTATGAGGTAGTGTTCTTGTGCATTGAAAAATGTTGAAGGTAGACACTTTTGCATTTCACACATTAGATGAGGAATTTTTCTCTTCCAATAATTTATATCTTCTTTATGGATTTCTTTAGATGACATCCATCTACAAGTGATTCAAGGCACAAATATATTAATGAGATTTAACAAAATATACATATATTACATAACAAGTAAAAAAATTGCAATTATAAGATGTATCAGCGATTGAACAAATATCACTACTTACCTCATGTATTTTCTAAGATCATATATAACTTCTTGACATTGTTGTAAAGTTTCTGGGAGATAGAGGTAGAGCGTACTACAACAATTATAAAATGATCTTTTCATTATTTTTCCAAAAGTAGTAAACATAATACACTGAAAAGTACATGCATTATACAAGTGTATATAATATACCAGAATAATTACCTTAATGAAGGTATCCCAATCATGCATTTTCATCCCTGGCCCAAATTCACCTTTCTTTGTTATTATATTGTTTATGTTCGTAGCAAATCCTGTGGGAAATTGATTTTTTTGTATAACTTCTTTTATAGCATTGCTTTGTTGCTTTGTTAATAACCAAGGAAGGGCACTTATATTAATTTGGTCTCCATTGCTATTTAATTGAATGACATTTTTCATTGCATAATTGGCTTCCTGAATGTCACTACAAATTTTGACAATTTTTTCTTTGTCATGCCTTCCATCCAATATTTTCCATAACATTTCTGTTATATTCTTTTTGATATGCATTGTATCAACCAAATGCACAATTTGTAGTTGTTCATAGTAGGGCAACCTACTAAATTGTCTGGGATACCTTTTCAGTCCCTGCGGAAGCCGACCATTAATGCCTTGACGACCTTCATGAAGCATATAAGTTAAACAAATTAACAACGACAATCATTGTCAATTACAACATGATTAAACACAACACAATATAAAAATATAAATTCAAAACATATCATATATGATAGATAAACAATTTGATCCAATGTATAACCTTGATGATTAATTCTATTATATTCCAACTTCCATAGGTGAGGTGTCATTCTTTGTGGTTTTGATGTAGTCTCTTCTTTCCCATTGAAAAGATGTTTTTCAGTAGTTCGATACTTATGATTTCTATGGAGGAAGTGCCTATATTCATCAAACACCTGCTTTCCTAAACTTGTTGAATGACGAGATTCCATCTTTGGACCACAAATTGGACATGCAAATTTTCCCTTTGTTTGAAGACCTACAAGATCATAAATAATTGGATTAAATATGTCAATTTTTATAATTATATATAATGAATAGATTATTTTAAAAACATGCATGATGTCTACTTCATAAAATTAAATATTGTTAAAGTGTAGTCGAACGTTATAACATACCATAAAAATGTGTTAGCCCTAGGGCATCATGAATTGTCCATACAAGCATTGCATGAAATTGAAATTGTCTTTGTCCTATTGGTGTAGAGACGTCATACATAGTGACGCCATTCCATAACTTTAGTAACTCGTCGATAAGAGGCTCGATATATACATTCATATCTTTAACTTGGTACTTATCTAGTTGAATGAACATAAACATTACATAATTATTATAACCATTTTACTACAATATATATAAATTAATGTACATGCATCTATTGCTTGATACTCCATTCCGATAAATTTCATAATGCCATATAAATCTCGGTATGAGTGAGGTAAAATATTTGATGGTGGTAACAAAAATTCACCAATCAATCTCCAACAAAAAATAATTTCTTAATATAAAGAATATTAATGGTACATATTTCATCATTTATTTACTAGTGATGAACTAACAACAATTAAAATAGATGAAAAAGGATGACATATATGACATACCTTAACATCCATGAGATTGCTATGTTTGATAAACCATTTATAGCCTTCAAGTTCAACAACAACAATGCAACAAAGAGAGTTGTTTGGGAGCCTTCATAAAGGGTCTCGTATGCTTTCTCAATTATAGGTAAATCATGAACATCATAAAGTCATCTTGATCATCATGATTATCTCTGCCACTAAATGTGTCATGGATCAATGTATTTGTACCATCATCTTGAACTGTGTTTTTTGGCACATGATCATCTTCTTCCATAGGATCATTAACTTCATCTTCGATATTCATAGCTCCATGTTCGTCTGCTTGCAAAACCACATTCTCCGAGCCGTGATAATCCATATCATCTGCCCTATGGCACCCCACCTTTATAATAATGATAGACACAAATAAACCATGATCATGATCAAGTGATATATATATATATAAAATGTTAAAACGATATAAACATTTACAAATTCAATCAATATAAACACATATAATGAACAACTTACCAATGGATGATAATCATGCCCCCCTTCAACGTGACCATGCTACCTACAATGTTTCTCAGCTGTTGTGATTAAAAGTCATCTCGTCTTTAAGCCCTTGCAATTATTGCAAGGAAAATAACATTTCCCATCACCCTTTCTTTAAAATCTAGCCCACAATCTATCAAGTGTCTCTTCATTTTGTTATGGACTAATATTATCTTACATGATTTTTCTTTACCAAGCTTGACTATTTAGATCTTCAAAAAATATCAAACTCACACTCCAATAATTTTTATTCATAGACAGGTAACAAAATCTAATAATTATGATATTTTACACCAAAAAAATTTGGCATGCAACCACCCTTGCAAAAGAGAAGATAGTCTGAAGTTAATGACCCCAAAAAACACTTTAAAATGTTAATTCCAAAACTTATTAAATTATGATTTTACTATGATTTCCAACCGTTAGACTCCTAAAATCAGAATATTGAACTTGATCACAAACTTCCTACAATGATGGAGGTAGCGAGTTAGTAAAAGCAAGTGACCCATTCCTAAGGAGCAACAAGTCGGAATCATCATTGCTAATGTCAGTACGGATTTATCCTTTTAGTTAAAGATGTACTGTGTCACTTCTTATGACGAGTTTATCCCTAGGGCCCTCAATATTAAGAGAGTCCTAATCGCACAAGGAAGCACACACTAGTAGAATTTGGCAAATAAATGACTAGGTGACTAAAAATTTTACTCACAACAACTAAAAATTACTAAATTTTGCCCATTTTTCGCAACTCAGCTATAAATGAGTAAATAAATTACTAGTTTGGTCGTTGATTAAAAATTATTTATTCACACAAATAAAAATGACTAAATAGTTAGTCATTTATTTAGTCACAATCCATTTGAATAAATCATTTAAGGACTCAAGAATATAGCATGCCAAAATACTCTAAAACTTTAATAAACATACCCTAAAACTTTTGTCAAAATCTTATTTTCAGGCGTAGCCCACCAGAATGGAGTTTTCATTTTAATAAACATACTCTAAAACCTTCGTCAAAACATTATTTTCAAGCATAGACTGCCAAAATGGAGAAGTGTTTCAGTAAAGAATGATAGAGAATGGTGAGAAGATGTACGTGAAAGGAGGAATAGGACTCATTGCTGCTTATCTCATTCCTACTCTGCTCAACAAATCTTACATTGTTCCCGCTACTATTTGTAATCTAGGTATTTACTTGACATATATTTGCATAATCTCAAATTCCTTCAGAGGCTTTTGAAGTATCAATGTATCCTGTATAGGGTTTAGAATTATTTGTTTTAATTAAATAAATAAATAAATGATGTATTTCCCTGTAATTAGATAATGTGGAGATCTCCTAAATCTGCCCCAGCACACTATCCTCTTTGGCACTCTATTCATTACTCCAGCTACTAGGGTTTTGCATGTGACATATTTAATATCTTCATGACTGTGGCTTTTAAATAGATCTCAGTCTTTTCTTTAATCCTTTTCATGGTAACCCTTGAGTTCCATAATCCACCTTCAATCTCTTCTAAGAATGTTGTCTTAAACTAGATTGCATAGTATGCATATAAAGCAAGTCATTCATACCTGCCATTGTTCCAAACCACCACTCACTGCCTTACTTAAAATGTTGCCTCCATAAGCACAATAACATGTTTTAAAATCATGGTTGCCAGCAATTGACGATTAAGGTCACCACTTTCATCAAGATACAATGAGATTTTTGTCTTCAAACTCAAGGCATTATTCAAGATAACATTGTGAATTTTTTGTTCTGTACGAATTAATTTTCTTGCACATTTACTACTTTGCTAGCTTCCTTTAAAACTGGGTATTGCACCCTCAGTTGCAATCTCAAACAACTCACTCACTATCACTTGAAGATTCCTTTCATGAGCATCCTTCTATAAAATCAAACTATGCCTCATAGACTGCCTACTTACTACAGGGGACTCATTGTTTCATGGGATTGTAGATCTTAAGATCCTTCAACCTTATTGACACTACTTCATAGTCCACAAGGTATTATTCACTATTCTCCCATCTTTGATGAGTCTCAAAACATTGCTCAAACATGTAATCCACTACCTCCATTATACATTAATGGCTAAGAAGAAACATTGAACCTATGATTACCACTGTTACTTCATTTGGACAGTCATTCCCTAATTGCATTTTCCTTGTCTAAGACTACCAAAAGCATTTGAAAAACCCTTAAGGTCAGCAACGGGGTAAGGAAACTCACTGTTAAAATCTCCACTTTACTATGCAAGGTTTGAGCTTTATTAACTTGTCACTACTTAGCCTCTTTTGACTGTCACATCTCAAATGACTGTCATTCTTCTTACCATAGATTGCATTTACAAATGTCACTAAGCTACATAGTGTGCTTGTTATTGGCTACAATCTTTAGATTACAATATTTTTTTATTAGCTACAATGTCTCAATCTTTCTGGTATTGCAACCTCACTAATCCGCTAGAGTTATTGCTTATGTTTCTACAGAGGCCTAGGGTTTGTACCCTAATCATGCTCTTACCAATGCTTTTGTTGGTATTAAAAAACAACCTTAAATCTTGGGTCAGAAAATTAGTTGTCTTAACAAAGTTGTGGTATGATCTTGGATTGTATCCTAGAGTGTGTGTGAAGCTTGTGTTTGATCATTAAGGTATGTAAACATGATCAGGGAAATGTATCCTATAAAGCATGGGTCTTGCTTTAATACTTTCCATAATAGTTATTAGCATATCACATTATTATAGTTTGCGGTAACCCAAGATTGCATTCAAGTATGTAACAAACTTGGTATGTAGTTTAAGCTATACACTTTTAAGTAACATTCATAAGGTTTAGAAAATCTTGATCACTCTCTAGAATAGCCCATTAAACATGGGTTGTGCTTGAATGCACTACATAATTGATATAACACAACCACTTTGCATATCAACCAGAGTTGTAGGCTCTTTATTGCAGCAAGAGGTAATCACTCTTGGATCATGCTATAATTATGTCGTAACCTATTAAACTTGAGACAACCTGAATGCACCCAATGATGATTGACACCTACATTATACAACCTGAATCAACTACATTATATGAGTTCCTCCATTTCTATCACAACATAGCCACATTAAATTTGGGTCACACATGTATGCATCTTGTATTTGTTATAGCACAACTGTGCCGCATGACCAATAGAGTTATGGATCACATAATTACAGTCACAAGAATCTGTTCCTTGGTTGTGATCTTATGGTGATTCCACACAATAAAATTTGGACATGAAATTCTCAAAACCTTAAACCTCTAAAAATGAAATCTGATGAGATGTTGCTTTAAAATATGATTTTCAAACCTGGAACTACAAATCTGACTTCACAACTGAATTCTACAAAAAGACAATGACTACCCTCAACCTGACAATATTTTCTTGAATTTTTTCTATTTTTTCCCAAGAAAATTGTCCTTAGTTCTCCACAAACTGTCTCAAGTAGAGCAAAACATTGTCGCAATAAATCAACAAACTCACTTTTCTTTATGTCGGCCACAATTTTCTTTTTTTCTTATTTTTCATGTTTGTCGAAATTTCGACGAAACTGATAGTCAAAATTTTGATGAAACCCAAGTTCGTCAAAATTTCGACAAACGTCGGGGATAAACTTTTAAAAAATTGAAAATTACACATGAAATTTTAGAAGCACATGATGATACATCAAATTATACATATTTCGTCGTACATTTTTGTTGGATTTTGCAGTCAAATGAGTTAGTGTAGGAATCCAACACAGTGAAGAACTGCTACCTCAACACACTTTCACACACTTCTGCTCTTATGATTTGTGGCTCACTTTGTCACTTTGCATCATACTATCATACAACTCTTTACAAATCGACTTGCATTTATACCATCTTCAACCTTAGAACCTTTCTCTAAGGTTGGCCACAAAAACCTTATTTCATAAATTCAAATTAGGTCGACAACTCAACATTCCCACGGTGGAAAGGAATGAGAGTGGACAAATAAAACACTTAACCAAGACCAAAAATAAAAAGTATTGGATCAACCACATGCTACCTTAATTAAATTTTATTCTTTGAATAAGTGTAAACACCAGGTCGGCCAAACCTAATGAAAACATAAATGAACATTGATGTATACATTTCCCAACAAGAAGATGACATGAAGATGCCATAACACACTTCATTATGCACAAGAATACATCTTATATTCCTTTAGATACATCCACAACAAGTGCAATGCTCTTCAAACATTGAAAACCTTCCAGCAGTCTATTCGGACTGTGCAAACACATATAACTACACTAAAACATAACTTTCGGATCACCAAACCTCAACCTTCTTTGCTAGAACTTAGAGAACACCTTCACAAGAAATATCCTAGATCCAGAAGATCTAAAATAAAATAGCGGAGGACTGCAGAGCAGAAACATTTCTCCCAGTCCATAGAAGACCAACTCTACCAGAACAATTCACATACCGGTGAACATTACTTTCACACACCAACACACCAAAAGCTAAAACTCAAGAGATATCACCACTATACCATCATTATCAAACCTTTAGATCCGCACAAGCATAGTATCAACATAGGAGAAACACAAAAAACATACTAGAGCACATTTTGAACATGCTCAACATTCTGACTTCTCTTCTTTACTAATTTTCTCAAAAGGACTTGGAAACACACCAATTCAGCACATCTGCAACATCATAAAGATAGCTCCATGTACTCACAACATATCAGTAGCATCTCAACTATACATGTACAATCTGCAACATACTAAACTATGTTGACATCAATGACAAAATTAATGACAACACCACCAAACTAGCTCATACTTGCAACAATCTCCCCCTTTGTCATTGATGGCAACACATGATGTGAAAAACCATCAAAGATGACATCTTTCACAATATCCCAAGAGAACACCTTCTCTTCTTCTACAACTATTTTTCACATGAATTTCTCTCCCCCTTTGGCATCAATGAAAAATAACACACACTTTGATTACTCTCCCTTAGGAGTAAACCCATTAAACTCATACTGCAACAATGAAAAACTTTTCTACTCCCATTGTGGAGTAGATCCATTTATTAGTCCAAATGAATGAAGAATTTGTGAATCCACTGGACTAATGCACCTTATGTGCACCTAGTTCTAAGGGCCAATAACCCCCAACCTCTCCTTAAGATGCTCAAAAGTATCCTTCAGAAGAGCCTTAGTAAATATATCTGTAATTTTTTCCTTAGTTGTCACATACTCTAGTCTGACTTCATTCTCCAGCACCTTTTCTCTCAATAAATGATATAGATATGTGTTTTTTTCTTGAATGCATCACTGGATTCTTTGAAATATTTATAGCACTTGTGTTTTCACATAAAATAGAAATAGGCTCATCACATATTACTCCAATGTCTTTTAGATTTTGCTTCATCCAAAAAACCTATGTGTAGAAGGACGTTGCAACAATACATTTTTCCTCTATAGTGGATAAATAAACTGAGTCTTGTTTCTTTCTTAACAATGAAACCAATCTTCTGCCAAGAAAGAAAGCACCTCCACTGGTACTCTCTAGTTCATCCACACAACTAGGCCAATTTGCATCGGTATAGGAACTCAGGGTGAAATCAACACCCTTAGGATACCAAAATTTAGTGTACCTTTAAGATATCTAAGTATCCTCTTTATAGTTGTAACATGTGCCTCTTTAGGATCTACTTGAAATCTTGCAATTGGACATGCATCATGCATAATATTTGGTCTGGTAGCAGTAAGATACAAAATTCCACCAATCATAGATCTATGTTTTCTCTAACCAGTCTTAGTAGATTCATCATCTTTGCTCAGTTTACATCCATTTACCATAGGAGTACTAACCGGTTTGGAATCATCCACCCCAAACTTCTTCAAAAACTCTTTTACATACTTAGATTGTGAAATGAATATCTCTTTATCAGTTTGATTCACTTGTAGGCCAAGGAAGAAATTCAATTCACCAATCATGGACATCTCAAATTATTTTTGCATCTCTTCAGTAAATTTTTTACACATGCCTTCATTTCCACCAAAAATGATATCATCAACATATACAACTATTATCAACATTTTGTTACCTTGCACTTTAAAGTAGAGATTGCTATCAACAGAGCCTTTAATGAAACCTTGCTTTGTCAGGTATCTATCCAATCTTTCATACCATGCTCTAGGAGATTTCTTTAGTCCATACAATGCCTTCTTCAACTTACAAACCATGTACGGTTTGTCTGATAACTGAAACCCTTCAGGTTGTTCCATGTACACTTCTTCCTTCAATTAACCATTCAAAAATGTTGACTTAACCCCCATTTGATACACTTTGAAATCCTTGTGGTTAGAAAATCCCAAAAACATCCTAATAGCTTCCATTCTAGCCATAGGGGCAAATGTTTCTTCAAAATCTATACCTTCGACTTGCGAATATCCCTTGCATACAAGTCTTGCCTTATTCCTTACAACTTCTCCACTTTCATTTAGCTTATTCTGGAACACCCATTTTGAACAAATTACATTCTTATTCATAGATCTAGGGACTAGTTCCCATGTCTAATTATTTTCTATCTTCTACAACTCTTCTTTCATAGCTTTCATCCAACTCTCATCCTCACATGCCTCACAGAATTAGGTTCAATTTTAGAAAGTAAACAAAGATTTACCTTAGCTGCTACTTTACTTCTTGTTTTTACACCTTCACTCTTATCTCCAATTATTTGTTCTTCCAAATGATTCTTCTATACATACTTAGGATTCTTAACAACACTTTCTAGATAACTTTCTTCTTCTTTTTTAGTTTGTTCTTCTTTCTCTTCTTCTTCCTTCCCCTTATTCTCCTTAGGTACATATCCACATATAGGATCATTAGGTTCAACTTCACTTATCCCAATAGGTCTGCATATGTCTTCATCAACTTTCACATCAGCGCTTTCAATAATCTTTCTCAATCTTTTATTGAAGCTTCTATATGCTTTGCTAGTAGTAGAGTATCCAAGAAAAATTCCGTCATCACACCTAGCATCAAACTTTCCAAGATTTTCATCATCTCTTTTAATGTAACATTTGCTTCCAAATACCTTGAAGTACTTTACAGTAAGAGTCTTACCAGTCCATAACTCAAAAGGAGTCTTTGTGTTGTTGCTTCAAATCTAAACTCTATTAAGAACATAAATAGTCGTGTGTATTTCCTCTCTCTAGTACACATCTGGTACATTTGATTCTTCCATCATGGTTCTTGCAATTTCCTGTATTGTCCTATTTTTCCTTTCAATTACCCCATTCTACTGAGGGGTTCTCAGAGCAGAAAATTGTCTCTTTATGCCATGCTACTCACAAAATGTATTAAACTCACTAGAAGTGAATTCTCCACCTCTATCATATTTCAAACATTATATTTTCAAATTTACTTCATTTTCCACTCTTGCTTTGAATACCTTAAACCTATCTAGAGCCTGGGTCTTTTCTCTAAGAAAAGTAACCCATGTCATTCGAGTATAATCATCAATAAGAAGCATGAAATACTTGTCACCATTCAGGCTTCCCATTCTAGTCGGACCACAAAGATTGGTGTGAACTAACTCCAACATTTCGTTAGTAGAGTGCTCTTTTCCCTTAAAGTTGCATCTTGTATGCTTCCCCAACTGACAACTTATGCAAGTAGTATTGGTAAGTCTTGTGATTCTAGGTAGTCCTCAGACAATTTCTTTTGAACTGATTTTGACCAGATTATCAAAATTTACATGTCACATTTTCTAGTGCCATAACCAACTTTCATTGATTTGAGATACAAGGCATTCAACATAATCTCCCTTAAGCTGATAGATTTTTCCATGAGTTCTTCCATCAGCAACCATATCTCCATTGTTGGATCCTTTATTGATTTCACAGGTGTTATTTTGAAACACAAGTTTAAAATCATTTCTACACATTTGATCAACACTCAAAAGGTTATGCCTCAAACCCTTCACATAATATACATCATCAGTGTTGTGCACTCCATCAAAGCTAATTGAACCTTTCCCATAGATCTTAGCTCCTGAATCATCACCAAACATGACTAAACCACCATCATACTTTTCAAGTTTAGTAAACTTACTCTTATCTTTGGTCATGCGATTAGAACATCCACTATTGATTACCCAGTAGTCTTCATCCTCTCTTGCATGAAAAGTAGTAACCAGAGTACCTTTCATCCTATTCCTTTTATTCTTTGGAGCCTTCTTGCTTGCACATTTTCTAGGGTTAGTGGATACAGATTTACTTCCCAAAGATAAGAATAAGCATTTACTATCACCATCCTGATTTTTAGATTCATCATTAGAGATTCTAGCTTCTTCTTTAACATAGTACAAATTGTATTTCTTATCCTTCCTATCCTTATCTTTATAATCCTTGGTCTTCTTATGTACAACTCTATTTAGACATCTTGAAGCATAATGACCAATACTACCACAACTAAAACATTTAAAGGTAAACATACCTTTATACTTTCCAGTACCTTTCTTCAACTTCCTAGTGAAGTTTGCTTCCAACTCATCTGAGCCATCACTCTCTAAATCATCTTCAATCTTCATTGCCTTGAATTTTGTCTTTGTATTTTCTTCTTTCTTGAACTTTCTCATCTCAAATGCTTGCAAGTTGTCGAGCAACTATTCTTTAGTATAGTTTGCAAGATCATACATCTCTTCAATAACGAAGATCTTATCGTTGTAGCAATCCGGTAGGGTGATTAGGATCTTCTCAATAATATCTTCATCATTCATCTTTCCCCCTTGATTCCTAACTTCATTTGCTGTCATCTCAACCCTCTGGACATAGCTTGTAAACTCTTCACCTTCATCCATTTTCAAATTCTCAAATCTGCACTTTGCCGCTAGCTTCTTTGTCAACTTTACTTTTTCATTTCCTTCATACAAATTTTCTAGCTTCTTCCAGATATCATAAGTAGTATCCAAAGAAAGGACCTTAGTTCACTCAGTTTTAGATAAAGCATTGTAAATAGCATACCTCACTTTCTCATTCTCCTCATAAGCAGAAACCTCATGTGCAATAGTAAGACCATTCACCAAAGGAGTATACTTCATCTCAATAGCCTTCCAGGTCTTATAACCAAGAGAAATAATATATCCTCTCATCTGCACTTTCCAATCACTATAATTAGATCCATCAAACACAGGGATCACCAATTTCTGCGCCATTAGATCTTCCTTAAATGGTTAATCTCTACACTAAGGAACCAAAGCTCTGATACCAATTGTTAAACATGCATAGGACAACTAAGAGGGGGGCTAAATCAGTTGTCACAAAATTCCAACTTAAAACTTCAACACTTATCAATTCCACAACCAAACTATTATGTTATTAAGTATGAGCATGAAACACCAATAATAGAAAGTAAATCAACACAATGAACACCGGATTATTACATGGAAAACCCAATGAGGAAAAAACCACAGTGAGGGTTAACTCATAATATAAAAGATTATAAAAATGAATACAAATTCTCACTACCAAGGGCTCACTACCCAGAAGAGGACTCACTATCCAAATACAAAGGCTCATTTCCTACAGAAAGGACTCACTATCCAAATACAAAGGCTCACTGCCTATAGAAAGGACTCACTTTCCAATAGGGAGGCTCACTGCCTATAGATATAAAAGAACACAAAGATGCACCACAAAAATTAACACACATCCACAACCTTGAATAAAGGATTGCAGAAACCTTTAGCTCATTACCTTCAGGAATCCAACATAGTGAAGAAATGTTGCCTCAACACACTTTCACACACTTTTTCTCTTATGATTTGTGGCTCACTTTGTCACTTTACATCATACTGTCATACAACTCTTTACAAATTGACCTACATTTATACCATCTTCAACCTTAGAACCTTTCTCCAAAGTCAACCACAAAAACCTTATTTCATAAATTCAAATTAGGTTGGAAACTCAACATTCCCATGGTGGAAAGGAATGAGATTGGACCAATAAAAAAATTAACCAAGGCCAAAAATAAAAATTATTGGATCAACCACACACTACCTTAATTAAATTTTATTCTTCAAATGAAGTGTAAACACCAGGTTGGCCAAACCTAATGAAAACACAAATTAACATTGATGTACATGTTTCCCAATAAGAAGATGACATGCAAAACCCATAACACGCTTCATTATGCATGAGAATACATCTGAGATTCATTCAGATACATCCGTAGAAAGTGTAATACTCTTCAAACACTGAACACCTTCTGCCAGTCCATCCAGACTGTGCAAACACACACAACAACATTGAAACATAACTTTCAGATCACCAAACCTCAACCTTCTTTGCTAGAAATTAGAGAACACCTTCACAAGACATATCCCAGATCTAAAATAAAATAGTGGAGGAATGTGAACTAGAAACATTTCTCCCAATCCACAGAAGACCAACTCTGCCAGAACAATTCACACACCGGTGAATGTAACTTTCACATACCAACACACCAAAGGCTAAAAATTAGGAGATATCACCACTATATCATCATTATCAAACCTTTAGATCCACACAAGCATAGGATCAACACAGGAGAAACATAGAGCACATACTGGAGCACATTCTAAACATACTCAACATTTAGAATTCTCTTCTTTATTAATTTTCTCAAAAGCACTTGGAAACACACCAATTCAGCATATCTGCAACATCATAAAGATAGCTCCATGTACTCACAACATCTCAATAGCATCTCAACTATACATGTACAATTTCCAACATACAAAACTGTGTTGACATCAATGAAAACATTAATGACAACACCACCAAAATAGCTCATACTTGCAACACAAATAAATATATACTAGGAATATGGATCAAGTGAATAGTGGATGAATAATAATTTTATTCATTAAATAATAAAATATTATTTCATTAATAATTAGATAAAAATTGGATAAACAATCAAATAAATAAATATTTATTCAATCTATTATGAAGGAAATGGTTGGCTTCTTAGCTCAAATGACAATGTGCAAATTTTAAGTGTTTTCATTTCCCCCTCTTTGAGATGGTGTAAAACTAGCATCATTTCAAAGAAGAATAAAATATAATTGGTTTGATTTGAAGAATTGGTTTGATTAGGGAAGAAAATGGTTAGATTAAGAAAAAATCCCTGTTCATTGAAAGGAGTGACTAGGACAAATCATGATAAGGATGAGGATGCCCCCTCAAGAGGATAGAAAATTTTAGAGAACATAAGTGTGATCTCAAAATGGATGAAAATATGTAATATGGATGAGGAAAATAGATGGGTGATGAAGGATGAAGGGATAACAAATTATGAATGGAGGGATTGGAGAAGAATTGGGGGAAATAGGGATGGAAGATATTATTTCATGCTATATTCGAATGATTATTTTTTGTTTGATATAGCACTAGATATTATGCACCAAGGTATACAGGACTAGGGTGATGATGTGTCTCATACATAGAAAAAGTTACAAGTAATTATATGTCATATAGTTCCATGATATGGAAGAACATACATTTTTTTGTGAAAATTAGGTTACAAGGACCATTATAGATGCAAGAAAGATGATAATGAACATATATAGACAAAAAACATGGATAAAATAATACAAAGAAAAGCGTAATTTTCCCTGCTCTAGTTGAAATTTAAAGATCAATTGATTGATGATTAAGAGTGTTGTTGATGATGATTTTCTTAAATTTCTTAGCTAGATTATATACATATTTTTTGGAATAAGGCTAATAGTATATATATTAAATTAATAATAATAGTAAGTAATTACAAATGTTCCCAAGAGGGCCTAATTAAAAAAGTGCCCAAGAGGGGCCTAAGTAATTAAAAAAGTGCTTGATCTTTGAAAGACCAGTTTAAGAAGCCTATCATGCCATTAGACTTGTTGGGAGTCAAGAGTCTCAATTCCTTCATACTGCTTCCATGAAATGCATGTTAGAGCTTATGAAGCATGACCAAACAATGAAACCTAAGAAAACTAGCTTTGCATTCACCTTGTTGATGGTTGGGTTTCACGTGTCCCCCTTACTAGCTACCATATTCATGTATAGTGCAAGCCTGATCACCAACTCGTGAAACCTTCTTACTACTTCCCTTTTTTGGAGGTCAGGGATCGGGGATCCCTCATACCCTTTGCATTACTTAATCATCACAAGCCATAACCAAAAAGCCTGAATTTCGTTCTTCTTTGCAACAAGTAAGCAATTAGACTGAAGTCTGAAACGTGATCAGACTTAGTGAGATTTGACTAACTCCTTTGTTTCTGGTAAACGATGAATGGTAAGCCCAAGGCATGATCTCCAAAAATCTGAAATGGGAAGCCCAATTTTCCTTTTAGACTTGTTAGGAAATGAGAGTCTCTTCTACCTTATCCTTCTTTCACTTTTTTAAATTCCAACAATCTGACCTCTGATCTCCAAAATTTTGATGCCCAATTTTGATCAACTTTCTAACTTCCTTTTTCTGTGACCTTTGCCACATTTTGACTAAAAACATGTTGAAATTGCTAGGTGAAACACCAAATTAAAAAAATTTACCTTTAGTCTTATCGGGGTTTGGGTGTCTCTTTTTCCTTCTACCTTCCTTCTCTTCTATGAAAGATAAAAAATTGACCTTCGATCTCTAAAAGTTTGATTCCCAACTTTGTTCAACTTTCTAAGGCATTTATCAAGTACGAGTTAAGAGATATCTTTGATGCCCGATAACTGCACACATGTGACCATATTTGAAGAAGCTTGACTTTCTAGTTTTTTCATTGCACCAATTATTTCACTACAATCTTAGCTAGGTTTAGGAATGCATCAAACTTAACTCCATCCTTTGAAATGGTCACTTGTTTTTGACATCCCATATTTGCATGTTGATCTGCTAGAATATTCCCTTCATGGTACGTGTGTGAAATTTAGAAAGAGTGGAACTTGTCTAATAGTTCCCAAACATTTTGCATAATATATTTTAAATGCCAATTGTGACAAATTATCTCCTTACATTCATTTATGATTATTAAAAAATCACCTTCAACATGGATTTGAGATATACCTAGGTGCCTAGCAAGCTTTAAACCATGCAAAACTGCCATTGATTCTGCTACATTATTCATTCCAAATGGAAGGGCAATTGACTTGGCTTCTTTTAACACACCACAAGAATCTTGAATACACACCCCTACACCTAAAACACCTGGGTTCCCTCTCAAATAAACTAATTTCCTATCAATCCTTGAATTATGAGCTTGTTTCAAACTACCTTCAAAGGGTAAAACTATACCTTTCCAATTCTTTAGGATACTATCATCCCATGATGTGAAGAGAGAACTAACACCTTTATGATTTTGAGCATATGCATTGGTTGCTTTTGTGACTGACTTTTCAATTATAGCTTGAACATTCTGCATTGAGGAAGATACTTTTCTAAAAATAAGCTTATTTTGTTCCCACTAGATAGACCGAATTATTTTCATTGGAATTAAATGCCAGTGCATGTAAAGAAAGAAGATTTATATAAAATCGTCCAAGCTGAAAAAATGTCCCAAAATATTTTTGGTAAAGGGGAAAAAAAAATTATTTTTTGTAGTATGAACTTCCAATAGAGTTGAGCATATGATAATTTTAAAAATAAATGATCAACATCTTCAAAATATTCCCCACATAAAACACATTTGAAAGGCTTAGCAAGACTTATTTTGGCTATCCTATCACTTGCGATCACTCTTTTCAATAATACTAACCATGTGAAACTACCTGCTTTTGGAAGAATCATGTTGTTCCAATAGAATGAGTAATCTCTTTGGGATTGTAGTTGAACATATTTATTATGAAAAAATTTATACCCCTACCTCACTAAATAACACTCATCTTTGGATGGTTCCTATATGATTTGATCAGGTTTCCTTGTTAGGAACACTAGTCTCTCTACTAGAATTTATTGAATCACGTTCTTTTGTGCTACTATTATTTGTGTTTCTGAAAGATGCTTCCATTTTACTTTACCAGTTACTTCATCTACTGAGTAGATAGAATCAATTGGCTTAGTGCCCCATAAATGTGATAACAATGATATGTCTGATAGTAATTCTTGAATGTGCTTGAAAGGAGGATATCCATTCCAAGAATCATTCCATAAGTGAACTTCTTCTCCTTTATGCACTTCCCAGGAGATGTATGAAGTGACAACTTCCCTACATGAGACCACAAAGTTCCACATGGTTGAACCATCAGAGGGATTAGATATAGTGAATATTCTTGCTAGATTTTGACTGTCTAAATATTTGGCTTGCATTATCCTACACCAATTTGAATATGATTTGGTGAACATTTTCCATATCAATTTTCCCCCAAAGGCCCTATTATGTTTGGAGATATTATGAATGCCTACCCCACCCTTGAACTTATCAAAGGACTTACTAACTAAGGATATTAAAGGAACTCTTTTCCTATCATTCATGTTCACTTTCCATAAAAAATTCTTATAATCTTCTCTATCTAAGAAACAACTAATTTTGAAGTGGGTATGTGCAGGATCATCATGGAAAAAATAGGCCCTTAAGTGGTGAAAAGTTCAGAAAAATCAAAGTTAGGAAATTTGACGTAAAAATTTGAAAAATTTATCTATATTATTTTTAAAATACGTAAAAAGAGAATATATAGCAAATTGAATGTAGTTTCTAAACTACTAGGTTTTTTTTTTTTAAATCTATTTGGTGAAAATTTGAAATTTGAATGGAGTAGTACTTAAATTTCAGGGAAAAAATAAGTAGGTGTCTGTTTGACCACCCTAACAACAATAAAATAATAATATTTTTTATAATATTTTAGATATAAGTAGAGGACTCATGTCTCGGTGTGATGCATATTTTTGTAATTTTTTCCAAGTAAATAATTAATTATGATTTTTTTATTACAACTTTTAAAAAATATAAAAAATTGTATGTCTGACCACCTTAACTTGGTCAAAACTTCATGAAATTCAATTTTTCTTTTTTTAATCCTATAGTATGTGAAGCATAGAATGTGACACATGTTTTGGATTCAAAAAATGTGATATAGTTTGAAAGCTACAGATGTTTTTCAATTAGCCTATCAATCAGGACTCTAGTCATAATTCAAATAGAAAATGAATAATAATTATTTATTAAATTCAAAGTAAAGCATAATTTATATTGGTGGAAAGCTGAGAATCTCCTTTAAAAATCCTTTTTATTTCATCAATTTTGGGTAAAAAAAATTCATCATTCACATACCCATCATATCGCCACTTTTTGACCCATCATGATCCTGCACATACCTAAGCCTTGAGAATTTCTATGAAATAGTTTGGAATCACTGCTAACATAGTCTTTACCAACAAAATACGATCATAAAATAATAACCATTTAGTTTTCCAAGATTAAATTCTAGACTTAATCCTTTCTATAACTTTGGCCCAGTAAGAAATTTTATTTGTTCGTAGATAAAGAATGGAATCCCTAGATATGTGCATGGAAATTCTTCTAACTAAAAGCCTAAAGTATTTATAATTTTTCTTCTAATACCTGACTTGGAATTAGACATAAATATTAGACTTGTGTGCATTTATTTTCTAACCTGATACTGAAGAATACATGTCTAGAATCAACTTTATTTGTTTGGCCTCTGTAAGGCTTTCTTTTCCAAATAATAGTATCATTAGCAAAGAGAGTTTGCATTACTGAAATATCTAATTGAAGAATGTGGATGCCTTGCCACAAACCTTGATTATGCCTTGGCTTTATTATCCTACTAAATGTCTTAGCCATAATTATGAAGATAAAAGGAGAAACGGGGTCCCCTTTCCTTACCCCTTGTGTTGCGCTAAAGAAGCCTGAAAGTGACCCATTTATTATAATTGGAAATTTTTCTCTTGATAAGAAAGCAAAAATCCACTTACAACACTTAATGTTGAAACCAAACTTTTCCAAAACTTTCATTAAGAAACTCCAATAAACTCTATCATATTCTTTCATAATGTCCAGTTTTATAATGAAATATGATAGATGATTAAAATTAATAGTATGAAGCACTTCACGTGCAACCAAGGTTCCTTCATCCATTTCTCTACCTAGTAAAAATCCCCATTTCTCTTGTCAGATAATTTTAGGGAGGAGATTCCGCAATCTAAGATATATTTCCTTTATGAAGATCTTGTAGATTGTATCTCTACAAAAGTTTTTGGCTCCTTTCTCTTTGGAAAAATTGCAATGTTTGTTACATTAAAATATTTCAATACTGTTCTAGATTTCTATGAATCTTCCAAGGCTAAAATCAAGTCAAAACCCAACACATCCCAACACTTTTGAAATAAATAGGCTATGAAACCATTAGGCCCTAGAGCCTTATTCGATGACAATGAAAAGACTACTTTTCTCAATTCTTCTAAGGTAAAAGGTTTCATAAAACCCTCATTTTCTTCTTGAGAAATGATATTTTGTATCACATCCAATAACACTTTCTCATCTTGATTTAGTTGATTTGACCCATCTCTTAATGGAGCTAGAATATTTTTAAAACATTTGACCCCTTCTTCCTAAATCTCCTTTGCATTTGTAATCAAAGTTCCTATTAAAACATCTTAAATTGAAAACACTATTTTTGCAACTCTCTTGAATTGAGTAGATGTGTGAAATAATTTTGTGTTGTGATCCCCTTCTATTAACCATAATTCCCTATATTTATGTCACCAATACATCTCTTCTCTCTTGCCTAACTCCTCCCACACTAGCTGCAAACACTTCTATTTTTCATATGTAACTGAATCTAGACCATGTTGTATTATGTGTTCATGTATTTCTGCTAATTCTTTTGCTAACTCCACTTTTTCTACAAATATGTTCTTAAAAATTTAAACATTCCATATTTTTATTTGTTGTTTAACATTGTAATTAAAAAAAAAAAATGAATTTTTTTTGTACCCTTCTAGTAAGGTGCACTAACCCACCATTGTCATAGAAGAGGAAGAAAATGTGGGTTTTTGAACCACATCTTCTTGAATTTAAAGGAATGACTATGATCTTCCATAGAATTTAATCCTAATATGGTTAATGATATTACATAATGATCTGAGCCTAAAAAAGGAAATATCTCTAAGACCAAATTATATGCCCCTAAAAACTAGTTTTGTGATCCTAGGAATTTGTCTAAATGCTTTGTAATCTATAGAAAATCTTTCCTCCAATTTTTCCAGGTGAAGTTACCCTTCATAGATAAAATATCCTTCAAATCATTATCTATAATAAAAAAACTAAAATCTTCCATTATTTTATATGGTGGACATATACCTTCTTGTTTCTCCTATAATGACACTATCACATTGAAATCATCTGGCAATATCACTTTTCCATTTCTCAGGCCTTGAAGAACATTTTTTAGAACATCCCATAGCTTCTTCTTATCATAGGTAGATGTTGGTCCATATATATTTGGTAGCAAAAAAATTATATCAAAGCTTACCATCCTCATTAGTTGCCAATTATTTTTACTATTGCTTGCATCAATAGTAAGTATTCTTGGATTCCACAATGTAACTAATCCACCAAAAGATCCTTGAGCAGGTACATGTGTTGAATTCCATTTTCCCCATTTTAGCATTGATTCCTTATATGTTTCTTGAGATGTTTTAGTCTCCTATAACAACAATAAATTTTCCCCACAAGCGTCCAATTGATGCTTGACGTGAGCTTGCTTGTTAGAGGCATTAATGCCTCTAACATTCCAAGAGAGCACTCTCATTTTGATTCAAGAGAGAAACATTCTCTCATCCTCTTGCTCACCAAGATGCTTCCATCCAATGTGGTTTTTACCCATGCATCAATCTCTTCCTTTAGCTTGGAAACCTTAGACTTTCTTCCTCTTTTTCCTAGAGATTTTTTAACTATTACTTGAGAGGAAGGCATTTGTGATAAGGATATAGTTTGTGAATAGTCAAACGCCTGAACCATTTCTACATCAATTTCAATTATTTCCTCTTTATGTAATTTTTGATTATTATAAACTTGAATATTCTCTTCATGTGGGAGTGATAATTCGTCCTCTTCATTTAAAATACCCTCTGCTATTTTGTTAAAAAGATCAAATCCTATTGAAGAAAGAAGCTTATCAGCTAGTTCTTCCAACTTATCTAGACACCTTTTTGTTTTAAATTTACTACAATATGACTCTCAACACTCTCATTATATAAATTCTCACCACTTTCAATGGCTATATTTTTACTATTAAGTCATTTTTGTTGAGAGAAACTACCTATTTGCAATGAGATAGAACTATGTAATTCTTTTCTGAAAGGATTTACATATATCTAAATTGGTATCCCATTAAACATCGGTTGGAAGATAATGTCATCTAGCTGATTTAATATGAATGATGAGTTAGACGAGATGTATGTATTTACACTCACATTACTAAGCTACTTATTCTTCTTTCTTCTATCATTTGGTATTATAGGCAGTATTGCAAATGGATATTTTTCTTTTAGTATTGGAGAGTTCCCATTATCTTCAATGTGAGTGACAAATCCAATTACCTTATCAACCATCAAATCTTTAGTATTCTCCTTATTGGACGTAGGTGATACCCGCTTTGGGTCTTCTTTCCCTTCCATTGCATCTTCTTGTCCTTTAAATCTTTCAATATCAGAACAATCTATTTTAGTGTGTTCTATAGAATGACATATACTACATTCATTTTGTGGATTTTCTACAACAATTTCATGGACCCATTTACCAAACTTAGAGTTTATATGTATTTGACTTGGAAAGATATTTTTGGAATTCAATAATACACAAACCCTAATAGGTTTTGAGGGATTTCTAAAGAACTCCATATCATGTTTAAGGAAATCCCTACATGTTTTTCCATGATTTCTATTAGTTTTAGTTCTCTATATTTTAGGGATAAAGAATGCAATTGGATCCAAGATGGAAAAAATTCACCTCAAACTATCGTGGTTTAAAATTTGGTGTCCATGTTTGCATGTATAGAACAAAACCTTCAAAAATCCACAAATTTACTTTGAAGATAGAATCTCTATTAATCTTTGTATTAAAAAGCACAAAAAAGATTCGCTTCGCTTGATCTAGGTAAATTTTTTTTGAAGCACCTTCCCATTCTTCAAATAATAGATTTCTCAATAACTTTATATCTAAGGTGAGGTTCCAAAACTTACAGATTAGGGATTGTTGCCGAAGGTCTTGGATTTGAGCTTGCAACAGATCCTTAGAGAATGTAATATTGGCAATGCCCTTTTGTTGTGACCCATACTTATTAGCTTATGGACTTTGTTGTGAGGGTTTCTGCACAAATATTTCACATTATTCTGACTCTTTGCACCTCCATTGCAATGTAGGATTTTTAATACCATGTGATTTATTATTATTCACTTTCTTCTTTTTGTGCTTCTTTTTCCCTTTTCTTTGATGTGTAATATTTGAGACCCCTGCTTGGTTAGCTTGCTCTTCGGCCTTCTGCTTAGGTTCATCAATCCATTGATGAACATCTTGTATCTTTGCCTTTGGCTTGATAGAAGCAACTTTCTCATTTTAAATATTCTAATTTTTTCACTTCTCTAAATCCATTTTATTTTGTTACTCATTCTTCTCATAACCATTGTGCTTTGCATAAAAACCATTTTCCTTATTAACTATCCTTTGGTTTTGTTAGGAATCTTTATTGCTATGTAAATGTGTCTGCTAACCTTTTGAGTTGAAGTAAATCCCTCTATGTGTGGGCTCATTCCATGCAAAATTTTTGTGTTGAAAAGAGCCATTTGATCTTGCTAAAACCCTAAACAATGACTCCTTTGTATTTTTGTTTGATCTAAAATATTCTTCACTTCTTTGTAGAGTTGATTTATAAACCCTAGATTAGCTTCATACTACCTTGGTTGTAGATTTTCCATTTTTGAATAACGATATATGTCATCTTCACATATATCAAAATCTTCCTATTTTATTCTATCCAAGTGTCTATGAGAGAAAAATAGGACCCATTTTGGCTTTGTAAATTTGTGCCCAATTGCATCAATCACACACCTTGGATGATACTAGATTGTATTGCTAATGGGTCCATGAGCATGAGGAATCTATATACTATGGTCATGTGGGTCATGAAGAGGAGAAATATTGGGTCCAAAAGCATGAGTAATCTACCTGTTGTAGTCACGAGGGTCACGAATCCTATCCTTTTCTAAAAAAATAGTCATTATTCTTCCATGTTCACTCTAAGAAGTAGCCGTTATTCCTCCATTTTCACCACTTTTCCATGTTCTCTTTTTGTTTATGTCCCTTGAAATGAACCTTAGATCAAGGAGAGATGGTTTTCTTATATAGATTAATATTTTTATGGTGTTATATTTATAAGAGAATTTGAATTGCATTGGGATGATGGTAGGGATTTCATTAGAGTACATGTAGGTATCTTATAATTAGATTCTATTGACAAGGGAAAATCCAAGGCTAGAGACAATGAATTATGTGATGATAGAATGAGGTAGGACAATTGGAATGTTGATAGTTATGATATTCAAAATGGATGGATAGAGGGGTTTGGATGTGATCTCCAAGAACTATATTATGGAGTAATTTTCCCCGCTCTAGATTTTTCATATATTATGAGGCATTGGGATGCTCATGGTGATGCATGATAGGATGATGGAGTAGGATAGGGAATATGATAATGATAGATAGCTTGATGGAAGGGATTTGTATAGAGAGTATATGTATCATGGATGGATGAGATGGAGGATGGGTTGTCCCTAATATTTAGTGATGGTAGTGGTGAGGTGTTCCATAACTATCTAATAAAGTAGGATGTGTAGTGAAATTTGGATGAAGTCAGATGAGGCTAAGGAGGTGGGAAGGGTGATAGCTTAATGGTTGAAGGTAGTCAAATACTTATATATAGAGGAATGTACAAGAAAGATGAACTATAGATAAAGTAATATTTTTATTGTTTAGAGTCTTAGGTCCCAACATTCCATGTTATAAATATTAGATCCTTTCTCTACCTTCAAGGCTAGGGGTTTATCTTCAAGAAAGTGAATAGAGGGTTATTTACAAAATTATGATGGTTAAAGGCTAGCTACAATTGTGGGTAATCCTATTGGTATAATTTTTTCATTGATGTCAAAGGGAAGATCCGTGAATGCATGGATGTCATTATGCTCAATAGATTAGATTCTGGAAGATTTAGTGATATATGATGGAGAGAAGAGCATGTTTTGAAAAATTGCAATATTTCTCAGAAAGATGCAAAGTTTCCATTAAGTCTTGTCATAATTTTATAGAGGTTACTTCCAGATGTTAAAGGAGGAAACTAAGGCCATATTTGAAATGGGATTTTTGAGAGATTATCAAAGGTGGGAATTGCAGATCTAGAGGATGTGTGGTGTGCTCAAAATTGATTTTTTTATGTCTTCTAGTCAAACTAGGATTTTATAGGAAACCCTAAGGTGTTATAGTTGTGTGTGGGAAATGTTAGTATCAAAATAAGATAACAAAAACACACCAATGAAACATTAAACTAAAGAAAAGCTAAATAGGATTGAAATCAAAGAAATCAAACAGAGCTTCTTTAGAATCGTTCCATTGTCCTCTATCTCTAGTGATTTGCTTGAAGCTACTGCTCTTAGATTGTATAAGAAAAGCTTCTCAAAATGACAACATGCAGAACGAGTATGCAAAGGGAGAGTACTTCTCTATCCTATATGCTGGTAGAGTGAAATGTTGATATACGGATATGCACAGGGGCTGTAGATTATGCACAGGGGTTGTGGATTATGAATGCTTTTGAAGTTATGATATGAGGATGATAGGCCATGATATGAATTGCTAATATGCTATGCTATGCTATGCTATGATTATAAAAGGCTATGGATGCTGGAAGGCTGATTGACTATAGTTTTCCTGTATGCATGCTCCTCCCCTTCTTTTCAAAGACCTGGTAGTCCTTTTTATAGATTTTTGCAGGTAAGAGCCTGGCTGGCAAAGATTAATGGCTATGAGATTGTCTGGTAAATTTGAATGGTGAGAGATGGAGAGGTTAAGAGGAAGATGGAAGATGTTGGGAGGTTGGAGAGAAGAATGGAGGTTTGTCTTCAACCCACGGGAACAACTTTGCTCAGAAACAAAGAAATTTGTTAATTTTCTATTTTGAAGTTATTTCACGGTTGTTGCAGATAATCCAAATTAAATAAATAAATTTATTTAATTTTATGTATTATGTGGGTTGGGGAATATAAAATATTTTTGAAATATTTTATGTGAATGAACATTAGAAGATTTAATTCAATATTTAGAATATTTAATTGCGAATGGACTTTAGAAGAATTAATTAAATATTTGGAATATTTAATTGTGAATAGACTTTAGAGGATTTTTAGAAGAGAAGAATATTTAATATTTATTTGAATAAAATATTCAAGCCAAGATTATATGATAATTAATATAAATAAATCATGATGTTTATTTAATTAATTAAGAAGTGGATAAGAAAAGTGATTAAATAAACTTATTTATTTAATCGAAATGAAAGAATGAACAATATAAATAAATAGGATTTTGATAAATTTGATATTCATGATTTGACTGATTTGTCGTGATGATTTGATATTGATTTTGCTTTGACTTGATTATTCTTCCTATTCAATAGGAGAGATTGAGCATCTTGCAGTCATGAGAGCGATTCCCAAAGACATGAAACGTTTGATACTTTGCCAGCTTTTGGGAAAAATCTATGAAATGAAAAATGCAGAATGTAACTTGAATGTAATCTTATACTATCCATGCAGATTTATCCATGCAACATTGCCATTCTGAGAGCTTATTTGTGATTTTTGTGTCATCATAGAGCATTGAAATGTTGAAAGTTAATACAAGCATCAAAGGGTATGTTAGCACTAGTGATGACCTGAGTATTGCTTTCATGAATTTTGATATAGCAAGATAATACAAGCATCTAGGTATAATTAAACCGAGATGACTTGAGTATCGCTTGCATAAATAGACAAGAGTTAACCCGTTTCCCATGCAAATTCCGAAATGTCATCAATGATACTTAGTAGAGCATGTCTCGCGACCAATTTGCATAGTACTAATGATTTCCTCACAAACAATAGACAAAGAAAAATCATACTCCTTCCTTGCTTTTCTAGTTTAGTACATCATCAAATTGCTCCAGAGATATGATAGAAAATCAACCAACAATTCAAAATTTTCCTAAAGTATTTCAAACATTATTCAGATTAAGATCATCCAACTTGGTTATCAACATTGATGTTCTTGTTTTGATTAATGTTGTTTTGATTTCATTGGCATTGAGTGATTGTTTTGGTGTGTCAATGTATGTTGTGCTTTGTCAAATTGTCATTTGTCCATTTGTGATATTCTAAAAGCTCGTTGCCCCTCTCTTGTTTAGTCTGTGTTTTTGCCCCTAGTGTAAACACAACCTTAATATTATGGATATGTACAAATTTCATCAAGCCATGATGAAACACAAGGATTCCCGTTGCATGATATGGATATGATAGCTATGTACAGATGATAGATATAGATAAATGATGTCGTAAAGTGAATGGAAGACATAAGCTAATAGATAGAGGAGCCCATTTTGATCACAAGTAGCACCTGTTTGCCAGGTTTTCACCACTTGTTTTTATTGCAATTTTTTAGATCATGTGAATTTTATTTTATTTTGTTTTAGCTTTTTTTTATTTTTATGTATTTTTTCAGGACTTTTTCTGATTTTGTGATTCAGACATAGAACTTCTTCAAATGAATGTTGTTGATCGGTTCTTCAAACAGGTCCCCTTCTAATGTAGATAATTGATATGCTCTAGAACCGTATGCTGCAATGATGACAAATGGACCAAGCCAATTTGGTTCAAATTTTCCTTTCTTTTCTTTGTCTTGCTAATTGCGTGGATTTTCTTTCAAGACTAAATCACCTACTTGAAATTTCTATGGTTTAACTCTGTGATTGTAGCTATGGGACATAACTTATTGATAACCCTTCAAATGATTAGTTGCATGTTGACGTCTTTCATCTAACACTTCTAGCTCTTGCAGACGAGATACTCGGTAGTCTTCATCATTTATCAATCCTTTGAGTGAGACCCTAAGCGAAGGTATTTCAACCTCTAATGGTAAGATCGCTTCTGCTCCATATACCAAGGCATATGGGGTAGCTCCTGTTGGTGTGTGAATGCTGGTTTTGTATGCCCACAAAGTTGGATTTAACTGGACATGCCAATCACGACTGACATCATTTACCGTCTTCTTCAAGATCTTCAAGACTATTTTGTTTGAAGCTTCTGCTTGACCATTTCCTTGTGGATAGTAAGGTGTAGAGAACCTGTGTTGAATGTGAAATCTTTCACAAAGTTTGTCAACATCCTGATTCTTGAAAGGCCTCCCATTATCAATGATGATAGAATTAGGAATTCTATATCGACAGATGATGTAATTCAGGATAAATGAAGAGATTTGTTTACCAATCATGATTGTCAAAGGAACAGCTTCGATCCATTTTGTAAAATACTCTATAGCTGTGATGATGAATTTATGCCCATTTGATGATGAAGGATGAATTTTTCCAACAAGATCTAGTCCCCGCTGAGAAAAAAGGCCATGTTGGAGTGAAAGGCTGCAATTCCTATGCAGGTGCATGAATAAGATTCCCATGAATCTGGCATTTAGAACACTTCTTGACAAAAGTAAAAGATTCTCTCTCCATGGTAGGCCAATAATATCCCATTCTAACAAGTTTCTTGGCTAAGGTTAAACCGCTTGAATGAGTTCCACAAATACCACCATGAACCTCTTGTAAGGCTTGTTTAGATTCGTCACGTTCAAGACATCGAAGGAGCGTACCATCAAGACCATGTCGGTAAAGGATATTGACGATCAAGGTATAACGGGATGATTGGCATATGAAATTCCTTTTTTGGTTTCGGGATAAGTTCGGAGATAAGATGTTATCTTTTAGGTAGGTATAAATCTTGCCATATAAAGGTGAATCAGAACTGGTTAAATGGCATATGACTTGGGCGTCTAGATTATCATAGGTGAGAGAAAACAATTGTTCCACCAAGAATTTGTACCATTTTTTATTTTCTGATAATTGTAACAAGGAAGCAATCATAGCCATTGCATATGAAACTTTATTATCAATCCTTGGGATTTGTGAAAACTTGATTGCCACAAAATACTTTTTAAAATCATCCACCATGTTCTTGTAAGGTAGGATCTTATCATCTTTAGTCTGATAATCATCATTGATTTGATTAATGACAAGTTGTGAATCACCGTAGACTTGCAACTCTGTAATCTACCAGTCCAATACTATCTTCATTCCTGTGAGCAATGCTTCATATTCAGCTATGTTATTTGTGTAGGGAAACATCACCCGATATGATTTTGGGATGGTATGTCCTTTAGGTGTAACAAAAAGAATCCCTGCCCCCGAGCCATGTTGTGTGTAAGATCCATCAAAGTATAATGTCCATGATTTCTTAATTATTGTTGTGAAGACATCTGCATCAGGAAATTCAATGTGCATTGTGTTTTCTTCTTGTAAAGGTGCTTCGGCCAACTGATCTGCGATGACCTGTCCTTTTATAGCTCTTCGATCTACATAGTGAATGTCAAACTCACTTAAGATCATTACCCATTTTGCAAGTCTTCCTATTAAGGTAGCTTTGCTTAAAAGGTATTTTAGTTGATCGATTTTGGTTATCAACTTAAGTGTATGAGCCAACATATAGTGGCACAACTTTTGAGAAGCAAACACTACTGCTAGGAAAACTTTTTCAATTAAAGTGTAGTTTAGTTCATGACTTGTTAAAGTTCTACTGATATAGTATATGGCCCTTTCTTTTCCTGTAGAATCCTCCTGTGCTAATAACGCTCCCAAAGATACTTTTGTTGTTGAAATATATAGTATGAGCGGCTTTCCTGGAACTGGCGGAATTACGACTGGTGTATTCATGAGATATTGCTTGATCTGATTAAATGCTGCTTCACACTTTTCCTCCCATTTGAATGGGACATTTTTATGCAATAGATGTGTAAATAGTAAGCTTTTGTCTGCCAGTTGAGCTATAAACCTCTTGATGGATTGTAGTCATCCTTGCAATGATCAGAGCTGACTGATATTTCGTGGTGGTGGCATGTCCATTATAGCTTGTACTTTTCCTAGGTCAACCTCTATGCCCTTTTCTAAAACAATGTATCCCAGAATTTTTCCAGATTTAACGCCGAAGACACATTTCTTTGGATTGAGTTGAACATTGAACTTCTCCATTCTAATAAAGATCTTTGAAAAAATTTCTAGATGTCCTTCTCTTGTGTTGGATTTGGCTAATAAGTCATCCACATAGTCTTCCATGAAGGTGTGCATCATGTCATGGAAAATGGTGGTCATTTCTCTTTGATAAGTCGCTCCTACATTTTTAAGCCCAAATGGCATGACATTCCAACAATAGGTACCCCAAGGGCACATGAATGTTGTTTTATCTTGATCCTCTGGTGCAATCTTTATCTGGTTGTATCCTAAAAATCCATCCATTAATGAATACATTGCATGGCTAGCAGTTAAATCAACAATCATATCTATGTTTGGCAAAGGGAAGTCATCTTTAGGACATGCTTTGTTCAAATCTCTGAAATCTGTACAAATTCTAGTCCTTCCATCCAGCTTTGAAATAGGTATGATATTGGAGATCCATTTTGCATAGTCAATAGACCGAATGAATCCAACATCTAAAAGCTTCTTTAATTCTTCTTTAACCAATAATGCAACATATGGATGCATTTTTCTGAGTTTTTGCTTCACAGGTTTTGCCCCTATGTTTATAGATAAATGATGCATTATCAGATTAGGATCTAACCCTGGCATATCTGCATATGACCAAGCGAAATTGATTTGATTCTCTTTCAGAAACTCTATGAATTTTAGTACTTCTTCCACTATTAATGATGTTGCAAGTTGCAAGATTTTTTGCTGCTCTGCTATACTTATGTTGATTGATTCTATGGGCTCAATCAAAATAGAAGATCTTTCTTGACAATGTTTGGGAAGAGTGTCAATTTTCTCATCCATCAGTGCCTCAAAAAGGTTTTCACCGTCATATTTGCTCTTTATTTTTCTCTTGTTGTGATCTACCACTATCATTTTTCGGTTTTCACTAATAGATCCATCCTTTATTTCATTTATTTTGCAGCTAAGATACTTGACACCCTCCCTATCAAAATCTTGAGTATGATATTCTTCGATGGAACACTTGTTTTCTTGATTAGATGAACAAAGGAAATTTACAATATCCTCATCATCATGGAATGTAGGGATATGGATAGGTGCATCATTGTCCCAATCAATAAGTTATGGATAGACTAAAGGGATGGGATCATTAGGTTGGGTAAGGTCTTGAGCGGTCAAAGTCATGACATAGTTGTCATTTGCATGATGGACAAGGTCTATGATGGTATTCTCCTATTGATTATCAATCTCGTTAAAATCTGAATCGTCCTCACTTGAGTCATGATCGCTTTGTAAAACATAATCAAGTGGAGGCCTTGAGCCCTTCCCCTTGTAAGAACGTGGGTGCGAATTTGTGTATGACATCCACCCTTTTCTCTGTTAAGAATGTATCATCAGAGACATCATCCCATTCATATTCATTGGAATCAGTATCTGAACTGTTCTACAATTGGAAAATTGATCCATAAAATTTTTGTAGAGTGACATCTTCATGGGGTTTATCTGAAATTGATTCTCCTTCATGAGTTTGTTGTGCTTGCTATGAAGTTGACTCTTCCGTATCCTTACCATATCCAAGTCCTGTTTTATCTTTTGGATGTATTGAAATAGGTTGAATTGGCTCAATGATTCCTTCTTTTCTTTTCCCTATAGGACCATTTCCTTCATAGCCCATTCTTTGCATGATGGTATACCCTTTACCATATTGTTCGGTAGGTAACTTGATGTGCAAGAGAGATTCATCTTCATCTTTGTATAGCCAACTTAGGATGTCCCTATCTTCGGCTTCTTCTTCGGTGGTGTTAGCTTTAATGAATTGTCCATCAAACTTTGTGATTGGCACAGAAGCTTGGGATGTAGAGGCTGTTGCGATCTTTTGATTTGATAGGGTTGGCTGACCATATGACCTCAGAGAAGGAGGTAAGCTAGAAAGGGATAGCAAATATTCACCTACTCCTTTGTCTTTTAAATGTAGCTTGGTGTCAAGATTCTTTGTCAATTCTTGCAATTGGCCTTGTAGATTGGAAGAAGAAGCAGTAAGAGCCTCCCTATTATGCGGCACAAAAATGTCTTGAGTTGCTTGGAGATTTGAACAAGTTTGGGTGCTATTATAGTCAACTTGTATAGTTATTTCCTATCCATCATACGAAAACTTGAGGCATTGATGGTACGTTGATGGTACCGCCTGCATATCATGAATCCATGGACAACCCAAAAGTATGTTATAGGAAAGATCACGATCTAGAACCTAACAAAATATATTTTTCACAACAGGTCCCACTCTGATAGGTAGCATTATTAGTCCTTTAGAAGCTCTTTCTTCATCATCATATACCTTGATAGTTATTTTCCTTTGTGGATCAATGGAATTTTCTGATATTCCTAAGGCATGTATTAGCTTTAAGGTACAAATATTTAAACCAGCTCCTCCATCTATCAAGACATGTCTGATTCGGTGTTCATGGATCATGCCTTCAAGATAAAGCGATGAATTATGCAGATGTGTCATGGAGGCATCATATTTTTTCGGAGAATGAAAGACAAGTGGGGGAAGAAAAATGTCCCACCATAGCTTGAAATTTTTTTACATCCAAATCAGTGTCGACAGTTGTGTTTACAAGAGCTTCTTCTAAAATATTCTTATGTACGGGGGATATTTTGAGAAGTTCAAGGATGGAGATTTGAGCTGATGTTTTTCTCAATTGATCAACTAGATTATAATTAATTGGAAGAGGAATAGCTGCCTTAGATGAGCTTCCTTTTAAAACAACTTTTGCTTGTCCTCTCGTAGTCACATTAACCTATTGATATTCTTGTTTTTCCTTGATTTTGATAACACTAACCCATTGATCATCTGCATAGATGTGGCAGATTATGTTGTCTTCAACATTATTTATTCTTTTCGCTTTGGTATCTGATGTTTCCCCCTTTTGATAGTTTGGTAAAGGATCTTTGAATGCTTGATGATCGTCGTTGGTATGATATCCTTCAATTGTGATGGTTCCATTGTCAATTAAATCTTGTACTAGATTTCGCAAGGCTTGACAGTTATTTGTTCTATGACCTTTACATTGATGATAATTGATGGTCATTCCATTGTCAATTAAATCTTGTACTAGATTTCGCAAGGCTTGACAGTTATTTGTTCTATGACCTTTACATTGATGATAATTGCAATAATACGAGTCATTCCCTGATGGTGGTTTGACTCGTGGCTCATAATCTCTTTGTGGTGGTAAGGTGATAACCTTACTATCGAGAAGCTCCTTGAGAGCAGACTCAAGAGATTGACCCAAAGTGGTAAAATTCCGTCAATTTGAAAAGAATGGAGGTCTTGGTAGATTTCATGTTTGGGTATTGCCAAGATTGTTATTGAAATTACCACGATTATCCTTGTTGTTTTGATTGGTCATTCTTTCTTAATTGTAATTTTGTCCTTGTTGATTGTTGTTTCCTTGTTGATTGGTATTTCCTTGTTGGTTGTTTCGTGGAGTACTTGATAGGTTGAAGCTAGATGGTCTTGTTCATAGATTGTTTGCATCAACTATACCATCATTAACAACATTTTTATTTCTATTCCAAAACCTTGTTTTATCATTGTTGTTATAGTTGGATGAACTTGGATTATCAAGTTTTATCACTCCTCTTTTGACCAAGGCCCCTTCAATGGTGATTGCATTTTCAATCAATTTTTCAAAGTTATGAGGACAATGAAGATAAAGCCTATAGCTTAATTCTTGATCTAGGCTATTAATGAAGATATCCATCTTTTCCTTTTCAGGAATAGGATGGTAATATCGTGCAATCAACCTTCTCCATCTTTGCAAAAACGTAGTGAAAGATTCCCCTACTTTTTGTTTCACTTTACAAAGATCAAGCATGGTTATCTGGTGTTGGATGTTGTAGGCGTATTGTGATATAAACTGATTTATTAACTACTCAAAGGTTTTAATGGGGGGATTGATCTTGGAAAGCCACTCCATGGATTGTCCACCTAGACTTCATGGAAACAATCGCATTAAGTAGGTATCTTCGTAAGTGAATTCTAGACTCATATTTCAGAAATCCCTCACATGTTCAATGGGGTTAGTTTTCCCATTGTACCTATCAAATGGATAAGGAGATATGTCATCCAAAACATACTTTTTTGTTGCACCCCCTTGCATTTCCTTTATTTTCCCTTGTAATTCTTTTATCTGTTGAGTAAGGGCACTAAAATCATTAGGAGGAGTTTCAGGATTCTCTTTAATCCCTTCTATATCAAAATCAGAAGGTAACTTAGCTCCTTGATTAGCTAATGAAAGAAAATATCTTTCTTTGTTTCATTCTAAAATCCTTTCCATAAAAGTATGGAATTGGGGATCCTGCTCTGCTTCTTGAAGTTTTTCTTCTGTTATCTCTTCAATATGAAATGGATTCTCTTCCTTCTCACTATTATCACCCATTTTGGTTGTGGTACTTTCTCTTTCATATTTTTCTATGTGCTTTCGAGATCTCGTGACAACAGGCATAAGCTTTGCCCCAAATTCTACTAGCTTTTGATCAAAAGAATGAAATAGTGCAATTTTTGATGGATATGAAAGTCAAGATAGAATGAAGATTCTATGACTTAAATGATTTCTAGTATTTAGCTCATGTTTTCTCTTATTGAAAGGATGAAAATCTTGTTGGCGGGAATTTAAGCAAAAGATCAAGAAAAAATGATTTTGCACTTTATGAAGTTTGATCGTAGCTTTGTAAAAAGATGGATTTGTGAGAAATGCCTAATGTGATTAAGTTCTCTATTGCAGAAATGGATTTGGACGAGTAGAATATACAATTGTAGGTTGGGGAATATAAGAAGAACAAATACGCTGACTATGGTTGTGCCTTTGAGAAAGGGCTCTTCTTTGGAAGAAAGCTTGTGACTATAGTGGTTCTACAACATAATCATCAGTGAAACCTCTAGCACAATCATGATATCGATGGATAAAGGTTCTATGTTTAAGTAAAACCTTTCGACTTTGGTACAAGAACCATCTTTTCTTCAATAGTTTCTTGTAGCTAAGTTGTTTCTTTGGATTTATTAACAAAGGTTGTGGATTTCCAATCTCTTAACATGAGAGTAATCAATGTAATTGTGAGTTTTGGATGATCTTTACTGAATTAGTGTTTTGAGAACACATCAAGCAAGTTGTAGAATAGTTGTTTTTTTAAGTCCTATACTAAACATCAAGTGTATGATCAAAATGTTTTTCAAAAATTGTTTTCACAAGTTTTACACATGACATATAGTTCAAGCAGACTCACTCTTAGTACTTAGGTAGGTCACCATAATAATCAACAGCCCACATCTTAGAACTGTGTCGACTCACACAACTGTGTCACCCCCGAAGGGGCACCCGTGTTTTTGTCTTTTCCAGGCGCGTACTCAGAGTGATGGAAGTGGATACCGAATCCCCTGAGCAAACGGTCTTTGGCAGTTATATGGTGAGTATCTTGGGGGTAGATTCTTCCCTCCCCTGCACTGTGATTATTATGATGTTCAGAAACTAACTTCAGCTGGATACTACACTAAGTTCATAGTAAGGGTTTGTTCGGTGCGGAAAATGATATACTCCCTCGAGAGACCTCCCAACCTTTAGAACAAAGGCTTTGGGGATGGTTATCTTGCACACTACTGTCGAATGGGATTTTCATCAACCATCTGCATTTAATTAAAGTGGGTTGGAAAACTTGGCTTTAGTTGTTCCCACTTAGGTCGTTCCTATAGGGTGAGTACTTTTTCCCACTACGACAGGCCTTCTAAAAGGTTTTAACAAAGCTTAAAATTACATGAAATAGAATAGATGAGTCTGGAATTTTGATCACACAGTTAAGGGGAGAGCATAGGCCTATCACCATTTAATCATAGCAAGAAAGAGTTCAATTTTAAGCCCAAATAAACAGTTTTCTATGCTAGGTGAAGATATTGCTTCACAAAGACATGAAGTTCTTTTTAGTCCAAAATAGAAAATGAAGTGACTATCCTAGGATTGATTCATTTCAATTAAGTGACTATCCTAGGATTGATTCATTCCAATTAAGTGACTATCCTAGGATTGATTCATTCTTTTAAAGCTCTTATTCGCCGCAGTCGCATTAAATCCAGTCAAATTTTACTTAAGTCACATATTATAGTTGCAGATTTACAAATTCTATGCTAAGAAAAAGAAATACGTTAAAATAGACATCAAGAGCGCTAATACATAAATGCTCTATGAAAATAGTAAAGAGCGCTACAAAATTAGTAAAGAGAATTGTAGGATCATTAAAGGGCACTGTAGGATCATTAATGGGCATTGCAGGATCAGTAAAGAGTGTTGCAGGATCAGTAAAGAGCACTGCAGGATCAGTAAAGAGCGCTGCAGGATCAGTAAAGAGCGTTGTAGAATCAGTAATGGGCGCTACAGGATTAGTAAAGAGCATTGTAGGATAAGTAAAGAGAACTGTAGAATCCTTAAAGGGCGCTATAACAAAGTTAAAGAGCACTAAATTGGGTGTGAACTGTGTTGAAGCATGTTTAATGCGCTAATACGCTCTTTTAGCTATAACCTATCAGAAAAATCTATGAAAAGATGGTAAAATTGGGACAAGAGCCCCACAGTGGGCACCAAAAATGTGTGTGGGAAATGTTAGTATCAAAATAAGATAACAAAAACACACCAATGCAACATTAAACTAAAGAAAATCTAAATAGGATTGAAATCAAAGAAATCAAACAGAACTTCTTCAGAATTGTTCCATTGTCCTCTATCTCCAATGATTTGCTTGAAGTTGCTGCTCTCAGATTGTATAAGCAAAGCTTCTCAAAATGACAACCTGCAGAACGAGTATGCAAAGGGAGAGTACTTCTCTATCCTATATGCTGGTAGAGTGAAATGTTGATATACGGATATGCACAGGGGCTATAGATTATGCACAGGGTTTGTGGGTTATGAATGCTTTTGATGCTATGATATGAGGATGATAGGCCATGATATGAATTGCTAATATGCTAAGCTATGCTATGCTATGATTCTAAAAGGCTATGGATGATGGAAGGCTAATTGACTATAGTTTTCATGTATGCATGCTTCTCCCCTTCTTTTCAAAGACCGGCAGTCCTTTTTATAGATTTTTGTAGGAAAGAGCCTGGCTAGCAAAGATCAATGGCTGTGAGATTGTCTGGTAAATTTGAATGGTGAGAGATGGAGAGGTTTAGAGGAAGATGGAAGATGTTGGGAGGTTGGAGAGAAGAATGGAGGTTTTTCTTCAACCCATAGGAACAACTTTGCTCAGAAACAAAGAAATTTGTTAATTTCTTGTTTTGAAGTTATTTCACGGTTGTTGCAGATAATCCAAATTAAATAAATAAATTTATTTAATTTTATGTATTATGTGGGTTGGGGAATATAAAATATTTTTGAAATATTTGATGTGAATGAACATTAGAAGATTTAATTAAATATTTAGAATATTTAATTGCGAATGGACTTTAGAAGGATTAATTAAATATTTGGAATATTTAATTGCGAATAGACTTTAGAGGATTTTTAGAAGAGAAGAATATTTAATCTTTATTTGAATAAAATATTCAAGCCAAGATTATATGATAATTAATATAAATAAATCATGATGTTTATTTAATTAATTAAGAAGTGGATAAGAAAAGTGATTAAATAAACTTATTTATTTAATCGAAATGAAAGAATGAACAATATAAATAAATTATTTAGATTTATTTATATGCAGATTGAATTTAGAGATTTAATTAAATATTAAAAATATTTAATTAATTACCAAACTATTGTGATGTGACCATTTTTAGGTGTATACAATAGTCATGGTAATGAATAGATTTTATGTATTGATGTTGAATGTGTATAGGTGGTTGTAGGTTGCTTAAGTGACAACTTAATCCATCGAAGTTTTTAGGGAACCAACCCCTTTACCTAGTGCTATTGGTTGTCAGTGTTGGTGTGTGCATCATAACCACCCTTCATATCACAGTTTGTCTTCACTGTGAGCCTGCTCAATGTGTGATATGTGATGTCGGTAATAAATAGTGTATATTTGTGCATAGATGATCAAATGGTCATCGCACAATGTCTTCACATCAAACTTTGAAACCTATAGTGGCCAAGCATCTATGCAATATATGATATATTTTGATCAATGGCTATGATAAAACTTGTTAGATCGAATGGATTCCCATTAGGCCATGGTGTTTATGGTAGGTCCTCATCCTACCCTTATGATATTGTAGGCTAATGCAAAGTGTATAGTGGGATTGAAAAAAGTGATAATACTTGGCAGTGGAGGATGACATCATCGTGTGCATGTGGCATGTTGTGATTGTATCGCATCATTGCTTCACATTTTTTCTGTGAAGCAAAGGGAAGTTAGGAAATATGTGAAGTTAGTGGATGGTGACATCAACATGGACACATGGTAGCATCACACTGTCTCATTAAATATTTGGTGGGTCCTTGGTTAGCCCTATAGGAATGTGGGATAGTGACACATGTGCCCTATGAGACAGTTCAAAAAATTTGATTGCATCACCTCATTTATTCACATCATTTTTATGAATAAAGCAACACCAAGCAAGATACGATGGGAGTCCAATGGTGGAGATCAAGTGATGGTGATCGTACAATGATCGCATTATCTCTTCACTTTGCAAAAATGAAAGTTAATGTCTTAAGTGAAAATGTGGTAGACCTATGTGATGTGATGTTTATAAACATAGTGACAAAGATTGATGGTGATATTTTAAAGAAGGGTGATCTCACAACACTAGTTTACAAATTTTGGCCAAACTGGACATTGAGCTGAATTTTTTTAACTAAATCTTCACTTTTGGGCATCTATAGCAGCTAAACCATGAGGAATTTGAAGATGATGCAAACTAGTGATTTGTGACCTTTTGTCTATAGATTCTAATTAATTTATTTTCAAAAAATTTGGAATCAGATTGCACTTATTTTTCCATCACCTTCGAAAACTAGTTTTTAACAATAAACACCATTTTAAAGAGTGATGTTACTGGCTAACACAACTTTTTTTCTATGAAGGATAAAATTCTTTTATTTTTGAATTTAGATTTGTAACTATGATATCTAGTGCATGGAATTGGTTTCATATCATTTCATTGAATATTTTTTTCTTAATTAAGTTTGAAAGTCAAACCAGTTATAATTTAGAAATGATTTACTAGCCAAAACATAACCTTTTTTGTATGTATCGAAATTCAATTTTACTTTTTTTTGTTGGATTAAGGACATCAATATCTAGTGCATAGATATTTTTTAGATTTTTTTTTATAATCTGCTATTTTTCCACATGTGAAGAATAGAGAGCTTGATTTTTAGTGAAAAACTTACATTCACAAGATATAAAAATTAAATATAATTATCAAATTAAATTTATTTAAAATTATACTTTTTGGGAAGCTTATAATAAGGACCACATACTTAGAAAAAATAAATTTTAAATGAATTCATTTGATCCCCCAAAAGGTAAATCAAAAGTGATTATTTATCAACATTTTGATAGGTGTAAAGGAGACTCTGTTATAGGTATGGTTTAAAACTAGTGAGGTTCTATCCAAGGGGGTTTGATCTAAGGTGGTTTGATCAAACCCTCTTTAATTGGAATAATTTAAATGGAACTTTCAAGGCTTAAATCATTATATTTTCTCAAAATATGTGATTTCAACAAAAATCAGGATCTCCCATAAAGTGTAAACCACTATTGTGGGATCACCTAGAAGATCCATCAGGTGACAATGTTTTAAAGATGGTGAGAATGAAGGGTGATTGAAGTATTTTTAGAATGGATATCAGACATCAATGGTCCAAGTTTTATGTTGAATATCTCACAATGGTTATGATAGTGTGATCAAGGTTTTTGACTATATACTAACACTATGATTGAATTTAATTGATTTACCAACTCCAACGACCAATTTTATTGGTGATAGGATGTGTAGAGTACTTGTAAAGACTACAAAGGTGTTAAAGAATAAAATCAGATTGGATATACAAGCATATGGCATTACATGCATTTCAGGTTTATGGTTTTGCAAGTTTCTATATCTAGAAAATTCAATGAACCTAAATTTGATGAAAAGAGGATTTGGCTCAATGAATAGGTGAATTTATAAAGAAGATAGTGAGAAAACCCTAATAGAGGATTTGTACAGGTGTCTCCAAAGCTCAAGAAAATTATTATTGGTCGGTGAAGGTATGAAAAATGAAGACAATTAGAATTGGGCTCAGTGTTAAGGAATGTTGCAATTAGAGTGAACTCTTGAGGTGGAGAGAGAATGCACTAAAGTAAAAATGTGTAGAATAGTGTACATGTGATCTCTTGAGGGAAACAAAGAATGCACTAAAATAAAAGGGGAGGTGCAAAACAAAGAGAGGTGCAAAACAAAGAAAGGTGCATAACAAAAAATTATGTTGCAGAGAAAACAACAAAGATTTGAGCAATTGCAAATAGGATTGCAACATTGAATTGTGTTTAAGATAACAAATTGTAGTACTTTTATTGTAAGTCTGATTGGTGGGTGCCATCAGATAACTAGGTAGATGCTCAATGTAGGGAGTTGGTGCTTCCTTTGAGTGGGTGCTCCTAAAACTAGGGGATTGTGTCTCCTTAGGGTTGGCACCCTTAAACTTTGTAATCAAAAGATATTGATTGTGATGTTGGATTAGGATAGTAGATCCTAGAAGCTATTATGATCGCGGTTTTTCCCATCTTGGGTTTTCCACATATATCTTGTGTTATGAGTCTTTGTGTGTGCATGTTTGTTTCTCTGCATACTTAGTTTAATTTTCACTAGAGGGATTAAAAGGAATTAATCAGTTTAAAGTGTTAAGGGATAACTTTTCTTTGATCTACTAATTCACCCCCCTCCTAGTAGATTTTTGTGTTCCAAAAATTGGTATCAAAGTCTTGGTTCCTTAGGAGAAGCTTAATTAGCTCGAGTAGATCTTGGACAAGTGAACATAATTGCCAGTCAAGAGGGTTCATTTGCAAATAAATCACCTTAGTTTTATGGATCAAATTATGCTTTCTAGAGCATTATGATGGAGACATATTTGGAATCCTTAGGGTTTGATGTTTGGATGCCTATTAATAATGGATATACACCTCCAACTATTGCTCCTATTGATATTGTAGGAAATAAAGACTATGAGAATAATGCAAAGGAAAATCATGCTATTCTCTGTGGTTTGAATAGCTCATTTTTTTTCAAAGTGATGCATTGTAGTATTGCACATGATGTTTAAAATAAGTTGAAAGGCATATACAAAGGAGAAGATAAAGTGAAGTTGGCTATGCTATAAATCCTTAGAGACAAGTTTGAAAGTCGAATGATGAGTGAAGAAGAAAAGATTGCAGAATACCTTCTTAGAGTTGATGGGATTATGAGCTCAATTAGAGGGTTTGGAGAAGAAGTAAAGGATTCATTCATTATGAAAAATGTATTAAGGTCTACTTCATCCAAGTATGACTCTGAGATATCTACAATAGAGGAAGCAAGATAACTAGATAAACTCACTCTTGATGAACTACATGGCATATTTATTGCATATGAAATGAGAATGGGAAATCAAATTCATCTAAAAGAGAAGTTGTATTCAAGGTTGTAAACAAGGAGAAGGCTAAGGTACTCAAGAAGGACAAGGAAGAAACCTCAACATCTATACATGAAGAGACTGATGAGGAAGAAGAAAACTTCATCAAAAGATTAAGAAGAGGCTCTAGAAAATATAGAGAGAAGTTCCCTTTCAAGTGCTTTGACTGTGCTAAAGTATGCCATTTTGCTACTAAACACCCTTAAAATAAGAAGGATAAATGGAAACTAGAAGTAGATGGTAAAAATAAGAAACTCTACTTTCCTAAGAAGAAAAAATTTTAGAAGAAGAGTCTATACATTCAAGAGGAAAGTGATCCATAAGATTTTATTGATATTTATGATGATTAACAAGATTATGCCTTGTAATGGAAGAAAGAGAATTTATTTTCATGGAAAAGGACTCTAAGGAACAAAAGAATGCAGAGGTTAAGGAAATTCATAAATAAGATGAAGAAATATAAGTTTACCTTGAAGGAGCTCATTTGTGCCTTAGAAGAGATTGATAACCTAAGAGAAGAGATTGTTATTCTGAAAAAGGAGAGTAAGCATCAAAAGAAGCTTGCACAAAAGGAGAAAGAGAAGCTAAAAAAATCTTGATGAATTTAATCAGATGGTAGTAGGCTTGAAGTTACAAGTAGAGTAAGGTAATACGATTGAAGATATAGTCAAGTCTAAGCTATTGTCCGAAGTTGGTAAATGTAAGCAGCTAGAGGCATAAATAGTTGCATTAAGGAAAGATTTAGAAAAAGTTACATAACAAATAGAAAAAGGTCTCAAGTTGAAGAGAGGCTTAGAGATTCTTGATGGATTATTAAGTAAACAAAAGCCTTCTAACAAAGAAAAATATGGCTTAGGTCTTGAGAAAGAAAAGAGTGCTTTTACCAGTGCATCTACAAAATTGTATGGGAGATTTAGAGTAGAAGAAAAGTCTAGTATAGATGGTGATAAAGCCTGCAAGAACACCTTTGAAGAGGAAAATAGGACCACTGAGATAAATAAATTTGATAGTTAAAAGAAGCTTATTGTAGACAAGAAGAACAACCAATCAAATCCTAATCATAAGAAGATGTCGAACATAAGGAAAAATTATGTTGATGGATTCATAAGGGTGAGAAATCTAAGGAAGCTGAGACAAAGAAGACCACCTCATCCTGCTCAAGGAAATTATATGAGTAGGTACTCTTCATACTTCTATGGTTGCTATTATACTTGTAATCAATTTGGTCATAGGGCTAGAGAATGTAGAGTAGTTCATAAAAGGAGTACAAATTTTGTAAGAAAAATACATTTGCTCCTTTAGTAGATATGAATGTAATGTGTTACAATTGTAACAATTTTGGTCATATAGCTAAAAAATGTGGAACAAAATTTATGAGACCAAATATACAGAATGAGAAAAAGAAAAACACACCTCCTAGAAAGTAAATAAAGAGTCTAAAGCCCCTGAGAGGAAAGAAGAGGATAAAAAAGAAGCCTAAGAAGGTGTGGAAAGAAAAAGAGTAGATTCCCTCTCAATCAATGATTGTAGAAATGACACTTCATGAAAAAAATAAAAATGTGTGTGTAATAGATAGTGGTTGTTCTAGGCATATGACTGGTGATAAGAGAAAATTCATCCAACTTAAGAAAACTAAGGATCAGTCAGTTTAGGTGACAAAAATGTTGTAAAAATCTATGGTAAAGGAACAATCAACATAGATGGTAAATTACTTACAAAATATGCTCTCTATGTTGAGGGTTTGAAACACAATTTGTTGAGTGTAAGTCATATGTGTGACAATGGTTACAAGGTCACATTTAATTCTAAAGGTTGTAAGATAAGGAAAAATGGAAAATCAATTGCACAAGGAGTAAGAACTGGTAGTAACCTTTACAACCTTAGTGAAGCAAAAGGTCAAAATTATTTGATAGGACAAGTAGTTGAGAGTTGGTTGTGGCATATGAGAATGGGGCACGTCAATTTTGATAATTTAGTGAAGTAAGCTCAAAAGCACTGGTAAGACACATGCCTAAGATAACTAATCTTGCAAACACCACTTGGAGAGAATGTCAAATAGGTAATCAAACAAGGGTTAAATTTCAAGAATACTCAACTACAAAACCATTACAGTTGGTTCATATTGATCTATGTGATCTTATAAGGACAAAAGGTCTTAAAGGAGAAAGATACTTCATGTTGTTCATTGATGACTACTTAATGATGACATGGGTAACCTTTTTAAAAGACAAGTCACAATCTTTGAAAGATTCAAGATATTTAGAAGGATGGTGGAGAAGGATATTGGTAGAAGAATTAAATGATTGAGATCAGATAGAGGTGGAGAATTCACATTTAGTGAGTTCATTGAGTATTGTGAGAAGCATGGAATCAAAAGGAAATATTTTTCACTAAGAACTCGACAACAAAATTGAACTTGGTTGAAAGAAAGAACATGATAATTAAGGAATGACCAAAATAATGCTTAATAAGGCCAAATTACCTAATGTGTACTGGAAATAGGAAGTTCATACTATAGCATATATTTCAAAGAGAGTTCAAATCAGAGTAAATAGTGACAAGACTCCACATGAACTATGGTATGGTAATCTAGCATCTATCGAGTATTTCAAAGTGTTTGGTAGCAAGTGCTACATCAAAAGAGAAGAAAATTTGGGAAGCTTTGATTCTATATGTGATGAAGGAATATTTCTTAGATATTCCACCCAAATAAAAGCTAACAAATGATAACAAAAGGTTGCACAATATTGTTGAAAGCATTAATGTCAAGATTGATGAAGAATTGAAACATGTTAAATATGACAAAGATAATTTTGAAGATGAATCAAATTGTGAAGAAGAGATTGTTGATGAAGAGATAGAAGAAGAAGAGAAAGAAAAATCACCTACCAAATATGTTCAAAAGGATCACCCTGCAAATCATATAATTTCTAATAAAAATGAAGGTGTTTAGACAAGGAAAGGACTTGCAAAGAACAAGGAACAATTAAATTTTTCTCTCTTGTCTCTGATTGAACCTAAGAGTTACATGGAGGTGAACAAGGATGAGAGCTAGAGAAAGGTAATGGAAGAAGAGTTGAATCATATTGAGAAGAACAAAATGTGGGAATTGGTTCCTAGACCCCTAAGAAAAATGTGATAGGAACTAAATGGGTGTTTAGATACATGCTAAATGAAGATGGAGCTATTGTAAGAAAAATAGAAAGGTTGGTGTGCAAGGGATAGGCACAAGTTGAAGGGATGGAATTTGAAGAAACATTTGCACGTATTGCACGATTAGAAGCTATAATAATGTTTCTTGCATTTTTAGTCTATAAAGAATTTAAAGCCTATCAAATGGATGTAAAATCTACTTTTCTATAAGGAAACTTTGAAGAAGTATGCATAGAACATCCAAAAGGTTTTTAATTATCAGAAGATGATAATTATGTTCATAGATTAAGGAAAGTATTGTATGGTCTAAAAAAAGCACCTAGGGCATGGTATTCTAGATTAGACCAATACCTACAATAGCAAGGGTTCAAGAAAGGATGTGCAAATAGTAATTTTTATTTCAAATTTGAAGATAAGAATATGATTATTATTGTTCTATATGTGGATGAAATCATATTTGGTGACAAAAATGAAAAAATGTGCAAAGAATATGCATTCCAAATGCAAGATGAATTTGAAATGTCAATGCTAGGAGAGTTGTCACTTTTCCTTAGTTTACAAATAGCACAAACTGATGTTGGGATATTTATATCTCAAACTAAGTATTCTAAGGACATGCTTAAAAATTTTGGCACAGAGGATAGTAGACTAGTTAGTATCCCCATGATAACATGATGTAAATTGAGTAAATCAGATGAGTCACTTGATGAAAATTAAACTATGTATAGGTCAATGATTGGAAGCTTGTTTTACTTAACTGCATCAAGGAAAAATATTATGCAAGTAGTGTGTATGGTTGCAATATTTCAAGATGCTCCTAAAGAGTCTCATGTCAACATAGTAAAAAAAAAAATTTAGATACATCAAAAGTACTATTGACAATGGGTTGTGGTATCCCAAGAGCAATGACTTCACTCTAACTACTTATACAGATGTTGATTGGGTAGGAATTATAGGTGATAAAAGAAGCACTAGTGGTGGTGCATTTTTCTTTGGAGACAAACTTATTTCTTGGATGAATAAAAAGTAGGAATTAGTCACTCTTTCTATAATAGAAGAAAATTATGTAGCAATTGCAACATGTACTTAGGTTTTGTGGATGAAGAAAAAACTCAAAGACATCAAGGTTGAGTACAAAGAACCTGGTGGAACCCTCAAATTTTCTTGTTCCACTGGTCTAAGAATGCTTTTTCCTTGGTGTTATCTTGGTCTATCAAGGGTTAGGATTTAGGATTTTATGTGGGGAGTCATTTTACTTAGAATATTTTCTCCTTTGTCTAAACCCTTGTTCTTTTGGTCCATTTCTTCAATGACTTATTGTAGTTCATTCCCAATCATGTTAAAAACAACTTGAGTCAGTGAGGTCAATGAAATGATCCACCCCTTGTGGTTAGGGTTTCCCATTACCCGTCACTAAATATTTTCACATACCTTGGTCTGAAATTCCTTTATTTTATAAGGTTCATGTTCAACCTTGTTTGTCCTTTACATCCTTTGCATAAAATGGTTTGATTCCTTTTAAGGCCTTATCTTATGTTTTATTAGGTAGTCCCCTTTAAAAAAAAACTTAGAGCACGTGCATAATTCTTTCACTTAAGTTCTCATTCATTGCCTTGCTTATCACTCATCACAGATTATCCTTAGATGCTTGGCCTCGAATTAGTGATGCATGATGAGATTGTCTTCCATATATCTCCCATCCCAGATAGAGTTTTAAACTTCATGTTTCAAAGTAGTGATGAGTGATATAAGTGTTTTCCTTTGCATAAGCTAGCCTTTCTTGCTATCGTTGATTGCTCATGAGTTCTTGGTTATGAATTGGTGGCATGTGATGAAGTTATTTGTTCCAATGCTACTTCGTGGATGAAAAATGTTACTAAGGGTGATGCTTTCTCAACCCTTGATCTTGTTGTATAGACACATGGAGTGATCTTGACTTACCACTAAGAGTTCTTCATTGGTAATGTGAACTTTGATTATTACCAAATGAATCAATGATGGGCAATGGAGTTGTTCCTTGCACACATTGTGCCACTTAAAGCTATCATTGATTGCTCACGAGTTCTTTTTCATGTATTGGTGATGAGCGATGGAACACCTGATGGAATATTCCCCTCATTGTTGGGTCCTAATGCATCGTGAAGTCACTTGAAGGAGCATGATCCAGAGTAGTGATGCACTACGACTTTCAGTGAATTGATGACTAATGTGTGGATAGTTATGTGGTAGTTATCTGAGGTGTCATTGCCATTTTTTATGCACAAGTTGTAAAAGTATGGCATGATGGTTGAAGGTCATCATTGATCATGTTTTAAATCAAGGGAATCAATGACTATGATTCAAACTTGAGTTGGCCAGTTGTCAGCTCGCTCGCTTGATCTCTCTTTGAACATTAATGGTGGACATGCCTCAAGAATTATCTATAAAGGGAGGTTGTCAACCAATTTTCCTTCACAATTGCAATTATCGAAGAGTTGAAGAATAAGTTTAGAGCCAGAGAAGAAGCATGTGGATCTCAGGTGAGCTATTGTAAAGGCATTAAAGACATTTTTCCTAGGTAAGCAAGTATCCAATTTCCTCTATGTCAAATTGTGCATGGGCTGGCTACTTTAGTAAATTTTCAAGAAGTTTATAGGATTTGAATGCTTAGGGCTAGTGGGGTTTGGTAGTTTAAATAAATTCCATTTGGGTTGGTAGGAATTGTGCATTGTCTAGGTGAGTTTTGGTCCTACCAGTTTTGTTTCTGAGAGCATAAACCAGTAAGGATTTTCTACAAATTGAAAATGAGTAAGCCTACTGAGTCAAGCATTAAGCCATAAAGGAAACCTAAGTAGAAAGGAGTCAAGAGGCCTAAAACCTAGGATGACACACCCATAATTAAACTAGACATATCTAAGAGGTCTACAAAGCCAAAAATAGTGAAGAATTTTTTGCCACTTTCATGGGAAATGAAACTAAGAAGACTTATAACCTAAGAAGCAGGGTTGTTTTTTGTGACCATGGTGAGTCTAGTGGTGTGTTCTTGAAAGAATAGAGTGCAAAGAAGGATGAAATTAAGTCAGGGGAATTGGTTGTCTCAGGAGAAAAAGAAGAAGGATAAGGACCTCAAGGCTTATGATTCTTATATGGAGGAACCTGAATTTTCCATGGAAGATGAGGTTGTAGATGATCCAGAATATGCCCGGTACCTTCTCACAACTATAGGTTCGAGAGAATTTGATGGTGAGATAAGTTCTCTAATTTTAATAAAATCAATAGAGGGACATGCACACTCTAATTTTGAAGATGATGAACTATTGCAGAGGTAGTGTCCCAGTTCAGTATTTTTGGTTTTAATGACCAATGTGAAGGAGAGCTATTGGACGCCACTATAGTGATGAAGGTTTCCTTTTGGAAGGTGGGTAAATATTCATCAATGAATGTATAAGTTTTTTTCTTAAGTTCTGACGAGGAGAACTTCTTTGGTTAATGCGGACGAGTGGTTTTGAATGTTGTTACTATGAAAAATGTATCCTTTTGGAAGGCGGGTAAATCTGCATTGAGGAAATGGATTTTTTTCTTTTGCACATTTTCCCCCTTGCTACAAGGTGCAAATATAACCATCTAGGAGGTTTTGAAATTAGAATGAAATTAAATGTCAAATATAAATGTGATTGAAATTGTAATTTGTCCCGAATCTTGTAGCTCCCATGTTTCTATAAATGAGAATTCAAGGTCAATTATAGGAGGTTTGAGTGGTCTAGATTAGAAAAACTAAGCTCATGTAAGAGCAGTTTTGTAAATCAAGCATAGATGAATAGAATAGTATGGATTCTACGGTATATTTTAGTTTGTAATGGGCTTAATATTTTTACAGTTGCAATAGCATATAAATAAAAATTACAAATTTTGGAACAAATTCTCTCCTATGTGTTTTGTCTTCCAAATTATGAATAAAATGATCAAGGATATTTTATTTGTCTTCAATCGGTTTGGCTGAATGAATGGTTTTATTTCTGATTTGGTTCAAAGATCTAATTCAATGCTTTAGTAAGATCATAGGTTTGTAAGATGAAATTCAAGGATTACTAAGTAGTTTTGATTATTGATACAGTGGGTTGAGTATTGCAAAGTTATATATCAATAGCATGTAAATGCTGAGTCTAATTGTTGATGTATTATAGTTTGTTACAAATGTGACTTCATTACCCATAGATAAAACATTGGTCTATTAGTTTGGTCAACTTGAATATAAATGAGCTAGCACGTACATGACCAAGAACACAAAGCAAAATATGGAAATCACTTTAACACCTTTAATTACAATGAAGTGTCATGAAGTACCACTCATTCCTTGCTTTAGGTAGAAATTTACTTAAGGGTAAGCCAAATCGTTGAGGGACTTTATCTATTCTCATCTAATAGGAATGTGTCTATTTGTCACAATGTTCATGGTAAAATGACATAGGAATACCATATAGACATTGTTAGGATCACCCTCCTAGGTTTCACAGAGCCCAAAGAGTAGAAGTAAGGGCCTAGTAATCCTTTAGTTGTTTGTTGGCCAATCCTTACTTTTTCTAATTATTGAATTATGGAAAATTCATAGGTAAAATGGTGAGATTAAGTTTGGTTCTAAAGAAATAAGCAACAGATTGGTGAATCTAGTGGGGACAAACCATATAAGGTCTCTAGTTCTAGATCATAAGTGTTAGAGTCCAATACTTTGTGCACATAAGTTTATCTTTCAGTCTAGCTTTAGCGTCAGTGGGTTAATTCTCATAAATGTTGTTTAGGGTTTGTCATGTTTTATTTGAACTTGCAAATTATGTCAGGATCTATTCAATTCCATAAGTATTTTCAAAATTCTCGTTGTGTGGGTGGCCACTCTGAGGTTTCAGTACCAGTGTACATTATTTGAGGAATTTTCTGAGAAGGGATGAAGTGAGTTTGAGCCAATATGATGAAGTGCCTTGATGAGAAGCTAGAAGGAGAATTCAGAAGGCTATAGTACTGTTTGGAAAGAGTCAAAGAATTGAGTGAATTTGAACACCTGGTTAAGATATTGAATGTTTTAAACCTGGAAAGGGTTGTGTTGCAGTAAATATAAAGAAATTTTATGTGTGAATTTTTTGTTGGAGGAGACCCAGATGGAATTAATTTCTAAAATTCATATTGTTGAAGATCAAGTCTTCTATGAAGGGAGGTGGAAACTCTAAGGAAAGAACCTGATGAAATTGCCAGATCTAGGAAGATTTCCAATCAAAATGAATAATTTATAGCAGCTACAACATATGCAGGAATTTTTCACATTTTTGCTTTCAAGAAGCAAATAATTGTTATGAAAACCATATTTGAAAGTATTGAAAAAATTTGGTTCCCTATTGAGTGCAACTAAGCACTAAGAAAGGGAATAGTAGTGATTATTATACATACTTCTGAGTTGCCAATTTGTAGTCTCCATATTATTCTGAAGAAGTATGCATGTTTTTAAATATGCCCATTGAGGAGATCTAAGGTGTAAATGCATTTGAGCTATATGTATTGTAATGTTTTAAGATCATGATAAAAGCAATAAATAGGGCAGTGATCAACTGTAGAGTTGATGTTTGAGGTTGGAAAAGGGGTGTGATAAAATGTTCATTCATTTGTACATCATTGTTGGGTGTCAAATGCAAAAATGAAAAATGGGCGGCCCTGTCATGCTATCAAAGTAAATTTTCTATTGGAAGGTATAAACCATTAAATTTTAATGGTATTCAGGGTTTCCCAAACCCTATTGCCAATGATGGTAGGGAAAAATTTCCAAAATTCAAAGAGAAAGGTTCAGAATCAACTTATAAGCATCTGCAAGTGTTTTTTGATTTGATGGGAGATTATGAGATAGGCCATGAAGATTTTGTCATGAAATTCTTTCTTCAATATCTAAAGGAAGATGTCAGGGATTGGTTCTCATATTTTATAGTATGTTCTATTTCCTCATGGAATGAGTTCATGGTAGAATTCATACAAAAATTGGGTGAGAGAGTTGATCCTATTTCAGTAAGGAAAAGACTCATGAACATCCAGAAAGAAGAAGAAAAGTTAGTCCTAGCTTTCAATCTCATATTTTCAAAGGCAATGAGGGATATTCCAAAATATCTAAGACCAAATGATGTAGATTGTTTGATTGTATACTTCAATTCATTTGATGAAGAAATGAGTTATTTGTTAAGGGATAAGGACCCTACAACACTCCATCAAGCATATCAAATTGCCATTGATATTGAAAACAATTTGAAATATTAAATGATGGAGGGATATATGGTTGTGAGTGTCGGTTATGCTAACAAACCTCATGTAAATGGAATTTATGGATCAGGAAATAGAAGGGATTTTCAAGATGATAATGCTTTTGTTGTCCTAATTTTTCCAACATCATAGCATATGGATCACAATGAGATTCAAGTTGAACATCAACAAGTTTTGAGCAATGTTGATTGAATGTATTTTGTTCAAGGGTTTTCCAGTATGAAAAGACACAAGGGATAATCACCATATGACCTACTTGCAAGATATTTGGGTGCCTTTCGAGAAGTACCCAAGTGTTTTAGACCTAAGGGTTCAACATGCATTGACTTATTCTATGAAATATTTGAGCCAGGGTTGAGTACTTCACCAAAGGAATTAGAGCCTCATGGTTTTTATCAGATACTCTATTGGATAAGGATTGTTCAGGGAGCCAAGTGTGACTATGCACAAAGTATTATGCCTCAAGGTGTTAGTAGAGGTTGTCCTATTGAGAAATATCAGAGACCAGTATAACCAAACATAGGAGGTATGTCAATGGATGAACATCCATCTTGCTGTATGGATGAGGCTAATCATTGTAATCAGTCTACAAGTAACATAAGTGTAGATATATATGTCAACAATGAAGATAATGATACACTTGAAAGTGTTGTTGGTGTTTCATTATAGATCAATAACCAAGATAGTGAAGATGAAAGTTTAAGCATTCACTTTGAAAACTAAAAGCATAGTTTATGCAGTGAAGGATTCTCTTGTGATTTGGGTCATGATGAGAATGAAGCTTTTGATTTTTTTTTTAGGATTATGAATTCTTTTATGAGAAATGATTTGGAGTAAATTTCTTCACATGAAGAGTGTAGTAACATGAATTCTCATGAGATCTTTCCCTCACATGTGAATGAACAAACCCATCTAAGGAATACCTAGAATGTGATCTAGTTATATCAGCAATAGAGTATGCTAGCTTTGTAAATGATGATGAGTTTGAAGATAAGAGTGTATGTGTTCAATATCCTAATCCATAGCACAATGTTAGAAATGATACAGATGCTGATGATGTTGACCACGATGCTAACGAGCAGGGTCATTTCCTTGCTACTCCTGAATGCCTATGTGAAGTAGAGATGGAATTTGCATGTTTTCTTGCAAAAAATGGACATGAATGTTTTCAACAAGGAGTACATTGGTGAGATAAAAAATGAAGAGGATTGTTCAATTTCCAATTAGCAACATTCAAATTATCTTGAATTTCCTATATTTTGGTCAGGACACCTATCAACTGATGATGCACATGAGTTCTTTGATGCTGACTCTATTAATTCTAAGTTATTTGAACCTTCTTTTGAGGCATTTTGCATTGAGTTGAATGATGACTTGAAAAATGAGTCAGACTATGTTAATGAACCTAAAATGGAAGTATTTTTTGATGAATGGGATGTTATTGATGATGTTCATTATGATGACCCCAAGCGGAGTAAGGGTAGAGATATTATGGATTTTGATAAATCCTACCTTCAAAGTAGTGGAGTGTGTGATAGTATAGATAAGTTGCAATGCTTAAGTAAGTGTGAATATCAATTTGAAAATGTGCCTATGTATGAACATCTCTTGATCATCACACAAAATGAGTGCTTGTCTGAAATGGGATAGAAATCTGAAGATGACTCCAGAGATTTATATAAGTTTTTTATTCATATTGATTTCTCAAATGTGGAATTGCAATTTGACTTTAAAAGGTTAGGATATATGCCTTAGGATGGGACCATTGAACAATTTTTTTATGAGGGTTTCATGTTTGATATGCAAACTAAATTTGGTGCCAAATTTTATGATGCCAATGGTCAAGTGGACTATGAATTTTTTCAATTTCTAGTTGATATGGATGAGTATTTAATGGAACATGAACATGAGCTAGATAAGCTAAGGTGTCGTATTAATTGTGAGTTTTAGTTGGTACTTGATTTCCAATGTTATATTGTTGGAGTTAATGAATGCATTGGAAATCATAAGTATACCAATAGTGACATTGGTTTTCAGGTTTATAATGGTAGTATTTTCAAACTTGGCTTAGTTCTGAGAAAAAGAATAGTGTTTTGGATAGAGGAAAACATTGGTCTTTCTTTTCATTTGGTGGCCTAGGGTCATCAGATGAGGGAAAAGGAAATTGTTTGAACAGGGGAGAATTTATGGAGCACCCAAGGGACTTGGTGCTCAGTCTACTTCAACCATGAGTTATGAAATCTTGCCATGCCTACGAGAGACATGGATCCCCAATCAAAGCCACTAGTGGAACCCTCAAATTTTCTTGTTTCGCTAGTTTGAGAATGCTTTTTCCTTAGTCTTCTCTTGGTCTATCAAGGGTTAGGGTTTACATTTTTATGTGGCGATTCATTTTACTTAGAAGATTTTCTCCTTTTTCTAAACCCTTATTCTTTTGGTCTATTTCTTCATTGGCCTACTACGGTCTATTCCCAGTCATGTTAAAAACAACTTGAGTCATTGAGATCCATGAAATGACCAGCCCCTTGTGGTTAGAGTTTTCCGTTACTCGTCAATAAATCTTTTTACCTGCCTTGGTCTGAAATTCCTTTATTTTTTAAGGTTCATGTTCAACCTTGTTTGGCCTTTGCATCCTTTGCATAAAATTTTTTGAGTCCTTTTAAGGCCTTGTCTTACATTGTCCTAGGTAGTCTCTTTTAAAAATCAACTTGGAGCACGTGCATAATTCTTTCACTTAATTTATCATTCATTTCCTTTCTTATCACTCATCATGGATTGTCCTTAGATTGATGGCCACAAACTAGCAATGCACAATGAGCTTGTCCTCCTTATATCACCCATTATAGATAGAGTTTTAAAATTCATGTTTCAAAGTAGAGATGAGTGATATAAGCATTTTCCTTTGAATAAGTTGACCTTTCACACTATCATTGATTGCTCGTGAGTTCTTGGTTATGAATTGGTAATGTACAATGAAGTTCTTTGTTACAATTTTGATTCACAAATGCAAAATGTTACTAAGGGTTATGCTTTCTCATCCCTTGATCTTGTTGTATAGACATGTGGAGTGATCTTGACTTATTTCTAAGAGTTCTCTATCA
>VDFB02047230.1:574210647-574288682 GCA_007258455.2 Sequoia sempervirens
CTCCCGCCCTCCCTCCATCTCTCTCTCAAGTCTCACCCTCCTACCCCCTCTCTCAAGTCTCTCTCTCTCACTCACTCTTATCTCCCTCCCCTCTACCCTTAACCCTCCACCCTCTATCTCTCTCCCACTCCCTCCCTAGATCTCTCTCCCCTCTACCAGTTGGTTGTTTTTAATGTAACTAGGTTGGTATCCTAATTTACCTATGGAATTGCCAATTCCATTCAAGGGCAGCTCGAAGGACTTGGACCAACTGATGAGGATTTTAAAGACCTCCTACACTTTGGGCTCTACAAGACCTGGGAGGGTGATCCCTTAATGTGTTTACAACCTCTGCACCATTATCGTAAACAACATTAACAACAACAAATAATCTCATTTAATAGCTCAACATAATAGCATAATACTGAATAGAATTGGTTTTTCATTAGTAATATCAACTATTTGGAGCATGAGATAACTACAACACATTCCAAAGTGTAAAATAGTCATTGATTTGAAATTTGTAGCAAATGCTAGGTAAAGACAAACAAAATATTGAACATTAACTCATCATATCATCATCATCATCATCAATATTAGTTTTGATAATGTCATCATCCACATGGATATCATCTTCATGAACATTAACTCCTACATCATCATGATCTAGTTCCTCCTCTTCAACATCTTTGTTAGGGACATCATCAACTAACTGTTGATCTTGATCATCATCTACATCATCTTCTAGTTCTTCGGTATCTTCTTCTTCCACCACATTATATTTATCAACCTTCCTCTTGGATCATGTCTAACAAAAAATGACCAACCCGGTTTACCTGGAACCTCTAAGTAAAATACCTGCTCACATTGGCTTGGAAGAACATAGGGCTCATTTCTAGCTTGCTCGATCAACCTTGTATTAACCATGGTAAATCCATTATCATGTTCAATAACAGTTCTCTCAGATCATTTTCATTCAATCATAGCCTGTACCATAGGACGATGAACAAAATTAATCTGAAGGAATTAAAGTCACACTCAAGTATATCATCCAAAATCGCATAGTATCAATTTTCTGAGACTTCTGGATGTATGTCACTTCTAGATGAAACATTAGTCACCTGAAAGACTACAATTATACCAGAATCACAAGTTTTCTTCATGTCATCCAACATTTTGATTCAAAATTTACGACCATTGCACCACATAGCCTTGTGGTGTTTCACCTGCAATATGTCAAACATGTAAAAATTATTGCAATATCATCAGTTGATAAACATATTTATTCTTGGCCGAATGTATGCAAAGAAAACAATCTCAACATATATATACATCAATATACTTGAAAATAATTAAATAATATGGGTGATTAATATATTTATACGTACCTGTTTATCTCTTAAACCATATGCTAAATCAATTTCCCTTTGTGTAACATTGGAATCTCCATTATGATGAGCTTCTTTAACCAATGAAGCCACACCTTCCCATGTTAATAACAAATTGTTGACATCATTCAATCCATACCGCATCCAATCAAGATTGTTTGCAACGTACAAATGTAGTGTATCCCACACTCGACCAACTATAGCAAAAAAAATTGAAATTCACAAACGACGTATAATTTGTTAAATACCATAGTATACGACCTTAATTTATAATTGATTTATATTGGAGATTAAAAATTAAATTAGTACAATATACATAAAAACCATATGTAAAATGTATTCCAATTAATCTCCATGACCATCTTATAATTACCTCTCACTTTCCTCAATCTACCTTTCCCCATCAGTACTCCCCTTCGAATTTGTTAATGGAGTTAGGATCCCAAATGCGATCTACATGGATCTTTGCTACAAACTTAGGAAGATATTCACTAATGTACACCATGGTCTGGTATACCATATATCCCTCCACCATAGAACCCTTAGGATGTGCTCTTTGTCTAACCAAAGCCTTCAAAAATTTCAAGTGCCTCTCAACCATCCACATTGACCTTGTGTGTACAGGTCCACACAATTCAATCTCCTCAGCTTGGTGTATGAGGTAGTGTTCTTGTGCATTGAAAAATGTCGAAAGTAGACACTTTTGCATTTCACACATTAGAAGATGAATTTTTCTCTTCCAATAATTTATCTTCTTTATGCATTTCTTTAGATGACATCCATCTACAAGTGATTCAATGCGCAAATATATTAATGAGATTTAACAAAAATATACATTATATTACATAACAAGTAAAAAAAATAGAAATGATAAGATGTATACAATGAATTGAACAAATATCGCTACTCACCTCATGTATTTTCTAAGATCATATATAACTTTCTTGACATTGTTGTCAAAGTTGTCTGGGAGAGATAGAGGTAGAACGTACTACAACAATTATAAAATGATCTTTTCATTATTTTTCCAAAAGTAGTAAACATAATACACTGAAAAGTACATGCATTATACAAGTGTATATAATATACTAGAATAATTACCTTAATGAAGGTATCCCAATCATGCATTTTCATCCCTGGCCCAAATTCACCTTTCTTTGTTATTATATTGTTTATGTTCGCAGCAAATCCTGTGGGAAATCAAATTTTTCGTATAACTTCTTTTATAGCATTGCTTTGCTGCTTTGTTAATAACCAAGGAAGGGCACTTATATTAATTTGGTCTCCATTGCTATTTAATTGAATGACATTTTTCATTGCATAATTGGCTTCCTGAATGTCACTACAAATTTTGACAATTTTTTCTTTGTCATGCCTTCCATCCAATATTTTCCATAACATTTCTGTTATATTCTTTTTCATATGCATTGTATCAAACAAATGCACAATTTTTAGTTGTTCATAGTAGGGCAACCTACTAAATTGTCTGGGATACCTTTTCAGTCCCTACAGAAGCCGGCCATTAATGCCTTGACGACCTTCATGAAGCATATAAGTTAAACAAATTAACAATGACAATCATTTTCAATTACAACATGATTAAACACAACACAATATAAAAATATAAATTCAAAACATATCATATATGATAGATAAACAATTTGATCCAATGTATAACCTTGATGATTAATTCTATTATATTGCAACTTCCATAGGTGAGGTGTCATTCTTTGTGGTTTTGATGTAGTCTCTTCTTTCCCATTGAAAATATGTTTTTTAGTAGTTCGATACTTATGATTTCTATGGAGGAAGTGCCTATATTCATCAAACACCTGCTTTCCTAAACTTGTTGAACGACGAGATTCCATCTTTGGACCACAAATTGGATATGCAAATTTTCCCTTTGTTTGAATACCTACAAGATCATATATAATTGGATTAAATATGTCAATTTTTATAATTATATATAATGAATAGATTATTTTAAAAACATGCATGATGTCTACTTCATAAAATTAAATATTTTTAAAGTGTAGTCGAATGTTATAACATACCACAAAAATGTGTTAGCCCTAGGGCATCATGAATTGTCCATACAAGCATTGCATTGCATAAAATTGTCTTTGTCTTATTGGTGTAGAGACGTCATACATAGTGATGCCATTCCATAACTTTAGTAACTCATCGATAAGAGACTCGATATATACATTCATATCTTTAACTTGGTACTTACCTAGTTGAATGAACATAAAAATTACATAATTATTATAACCATTTTACTACAATATATATAAATTAATGTACATGCATCTATTGCTTGATACTCCATTCTGATAACTTTCATAATGCCATATAAATCTCGGTATGAGTGAGGTAAAATATTTGATGGTGGTAACAAAAATTCACCAATCAATCTACAACAAAAAATAATTTGTTAATATAAAGAATATTAATGGTACATATTTCATCCTTTATGACATACCTTAACATCCATGAGATTGCTATGTTTGATAAACCATTCATAACTTTCAAGTTCAACAACAACAATACAATATAGAGAAGAGTTGTTTAGGAGCCTTTTATAAAGGGTCTCATATGCCTTCTCAAGTATAGGTAAATCATGAACATCATCAAAGTCATCTTGATCATCATGATTAGCTCTGCCACTAAATGTGTCATGGATCAATGTATTTGTACCATCATCTTCAACTGTGTTTTCTAGCACATGATCATCTTCTTCCATAGGATCATTAACTTCATCTTCGATATTCACAGCTCCATGTTCGTCTACTTGCAAAACCACATTCTCCAAGCCGTGATAATCCATATCATCTTCCCTATGGCACCCCACCTTTATAATAATGATAGACACAAATAAACCATGATCATGATCAAGTGATTATATATATATATATATAAAATGTTAAAACGATATAAACATTTACAAATTCAATCAATATAAACACATATAATGAACAACTTACCAATGGATGATAATCATGCCCCCCTTCAACATGACCATGCTGCCTACAATGTTTCTCAGCTGTTGTGATTAAAATCATCTCGTCTTTAAGCCCTTGTAATTATTGCAAGGACAATAACATTTCCCATCACCCTTTCTTTTCAATCTAGCCCACAATCTATCAAGTGTCTCTTCATTTTGTTATGGACTAATATTATCTTACATGATTTTTCTTTACCAAGCTTGACTATTTAGATCTTCAAAAAATATCAAACTCACACTCCAATAATTTTTATTCATAGACAGTAACAAAATCTAATAATTATGATATTTTACACCAAAAAAATTGGCATGCAACCACCCCTTGCAAAAGAGAAGATACTCTGAAGTTAATGACCCCAAAAAACACTTTAAAATGTAATTCCAAAACTTATTAAATTATGATTTTACTATGATTTCCAACCGTTAGACTCCTAAAATCAGAATATTGAACTTGATCGCAAACTTCCTACAATGATGGAGGTAGCGAGCTAGTAAGAGCAAGTGACCCATTCCTAAGGAGCAACATGTCGGAATCATCATTGCTAATGTCAGTACGGATTTATCCTTTTAGTTAAAGATGTAATGTGTCACTTCTTATGACGAGTTTATCCCTAGGGCCCTCAACATTAAGAGAGTCCTAATCGCACAAAGAAGCACACACTAGTAGAATTTGGCAAATAAATGACTAGGTGACTAAAAATTTTACTCACAACAACTAAAAATTACTAAATTCTGCCCATTTTTTGCAACTCAGCTATAAATGAGTAAATAAATTACTAGTTTGGTCATTGATTAAAAATTATTTATTCACACAAATAAAAATGACTAAATAGTTAGTCATTTATTTAGTCACAATCCATTTGAATAAATCATTTAAGGACTCAAGAATATAGCATGCCAAAATACTCTAAAACTTTAATAAACATACCCTAAAACTTTTGTCAAAATCTTATTTTCAGGCGTAGCCCACCAGAATGGAGTTTTCATTTTAATAAACATACTCTAAAACCTTCATCAAAACGTTATTTTCAAGCATAGACTGCCAAAATGGAGAAGTGTTTCGGTAAAGAATGATAGAGAATGGTGAGGAGATGTACGTGAAAAGAGGAATAGGACTCATTGATGCTTATCTCTTTCCTACTCTGCTCAACAAATCTTACATTATTCCCCCTACTATTTGTAATCTAGGTATTTACTTGACATATATTTGTATAATCTCAAATTCCTTCAGAGGCTTTTGAAGTATCAATGTATCCTATATAGGGTTTAGAATTATTTGTTTTAATTAAATAAATAAATAAATGATGTATTTCCTTGTAATTAGATAATGTGGGGATCTCCCAAATCTGCCCCAGCACACTATCCTCTTTGGCACTCTATTCATTACTCCAGCTACTAGGGTTTTGCATGTGACATATTTAATATCTTCATGACTATGGATTTTAAATAGATCTCAGTATTTTCTTTAATCCTTTTCATGGTAACCCTTGAGTTCCATAATCCACCTTCAATCTCTTCTAAGAACATTGTCTTAAACTAGATTGCATAGTATGCATATAAAGCAAGTCCTTCATACTTGCCATTGTTCCAAACCACCACTCACTGCCTTGCTTAAAATGTTGCCTCCATAAGTACAATAACATGTTTTAAAATCATGGTTGCTAGTAATTGATGATTAAGGTCACCACTTTCATCAAGATACAATGAGATTTTTGTCTTCAAACTCAAGGAATTATGCAAGATAACAGTGTGAATTTTTTATTGTGTACGATTTGATTTTCTTGCACATTTACTACTTTGCTAGCTTCCTTTAAAACCGGGTACTGCACCCTCAGCTGCAATCTCAAACAACTCACTCACTATCACTTGAAGATTCCTTTCATGAGCATCCTTCTATAAAATCAAACTATGCCCCATAGACTGCCTACTTACTACAGGGGACTCATTGTTTCATGGGATTGTAGATCTTAAGATCCTTCAACCTTATTGACACTACTTCATAGTCCACAAGGTATTATTCACTATTCTCCCATCTTTGATGAGTCTCAAAACATTGCTCAAACATGCAATCCACTATCTCCATTATACATTAATGGCTAAGAAGAAATATTGAATCTATGATTACCACTGTTACTTCATTTGGACAGTCATTCCCTGATTGCATTTTCCTTGTCTAAGACTACCAAAAGCATTTGAAAAACCATTAAGGTCAACAACGGGGTAAGGAAACTCACTGTTAAAATCTCCACTTTACTATGCAAGGTTTGACCTTTATTAACTTGTCACTGCTTAGCCTCTTTTTGACTGTCACATCTCAAATGAATGTCATTCTTCTTACCATAGATTGCATTTACAAATGTCACTAAGCTACATAGTGTGCTTGTTATTGGCTACAATCTTTAGATTACAATATTTTGTTATTAGCTACAATGTCTCAATATTTCTGGTATTGCAACCTCACTAATCCGCTAGAGTTTTTGCTTATGTTTCTACGGAGGCCTAGGGTTTGTACCCTAATCATGCTCTTACCAATGCTTTTGTTGGTATTAAAATACAACCTTAAATCTTGGGTCAGAAAATTAGTTGTCTTAACAAAGTTGTGGTATGATCTTGGATTGTATCCTAGAGTGTGTGGGAAGCTTGTGTTTGATCATTAAGGTATGTAAACATGATCAGGGAAATGTATCCTATATAGCATGGGTCTTGCTTTAATACTTTCCATAATAGTTATTAGCATATCACATTATTATAGTTTGCGGTAACCCAAGATTGCATTCAAGTATGTAACAAACTTGGTATGTAGTTTAAGCTATACACTTTTAAGTAACATTCATAAGGTTTAGAAAAACTTGATCACTCTCTAGAATAGCCCATTAAATATGGGTTGTGCTTGAATGCACTACATAATTGATATAACACAACCACTTTGCATATCAACTAGAGTTGTAGGCTCTTTATTGCAGCAAGAGGTAATCACTCTTGGATCACGCTATAATTATGTCGTAACCTATTATACTTGTGACAACCTGAATGCACCCAATGATGATTGACACCTACATTATACAACTTGAATTAACTACATTATATGAGTTCCTCCATTTTTATCACAACATAGCCACATTAAACTTGGGTCACACATGTATGCATCTTGTATTTGTTATAGCACAACTATGCCACATGACCAATAGAGTTATGGATCACATAATTACAGTCACAAGAATCTATTCCTTGGTTGTGATCTTATGGTGATTCCACACAACAAAATTTGGACATGAAATTCTCAAAACCCTAAACCTCTAAAAATGAAATCTAATGAGGTGTTGCTTTAAAATATGATTTTCAAACCTAGAACTACAAATCTGACTTCACAATTGAATTCTACAAAAAGACAATGACTACCCTCAACCTGGCAATATTTTCTTGAATTTTTTCTATTTTTTCCCAAGAAAATCGTCTTTAGTTCTCCACAAACTATCTCAAGTAGAGAAAAACATTGTCGCAATAAATCAACAAAATCACTTTTCTTTATGTTGGCCACAATTTTATTTTTTTCTTATTTTTCATGTTTGTCAAAATTTCAACGAAACTGATAGTTGAAATTTTGATGAAACCCAAGTTTGTCAAAATTTCGACGAACATCGGGGATAAACTTTTAAAAATTACACATGAAATTTTAGAAGCACTTGATGATACATCAAATTATACATATTTTGTCATACATTTTTGTCGGATTTTGCAATCAAATGAGTTAGTGTAGGAATCCAACACAGTGAAGAACTGCTACCTCAACACACTTTCACACACTTATGCTCTTATGATTTGTGGATCACTTTGTCACTTTGCATCATACTATCATACAACTCTTTTCAAATTGACTTGCATTTATACCATCTTCAACCTTAGAACCTTTCTCTAAGGTTGGCCACAAAAACCTTATTTCATAAATTCAAATTAGGTCGACAACTCAACATTCCCATGGTGGAAAGGAATGAGAGTGGACAAATAAAATACTTAACCAAGACCAAAAATAAAAAGTATTGGATCAACCACATGCTACCTTAATTAAATTTTATTCTTTGAATAAGTGTAAACAACAGGTCGGCCAAACCTAATGAAAACATAAATGAACATTGATGTATACATTTCCCAACAAGAAGATGACATGAAGATGCCATAACACACTTCATTATGCACAATAATACATCTTATATTCCTTTAGATACATCCACAACAAGTGCAATACTCTTCAAACATTGAAAACCTTCTAGTAGTCCATTCGGACTATGCAAACACATATAACTACACTAAAACATAACTTTCGGATCACCAAACCTCAACCTTCTTTGCTAGAACTTAGAGAACACCTTCAAAAGAAATATCCTAGATCCAGAAGATATAAAATAAAATAGCAGAGGACTGCAGAGCAGAAAAATTTCTCCCAGTCCATAGAAGACCAACTCTACCAGAACAATTCACATACCGGTGAACATTACTTTCACATGCCAACACACCAAAAGCTAAAACTCAAGAGATATCACCACTATACCATCATTATCAAACCTTTAGATCCGCACAAGCATAGGATCAATAGAGGAGAAACAAAAAGAACATACTAGAGCACATTTTGAACATACTCAACATTCTGACTTCTCTTCTTTATTAATTTTCTCAAAAGGACTTGGAAACACACTAATTCAGCACATCTGCAACATCATAAAGATAGCTTCGTGTACTCACAACATATCAGTAGCATCTCAACTATACATGTACAATATACAACATACTAAACTATGTTGACATCAATGACAACATTAATGACAACACCACCAAACTAGATCATACTTGCAACAATCTCCCCCTCTGTCATTGATGGCAACACATGATGTGAAAACCATCAAAGACGACATCTTTCACAATATCCCAAGAGAACACCTTCTCTTCTTCTACAACTATTTTTCACATGAATTTCTCTCCCCCTTTGGCATCAATGGAAAATAACACACACTTTGATTACTCCCCCTTAGGAGTAAACCCATTAAACTCATACTGCAACAATGAAAAACTTTTCTACTCCCATTATGGAGTAGATCCATTTATTAGTCCAAATGAATGAAGAATCTGTGAATCCACTCAACTAATGCACCTTATGTGCACCTAGTTCTGAGGGCCAATAACCCCCAACCTCTCCTTAAGATGCTCAAAAGTATCCTTCAGAAGAGCCTTAGTAAATATATCTGCAATTTTTTCCTTAGTTGTCACATACTCTAGTCTAACTTCATTCTCCAACACCTTTTCTCTCAATAAATGATATAGATATGTGTTTTTTTCTTGAATACATAACTGGACTCTTTGAAATATTTATAGCACTTGTGTTGTCACATAAAATAGAAATAGGCTCATCACATATTACTCCAATGTCTTTTAGATTTTGCTTCATCCACAAAACCTATGTGTAGAAGGATGTTGCAACAATATATTTTTCCTCTATAGTGGATAAATAAACTGAGTCTTGTTTCTTACTTAACATTGAAACCAATCTTCTACCAAGAAAGAAAGCACCTCCACTGGTACTCTTTGGTTCATCCACACAACCAGCCCAATTTGCATCGGTATAGGAACTCAGGGTGAAATCAGCACCCTTAGGATACCAAAATTCAGTGTACCTTTAAGATATCTAAATATCCTCTTTATAGTTGTAACATGTGCCTCTTTAGGATCTACTTGAAATCTTGCAATTGGACATGCATCATGCATAATATCTAGTCTAGTAGCAGTAAGATACAAAATTCCATTAATCAAAGATCTATGTTTTATCTAACCAGTCTTAGTAGATTAATCATCTTTGCTCAATTTACATCCATTTACCATAGGAGTACTAACTGGTTTGGAATCATCCACCCCAAACTTCTTCAACAACTCTTTTACATACTTAGATTGTGAAATGAATATCTCTTTATTATTTTGATTCAATTGTAGGCCAAGGAAGAAATTCAATTCACCAATCATGGACATCTCAAATTATTTTTGCATCTCTTCAATAAAATTTTTACACATGCCTTCATTTCCACCAAAAATGATATCATCAACATATACAACTATTATCAACATTTTGTTACCTTGCACTTTAAAGTAGAGATTGCTATCAACAGAGACTTTAATGAAACCTTGCTTTGTCGGGTATCTATCCAATCTTCCATACCATGCTCTAGGAGCTTTCTTTAGTCCATACAATGCCTTCTTCAACTTACAAACCATGTACGATTTGTCTGATAACCTAAACCCTTCAGGTTGTTCCATGTACACTTCTTCCTCCAGTTAACCATTCAAAAATGTTGACTTAACCCCCATTTGATACACTTTGAAATCCTTGTGGGTAGAAAATGCCAAAAACATCCTAATAGCTTCCATTCTAGCCATAGGGGAAAATGTTTCTTCAAAATCTATACCTTCGACTTGCGAATATCCCTTGCATACAAGTCTTGCCTTATTCCTTACAACTTCTCCACTTTCATTCAGCTTATTTTGGAACACCCATTTTGAACAAATTACATTCTTATTCATAGGTCTAGGGACTCGTTCCCATGTCTAATTATTTTCTATCTTCTACAACTCTTCTTTCATAGCTTTCATCCAACTCTCATCCTCACATGCCTCACTCACAGAATTAGGTTCAATTTTAGAAAGTAAACACAGATTTACCTTAGCTGCTACTTTACTTCTTGTTTTTACACCTTCACTCTTATCTCCAATTATTTGTTCTTCTAGATGATTCTTCTATACATACTTAGGATTCTTAACAACACTTTCTAGATAACTTTCTTCTTCTTCTTTTTTAGTTTGGTCTTCTTTCTCTTCTTCTTCCTTCCCCTTATTATCCTTAGGTACATATCCACATATAGGATCATTAGGTTCAACTTCACTTATCCCAATAGGTCTGCATATGTCTTCATCAACTTTCACATTATCGCTTTCAATAATCTTTCTCAATCTTTTATTGAAGCATCTATATGCTTTGCTAGTAGTAGAGTATCTAAGAGAAATTCTGTCATCACACCTAGCATCAAACTTTCCAGGATTTTCATCATCTCTTTTAATGTAACATTTGCTTCCAAATACCTTGAAGTACTTTACAGTAAGAGTCTTACCAGTCCATAACTCAAAAGGAGTCTTTGTGTTGTTGCTTCAAATCTAAACTCTATTAAGAACATAAATAGTCGTGTGTATTTCCTCTCTCTAGTACACATCTGGTACATTTGATTCTTCCATCATGGTTCATGCAACTTCCTATATTGTCCTGTTTTTCCTTTCAATTACCCCATTCTACTGAGGGGTTCTTAGAGCAGAAAATTGTCTCTTTATGCCATGCTGCTCACAAAATGCATTAAACTCACTAGAAGTGAATTCTCCACCTCTATCATATTTCAAACATTATATTTTCAAATTTACTTCATTTTCCACTCTTGATTTGAATACCTTAAGCCTATCTAGAGCCCGGGTCTTTTCTCTAAGAAAAGCAACCCATGTCATTCGAGTATAATCATCAATAAGAAGCATGAAATACTTGTCACCATTCAGGCTTCCCATTCTAGTCAGACCATAAAGATTGATGTGAACTAACTCCAACATTTCATTAGTAGAGTTCTCTTTTCCCTTAAAGTTGCATCTTGTCTGCTTCCCCAACTGACAACATATGCAAGTAGTATTGGTAAGTCTTGTGATTCTAGGTAGTCCTTGGACAATTTCTTTTGAAATGATTTTGACCAAATTATCAAAATTTACATGTCACATTTTCTAGTGCCATAACCAACTTTCATTGATTTGTGATACAAGGCATTCAACATAATCTCCCTTAAGCTGATAGATTTTTCCATGATTTCTTCCATCAGCAACCATATCTCCATTGTTGGATCCTTTATTGATTTCACAGGTGTTATTTTGAAACACAAGTTTAAAATCATTTCTACACATTTGATCAACACTCAAAAGGTTATGCCTCAAACCCTTCACATAATATACATCATCAGTGTTGTGCACTCCATCAAAGCTAATTGAACCTTTCCTATAGATCTTAGCTCCTGAATCATCACCAAACATGACTAAACCACCATCATACTTTTCAAGTTTAGTAAACTTACTCTTATCTCCGGTCATGCGATTAGAACATCCACTATCGATTACCCAATAGTCTTCATCCTCTCTTGCATGAAAAGTGGTAACCAAAGTACCTTTCATCCTATTCCTTTTATTCTTTGGAGCCTTCTTGCTTGCACATTTTCTAGGGTTAGTGGACACAGATTTACTTCCCAAAGATAAGAATAAGCATTTACTATCACCATCCTGATTTTTAGATTCATCATTAGAGATTCCAGCTTCTTCTTTAACATAGTACAAATTGTATTTCTTATCCTTCCTATCCTTATCTTTATAATCCTTGGTCTTCTTATGTACAACTCTATTCAGACATCTTGAAGCATAATGACCAATACTACCACAAGTAAAACATTTAAAGGTAAACATACCTTTATACTTTCCAGTACCTTTCTTCAACTTCCTAGTGAAGTTTGCTTCCAACTCATCTGAGCCATCACTCTCTAAATCATCTTCAATCTTCATTGCCTTGAATTTTGTCTTTGTATTTTCTTCTTTCTTGAACTTTCTCATCTCAAATGCTTGCAAGTTGTCGAGCAACTATTCTTTAGTAAAGTTCGCAAGATCATACATCTCTTCAATAACTAAGATCTTATCATTGTAGCAATCTGGTAGGGTGATTAGGATCTTCTCAATAATATCTTCATCATTCATCTTTCTGCCTTGATTCCTAACTTCATTTGCTATCATCTCAACCCTCTAGACATAGCTTGTAAACTCTTCACCTTCATCCATTTTCAAATTCTCAAATCTGCACTTTGCTGCTAGCTTCTTTGTCAACTTTACTTTTTCATTTCCTTCATATAAATTTTCTAGCTTCTTCCAGATATCATAAGTAGCATCCAAAGAAAGGACCTTAGTTCACTCAGTTTTAGATAAAGCATTGTAAATAGCATACCTCACTTTCTCATTCTCCTCATAAGCAGAAACCTCATGTGCAATAGTAAGACCATTCACCAAAGGAGTATACTTCATCTCAATAGCCTTCCAGGTCTTATAACCAAGAGAAATAATATATCCTCTCATCTACACTTTCCAATCAGTAAAATTAGATCCATCAAACACAGGGATCGACAATTTCTGTGCCATTAGATCTTCCTTAAATGGTTAAGCTCTACACTAAGGAACCAAAGCTCTGATACCAATTGTTAAACATGCATAGGACAACTAAGAGGGGGGCTAAATCAGTTTTCACAAAATTCCAACTTAAAACTTCAACACTTATCAATTCCACAACCAAACTATTATGTTATTAAGTATGAGCATGAAACACCAATAATAGAAAGTAAATCAACACAATGAACACCAAATTATTACATGGAAAACCCAATGAGGAAAAAATCACAGGAGGGTTAACTCACAATATAAAAGATTATAAAACTGAATACAAATGCTCACTACCAAGGGCTCACTACCCAGAAGAGGACTCACTATCCAAATACAAAGGCTCATTTCCTACAGAAAGGACTCACTATCCAAATACAAAGGCTCATTGCCTATAGAAAGGACTCACTTTCCAATAGGGAGGCTCACTGCCTATAGATACAAAAGAACACAAAGATCCACCACAAAAATTAACACACATCCATAACCTTGAATAAAGGATTGCAGAAACCTTTAGCTCATTACCTTCAGGAATCCAACATAGTGAAGAACTGTTGCCTCAACACACTTTCACACACTTTTTCTCTTATGATTTGTGGCTCACTTTGCCACTTTACATCATACCGTCATACAACTCTTTACAAATTGACCTACATTTATACCATCTTCAACCTTAGAGCCTTTCTCCAAATTCAACCACAAAAACCTTATTTCATAAATTAAAATTAGGTTGGAAACTCAACATTCCCATGGTGGAAAGGAATGAGATTGGACCAATAAAAAACTTAACCAAGGCCAAAAATAAAAATTATTGGATCAACCACGTGCTACCTTAATTAAATTTTATTCTTCGAATGAAGTGTAAACACCAGGTTGGCCAAACCTAATGAAAACACAAATTAACATTGATGTACATGTTTCCCAATAAGAAGATGACATGAAAAAACCATAACACACTTCATTATGCATGAGAATACATCTGAGATTCATTCAGATACATCTGTAGAAAGTGTAATACTCTTCAAACACTGAACACCTTCTGCCAGTCCATCCAGACTGTGCAAACACACACAACAACATTGAAACATAACTTTCAGATCACCAAACCTCAACCTTCTTTGCTAGAAATTAGAGAACACCTTCACAAGACATATCCCAGATCTAAAATAAAATAGTGGAGGAATGTGAACTAGAAACATTTCTCCCAATCCACAAAGACCAACTCTGCCAGAACAATTCACACACCGATGAATGTAACTTTCACGTACCAACACACCAAAGGCTAAAAATTAGGAGATATCACCACTATATCATCATTATCAAACCTTTAGATCCACACAAGCATAGGATCAACACAGGAGAAACATAGAGCACATATTGGAGCACATTCTAAACATACTCAACATTTAGAATTCTCTTCTTTATTAATTTTCTCAAAAGCACTTGGAAACACACCAATTCAGCATATCTGCAACATCATAAAGATAGCTCCATGTACTCACAACATCTCAATAGCATCTCAACTATACATGTACAATTTCCAACATACTGAACTGTGTTGACATCAATGACAACATTAATGACAACACCACCAAAATAGCTCATACTTGCAACACAAATAAATATATACTAGGAATATGGATCAAGTGAATAGTGGATGAATAATAATTTTATTCATTAAATAATAAAATATTATTTCATTAATAATTAGATAAAAATTGGATAAACAATCAAATAAATAAATATTTATTCAATCTATTATGAAGGAAATGTTGGCTTCTTAGCTCAAATGACAATGTGCAAATTTTAAGTGTTTTCATTCCCCCCTCTTTGAGATGGTGTAAAACTAGCATCATTTCAAAGAAGAATAAAATATAATTGGTTTGATTTGAAGAATTGGTTTTATTAGGGAAGAAAATGGTTAGATTAAGAAAAAATCCCTGTTCATTGAAAGGAGTGACTAGGAAAAATCATGATAAGGATGAGGATGCCCCCTCAAGAGGATAGAAAATTTTAGAGAACATAAGTGTGATCTCAAAATGGATGAAAATATGCAATATGCATGAGGAAAATAGATGGGTGATGAAGGATGAAGGGATAACAAATTATGAATGGAGGGATTGGAGAAGAATTGGGGGAAATAGGGATGGAAGATATTATTTCATGCTACATTTGAATGATTAATTTTTGTTTGATATAGCACTAGATATTATGCACCAAGGTATACAGGACTAGGGTGATGATGTGTCTCATACATAGAAAAAGTTACAAGTAATTATATGTCATATAGTTCCATGGTATGGAAGAACATACATTTTTTTGTGAAAATTAGGTTACAAGGACCATTATAGATGCAAGAAAGATGATAATGAACATATATAGAAAAAAAACATGGATACAATAATACAAAGAAAAACGTAATTTTCCCTACTCTAGTTGAAATTTAAAGATCAATTGATTGATGATTAAGAGTGTTGTTGATGATGATTTTATTAAATTTCTTAAGTAGATTATATACATAGTTTTTGGAAAAAGGCTAATAGTATATATATTATATTAATAATAATAGTAAGTAATTACAAATGTTCCCAAGAGGGCCTAATTAAAAAAGTGCCCAAGAGGGGCCTAAGTAATTAAAAAAGTGCTTGATCTTTGAAAGACCAGTTTAAGAAGCCTATCATGCCATTAGACTTGTTGGGAGTCAAGAGTCTCAATTCATTCATACTGCTTCCATGAAATGCATGTTAGATCTTATGAAGCATGACCAAACAATGAAACCTAAGAAAACTAGCTTTGCATTCACCTTGTTGATGGTTGGGTTTCGCGTGTCCTCCTTACTAGCTACCATATTCATGTATAGTGCAAGCCTGATCACCAACTCGTGAAACCTTCTTACTACTTCCCTTTTTTGGGGGTCAGGGATTGGGGATCCCTCATACCCTTTACATTACTTAATCATCACAAGCCATAACCAAAAAGCCTGAATTTTGTTCTTCTTTGCAACAAGTAAGCAATTAGACTGAAGTCTGAAACATGATCAGACTTAGTGAGATTTGACTAACTCCTTTCTTTTTGGTAAACGATGAATGGTAAGCCCAAGGTATGATCTCCAAAAATCTGAAATGGGAAGCCCAATTTTCCTTTTAGACTTGTTAGGAAATAAGAGTCTCTTCTACCTTATCCTTCTTTCACTTTTTTAAATTCCAACAATCTGACCTCTGATCTCCAAAATTTTGATGCCCAATTTTGATCAACTTTCTAACTTCCTTTTTCTGTGACCTTTGCCACATTTTGACTAAAAACATGTTGAAATTGCTAGGTGAAACACCAAATTAAATTTTTTTACCTTTAGTCTTATCGGGGTTTGGGTGTCTCTTTTTCCTTCTACCTTCCTTCTCTTCTATGAAAGATAAAAAATTGACCTTCGATCTCTAAAAGTTTGATTCCCAACTTTGTTCAACTTTCTAAGGCATTTATCAAGTACAAGTTAAGAGATATCTTTGATGCTCGATAACTGGACACATGTGACCATATTTGAAGAAGCTTGACTTTCTAGTTTTTTCATTGCACCAATTCTTTCACTACAATCTTAGCTAGGTTTAGGAAGGCATCAAACTTAACTCCATCCTTTGAAATGGTCACTTGTTTTTGACATCCCATATTTGCACGTTGATCTGCTAGAATATTCCCTTCATGGTACGTGTGTGAAATCTAAAAAGAGTGGAACTTGTCTAATAGTTCCCAAACATTTTGCATAATATATTTTAAATTCCAATTGTGACAAATTATCTCCTTACATTCATTTATGATTATTAAAAAATAACCTTCAACATGGATTTGAGATATACCTAGGTGCCTAGCAAGCTTTAAACCATGCAAAACTACCATTGATTCTGCTACATTATTCATTCCAAATGGAAGAGAAATTGACTTGGCTTCTTTTAACACACCACAAGAATCTTGAATACACACCCCTACACCTAAAACACCTAGGTTCCCTCTCAAATAAACTAAGTTCTTATCAATCCTTGAATTATGAGCTTGTTTCAAACTACCTTCAAAGGGTAAAACTATACCTTTCCAATTCTTTAGGATACTATCATCCCATGATGTGAAGAGAGAACTAACACCTTTATGATTTTGAACATATGCATTGGTTGCTTTTGTGACTAACTTTTCAATTATAGCTTGAACATTCTGCATTGAGGAAGATACTTTTCTAAAAATAAGCTTATTTCATTCCCACTAGATAGACCGAATTATTTTCATTGGAATTAAATGCCAGTGCATGTAAAGAAAGAAGATTTATATAAAATCGTCCAAGCTGAAAAATTGTCCCAAAATATTTTTGGTAAAGGGGAAAAAAAATTTATTTTTTGTAGTATGAACTTCCAATAGAGTTGAGCATATGATAATTTTAAAAATAAATGATCAACATCTTCAAAATATTCCCCACATAAAACACATTTGAAAGGCTTAGCAAGACTTATTTTGGCTATCCTATCACTTGCGATCACTCTTTTCAATAATACTAACCATGTGAAACTACCTGCTTTTGGAAGAATCATGTTGTTCCAATAGAATGATTAATCTCTTTGGGATTGTAGTTGAACATATTTATTATGAAAAAATTTATACCCCTACCTCACTAAATAACACTCATCTTTGGATGGTTCCTATATGATTTGATCAGGTTTCCTTGTTAGGAACACTAGTCTCTCTACTAGAATTTATTGAATCACGTTCTTTTGTGCTACTATTATTTGTGTTTTTGAAAGATGCTTCCATTTTACTTTACCAGTTACTTCATCTACTGAGTAGATAGAATCAATTGGCTTAGTGCTCCATAAATGTGATAACAATGATATGTCTGATAGTAATTCTTGAATGTGCTTGAAAGGAGGATATCCATTCCAAGAATAATTCCATAAGTGAACTTCTTCTCCTTTATGCACTTCCCAGGAGATGTATGAAGTGACAACTTCCCTTCATGAGACCACAAAGTTCCACATGGTTGAACCATCAGGGGGATTGGATATAGTGAATATTCTTGCTAGATTTTGACTGTCTAAATATTTGTCTTGCATTATCCTACACCAATTTGAATATGACTTGGTGAACATTTTCCATATCAATTTTCCCCCAAAGGCCCTATTATATTTGGAGATATTATGAATTCCTACCCCACCCTTGAACTTATCAAAGGACTTACTAACTAAGGATATTAAAGGAACTCTTTTCCTATCATTCATGTTCACTTTCCATAAAAAAATCTTATAATCTTCTCTATCTAAGAAACAACTAATTTTGAAGTGGGTATGTGCAGGATCATCATGGAAAAAATAGGCCCTTAAGTGGTGAAAAGTTCAGAAAAATCAAAGTTAGGAAATTTGACGTAAAAATTTGAAAAATTTATCTATATTATTTTTAAAATACGTAAGAATAGAATATATAGAAAATTGAATGTAGTTTCTAAACTACTAGGTTTTTTTTTAAAATCTATTTGGTGAAAATTTGAAATTTGAATGGAGTAGTACTTAAATTTCAGGGAAAAATAAGTAGGTGTATGACCACCCTAACAACAATAAAATAATAATAATTTTTTTATAATATTTTAGATATAAGTAGAGGACTCATGTCTCGATGTGATGCATATTTTTGTAATTTTTTTCAAGTAAATAATTAATTATGAATTTTTATTACAACTTTTAAAAAATATAAAAATTGTATGTCTGACCACCTTAACTTGGTCAAAACTTCATGAAATTCAATTTTTCTTTTTTTAATCCTATAGTATGTGAAGCATAGAATGTGACGCATGTTTTGGATTCAAAAAATGTGATATAGTTTGAAAGCTATAGATGTTTTTCAATTAGCCTATCAATCAGGACTCTAGTCATAATTCAAATAGAAAATGAATAATAATTATTTATTAAATTAAAATTAAAGCATAATTTATATTGGTGGAAAGCTGAGAATCTCCTTTAAAAACCCTTTTTATTTCATCAATTTTGGGTAAAAAAAATTCATCAACCACATACCCATCATATCGCCACTTTTTGGCCCATCATGATCCTGCACATACCTAAGCCTTGAGAATTGCTATGAAATAGTTTGGAATCACTGCTAACATAGTCTTTACCAACAAAATACGACCATAAAATAATAACCATTTAGTTTTCCAAGATTAAATTCTAGACTTAATCCTTTCTATAACTTTGGCCTAGTAAGAAATTTTATTTGTTCGTAGATAAAGAATGGAATCCCTAGATATGTGCATGGAAATTCTTCTAACTAAAAGCCTAAAGTATTTATAATTTTTCTTCTAATACCTGACTTGGAATTAGACATAAATATTAGACTTGTGTGCATTTATTTTCTAGCCTGATACTGAAGAATACATGTCTAGAATCAACTTTATTTGTTTGGCCTCTGTAAGGCTTTCTTTTCCAAATAATAGTATCAATAGCAAAGAGAGTTTGCATTACTGAAATATCTGATTGGGGAATGTGGATGCCTTGCCACAAACCTTGATTATGCTTTGGCTTTATTATCCTACTAAATGTCTTAGCCATAATTATGAAGATAAAAGGAGAAAGGGGGTCCCCTTTCCTTACCCCTTGTGTTGTGCTAAAGAAGCCTGAAAGTGACCCATTTATTATAATTGGAAATTTTTCTCTTGATAAGAAAGAAAAAATCCACTTACAACACTTAATGTTGAAACCAAACTTTTCCAAAACTTTCATTAAGAAACTCCAATAAACTCTATCATATTCTTTCATAATGTCCAGTTTTATAATGAAATATGATAGATGATTAGAATTAATAGTATGAAGCACTTCACGTGCAACCAAGGTTCCTTCATCCATTTCTCTACCTAGTAAAAATCCCCATTTCTCTTGTCAGATAATTTTAGGGAGGAGATTATGCAATCTAAGATATATGTCCTTTATGAAGATCTTGTAGATTGTATTACATAACGAGATGGGTCTGAACTCTATAAAAGTTTTTGGCTCCTTTCTCTTTGGAAAAATTGCAATGTTTGTTACATTAAAATATTTCAATACTGTTCTAGATTTCTATGAATCTTCCAAGGCTAAAATCAAGTCAAAACCCAACACATCCCAACACTTTTGAAATAAATAGGCTATGAAACCATTAGGCCCTAGAGCCTTATTTGACGACAATGAAAAGACTACTTTTCTCAATTCTTCTAAGGTAAAAGGTTTCATAAAACCCTCATTTCTTCTTGAGAAATGATATTTGGTATCACATCCAATAACACTTTCTCATCTTGATTTAGTTGATTTGACCCATCTCTTAATGGAGCTAGAATATTTTTAAAACATTTGACCCCTTCTTCCTAAATCTCCTTTGCATTTGTAATCAAAGTTCCTATTAAAACAGCTTAAATTGAAAACATTGTTTTTGCAACTCTCTTGAATTGAGTAGATGTGTGAAATAATTTTGTGTTGTGATCCCCTTCTTTTAACCATAATTCCCTATATTTATGTCACCAATACATCTCTTCTCTCTTTCCTAACTCCTCCCACACTAGCTGCAAACACTTCTATTTTCATATGTAACTGAATCTAGACCATGTTGTATTATGTGTTCATGTATTTATGCTAATTCTTTTGCTAACTCCACTTTTTCTACAAATATGTTCTTCAAAATTTAAACATTCCATATTTTTATTTGTTGTTTAACATTGTAATTTAAAAAAAAAAATGATTTTTTTTTGTACCCTTCTAGTAAGGTGCACTGACCCACCATTGTCATAGAAGAGGAAGAAAATGTGGGTTTTTGAACCACATCTTCTTGAATTTAAAGGAATGACTATGCTCTTCCATAGAATTTAATCCTAATATGGTTAATGATATTACATAATGATCTGAGCCTAAAAAAGGAAATATCTCTAAGACCAAATTATATGCCCCTAAAAACTAGTTTTGTGATCCTAGGAATTTGTCTAAATGCTTTGTAATCTATAGAAAATATTTCCTCCAATTTTTCCTGGTGAAGTTACCCTTCATAGATAAAATATCCTTCAAATCATTATCTATAATAAAAAAACTAAAATCTTCCATTATTTTATATGGTGGACATATACCTTCTTGGTTCTCCTGTAATGACACTATCACATTGAAATCATTTGGCAATATCACTTTTCCATTTCTCAGGCCTTGAAGAACATTTTTTAGAACATCCCATAGCTTCTTCTTATCATAGGTAGATGTTGGTCCATATATATTTGGTAGCAAAAAAATTATATCAAAGCTTACCACCCTCATTAATTGCCAATTGTTTTTACTATTGCTTGCATCAATAGTAAGTATTCTTGGATTCCACAATGTAACTAATCCACCAAAAGCTCCTTGAGCAGGTACATGTGTTGATTTCCATTTTCCCCATTTTAGCATTGATTCCTTATATGTTTCTTGAGATGTTTTAGTCTCCTATAACAACAATAAATTTTCCCCACAAGTGTCCAATTGATGCTTGACTTGAGCTTGCTTGTTAGAGGCATTAATGCCTCTAACATTCCAAGAGAGCACTCGCATTGTGATTCAAGAGAGAAACATTCTCTCATCCTCTTGCTCACCAAGATGCTTCCATCCAATGTGGTTTTTACCCATGCATCAATCTCTTCCTTTAGCTTGGAAACCTTAGACTTTCTTCCTCTTTTTCCTAGAGATTTTTTAACTATTACCTAAGAGGAAGGCATTTGTGATAAGGATATAGTTTGTGAATAGTCAAATGCCTGAACCATTTCTACATCAATTTCAATTATTTCCTCTTTATGTAATTTTTGATTATTATAAACTTGAATATTATCTTCATGTGGGAGTGATAATTCGACCTCTTCATTTAAAATACCCTCTGCTATTTTGTTAAAAATATCAAATCCTATTGAAGAAAGAAGCTTATCAGCTAGTTCTTCCAACTTATCTAGACACCTTTTTGTTTTAAATTTACTGCAGTATGACTCTCAACACTCTCATTATATAAATTCTCACCACTTCCAATGGCTATATTTTTACTATTAAGTCATTTTTGTTGAGAGAAACTACCTATTTGCAATGAGATAGAACTATGTAATTCTTTTCTGAAAGGATTTACATATATCTAAATTGGTATCCCATTAAACATCAGTTGGAAGATAATGTCATCTAGCTGATTTAATATGACTGATGAGTTAGATGAGATGTATGTATTTACACTCACATTACTAAGCTACTTATTCTTCTTTCTTCTATCATTTGGTATTATAGGCAGTATTGCAAATGGATATTTTTCTTTTAGTATTAGAGAGTTCCCATTATCTTCAATGTGAGTGACAAATCCAGTTACCTTATCAACCATCAAATCTTTAGTATTTTCCTTATTGGACGTAGGTGATACCCGCTTTGGGTCTTCTTTCCCTTCCATTGCATCTTCTTGTCCTTTAAATCCTTCAATATCAGAACAATCTATTTTAGTGTGTTCTATAGAATGACATATACTACATTCATTTTGTGGATTTTCTACAACAATTTCCTGGACCCATTTACCAAACTTAGAGTTTATATGTATTTGACTTGGAAAGATATTTTTGGAATTCAATAATACACAAACCCTAATAGGTTTTGAGGGATTTCTAAAGAACTCCATATCATGTTTAAGGAAATCCCTACATGTTTTTCCATGATTTCTATTAGTTTTAGTTCTCTATATTTTAGGGATAAAGAATGCAATTGGATCCAAGATGGAAAAAATTCACCTCAAACTATCATGGTTTAAAATTTGGTGTCCATGTTTGCATGTATAGAACAAAACCTTCAAAAATCCACAAATTTACTTTGAAGATAGAATCTCTATTAATATTTGTATTAAAAAGAACAAAAAATATTCACTTCGCTTGATCTAGGTAAATTTTTTTTGAAGCACCTTCCCATTCTTCAAATAATAGATTTCTCAATAACTTTATATCTAAGGTGAGGTTCCAAAACTTACAGATTAGGGAATGTTGTCGAAGGTCTTGGATTTGAGCTTGCAACAGATCCTTTGAGAATGTAATATTGGCAATGCCCTTTTGCTGTGACCCATACTTATTAGCTTATGGACTTTGTTGTGAGGGTTTCTGCACAAATATTTCACATTATTCTGACTCTTTGCACCTCCATTGCAATGTAGGATTTTTAATACCATGTGATTTATTATTATTCACTTTCTTCTTGTTGTGCTTCTTTTTCCCTTTTCTTTGATGTGTAATATTTGAGACCCCTGCTTGGTTAGCTTGCTCTTTGGCCTTCTGCTTAGGTTCATCAATCCATTGATGAACATCTTGTATATTTGCCTTTGGCTTGATAGAAGCAACTTTCTCATTTTAAATATTCTAATTTTTTCACTTCTCTACATCCCTTTTATTTTGTTACTCATTCTTCTCATAACCATTGTGCTTTGCATAAAAACCATTTTCCTTATTAACTATCCTTTGGTTTTGTTAGGAATCTTTATTGCTATGTAAATGTGTCTGCTAACCTTTTGAGTTGAAGTAAATCCCTCTATGTGTGGGCTCATTCCATGCAAAATTTTTGTGTTGAAAAGAGCCATTTGATCTTGCTAAAACCCTAAACAATGACTCCTCTGTATTTTTGTTTGATCTAAAATATTCTTCACTTCTTTGTAGAGTTGATTTATAAACCCTAGATTAGCTTCATACTACCTTGGTTGTAGATTTTCCCTTTTTGAATAACGATATCTGTCATCTTCACATATATCAAAAACTTCCTATTTTATTCTATCCAAGTGTCTATGAGAGAAAAATAGGACCCATTTTGGCTTTGCAAATTTGTGCCCAATTGCATCAATCACACACCTTGGATGATACTAGATTGTATTGCTAATGGGTCCATGAGCATGAGGAATCTATATACTATGGTCATGTGGGTCATGAAGAGGAGAAATATTGGGTCCAAAAGCATGAGTAATCTACCTATTATAGTCATGAGGGTCACGAATCCTATCCTTTTCTAAAAAAATAGTTGTTATTCTTCCATGTTCACTCTAAGAAGTAGCCGTTATTCCTCCATTTTCACCACTTTTCCATGTTTTCTTTTTGTTTATGTCCCTTGAAATGAACCTTAGATCAAGGAGAGATGGTTTGATTATATAGATTAATATTTTTATGGTGTTATATTTATAAGAGAATTTGAATTGCATTGGGATGATGGTAGGGATTTCATTAGAGTACATGTAGGTATCTTATAATTAGATTCTATTGACAAGGGAAAATCCAAGGCTAGCGACAATGAATTATGTGATGATAGAATGAGGTAAGACAATTGGAATGTTGATAGTTATGATATTCAAAATGGATGGATAGAGGGGTTTGGATGTGATCACCAAGAACTATATTATGGAGTAATTTTCCCCACTCTAGATTTGTCATATATTATGAGGCATTGGGATGCTCATGGTGATGCACGATAGGATGATGGAGTAGGATAGGGAATATGATAATGATAGATAGCTTGATGGAAGGGATTTGTATAGAGAGTATATGTATCATGGATGGATGAGATGGAGGATGGGTTGTCCCTAATATTTGTTAGAGTAATAAGTTATTATGCTTAATTAATTACATCACATTGATTAATTAATTAAGTCACTTATTCCTCTTTTTTACTTAAGCTAAACTTAGGCACATTTATTAATTAATTATTAATTATTAAGTGTGCACACTAGGGTTTCATTTAGGGTTTCCCTTTTAGGGTTTCTTGATCTCCTTCATAAGGATTGATCATTTTGTAATAATCGATTCTCTTAATGCAATTTTTACTGAGAGGTTTACAAAGCATCTTTTTGATTCTTCATATCTTTTGCATGTGACAGGTATTCATCTTCCATGCAGGTGATCTTGGATTCTAACATGGTATCAGAGCTCCAGACCTGCAGCTGCCTATTTGTGATCTGAAGATATGGCCTTTCAGTGAGTTTCAAGTGCAAGGGTTTCCACAGGCATCTTTTCTGCAAGATCTGGGGGTAGCCATTTTTTTTGGGACACAATGGGCTCAAACGGATGTCACCATCACGTTCGCAGCATCCCAAAACCCTAGAAACACCTGTGAAATCATCCATTTTGGTGCAGTTGATCCAGGAGGCAAAAAAAAATTGTCTGAGGGGTCGTACGGCCTCCCCAGCACGCAGATTGAGGCTCGAAAAATTAAATAAAAAGGCCAAAAATTTTGTTTGTTGGGATTCATGCCAGCACATCTAGTATTAAAGGGTTCAGCCTCCCGGTGGCCACCGGGCAGCCACCCATCTGCCGCTGCCAGCGAAGCCTCCGGCCACCGCCGCCACCCTGCTCCGCCGGCTTGCATGCAGCCCCCTCCTCTCCAACGTGGTCACATGGTGAACCACGGGTCATCCGCCCAGCCCCCACAGGCTTCAATCGCCAGGCCACGGCCATATCAAGATCTAGGAGCTAAGATCCGGCCCCTGCACCCAGCCCCCGGCCACATGGAGAACCGGGAGCTCCGCCGAAGGACACCAGCCCGCCAACCCCTGGTCGCCCATAGGACCAGGGGCCCAAAATTTTTTCATTTTGCAAGGGGGGCAATTTTTTGCAGCGACAGCCATACGGCCATCAAATTTAAGCTTGTGAACTGATGATGTCAGCATGACATCAGCGTACGGCCGGCCCCTCTTTGCCCTCCTAACCCTTGTTTTTCCTAAAAGAGCAGTTTTTTTCTTTTGGCCATAACTTGGGCATACGGTATTGAAATCGAGCAAATGAGATATCGCCAGAAAGCTGGTTCCAAGAACTTTCTAGTAGTGCTATTTATTTTTTAGTATTTTATTGTTTTTCTATATTTATTTCTGTTTGAAGTCAGATGTTTTTTTTGGACTTCCGAGCTCATAACTTTTTGCCACGATCTCCAATTTTTGCCTCGTTTGCGGCATTGGAAAGGTATTGAGGAGCTCTATGTTTCTGTCCATGCCATTTTTCTATATCTATCCTAGGTTTATCAATTAGTCCAGATTTGGCCTGATGGTTTGTTTGGCGATTACTTGGATATTTTGGCAGTTGGGAGAGTGCATCTTGCATCTTTGCACTTCATTTTCAGTAATACATCATTCAATAATTGATTGCTGCTTCATAGATTCCAGAGTTGTTCTTGTTTGGAGTTTTCAAGTGTTCCGTGGCATTGGGTCTTCTGTTGCTTTATCATGATTCCTTGAGTCAATCAGTGACTCTCATCCGGTTTCAGTATTATACAGAAGAATATTTCCTTGCTTGCCTATATCAAGTTCCAGTGTTACTCTACAGAGTTCTTCTAGTGCTTCTTTGCAGCATGTTATCTCATTGTAAGGGGGGTTTTGTCCCATTGGGTTTTTCCTTCTCTTACTGTTTATTACATTTGTAAATGGGTACCTGATTAGGCCTCATTGTCGGGACCCATCTTTGCTTTCATGCATCCTATTCTAGTGTTTTAGCTTCTTCCTAAGTTCATCTTAAGGGGGGGTGTTAGAGTAATAAATTATTATGCTTAATTAATTACATCACATTGATTAATTAATTAAGTCACTTATTCCTCTTTTTTACTTAAGCTAAACTTAGGCACATTTATTAATTAATTATTAATTATTAAGTGTGCACACTAGGGTTTCAATTAGGGTTTCCCTTTTAGGGTTTCTTGATCTCCTTCATAAGGATTGATCATTTTGTAATAATCAATTTTCTTAATGCAATTTTTACTGAGAGGTTTACAGAGCATCTTTTTGGTTCTTCATAACTTTTGCATGTGACAGGTATTCATCTTGCATGCAGGTGATCTTGGATTCTAACAATATTTAGTGATGGTAGTGGTGAGGTGTTCCATAACTATCTAATAAAGTAGGATGTGCAGTGAAATTTGGATGAAGTCAGATGAGGCTAAGGAGGTGGGAAGGGTGATAGCTTAATGGTTGAAGGTAGACAAATACTTATATATAGAGGAATGTACAAGAAAGATGAACTATAGATAAAGTAATATTTTTATTGTTTAGAGTCTTAGGTCCCAACATTCCATGTTATAAATATTAGATCCTTTCTCTACCTTCAAGGCTAGGGGTTTATCTTCAAGAAAGTGAATAGAGGCTTATTTACAAAATTATGATGGTTAAAGGCTAGCTACAATTGTGGGTAATCCTATTGGTATAATGTTTTCATTGATGTCAAAGGGAAGATCCGTGAATGCATGGATGTCATTATGCTCAATAGATTAGATTCTGGAAGATTTAGTGATATATGATGGAGAGAAGAGGATGTTTTGAAAAATTGCAATATTTCGCAAAAAGATGCAAAGTTTCCATGAAGTCTTGTCATAATTTTATAGAGGTTACTTCCAGATGTTAAAGGACGAAACTAAGGCCATATTTGAAATGGGATTTTTGAGAGATTATCAAAGGTGGGAATTGCAAATCTAGAGGATGTGTGGTGTGCTCAAAATTGATTTTTTTATGTCTTCTAGTCAAACTAGGATTTTATAGGAAACCCTAAGGTGTTATAGTTGTGTGTGGAAAATGTTAGTATCAAAATAAGATAACAAAAACACACCAATGCAACATTAAACTAAAGAAAAGCTAAATAGGATTGAAATCAAAGAAATCAAACAGAGCTTCTTTAGAATCGTTCCATTGTCCTCTATCTATAGTGATTTGCTTGAAGCTGCTGCTCTCAGATTGTATAAGCAAAGCTTCTTAGAATGACAACCTACAGAACGAGTATGCAAAGGGAGAGTACTTCTCTATCCTATATGCTGGTAGAGTGAAATGTTGATATAAGGATATGCACAGGGGCTGTAGATTATGCACAGGGGCTGTGGATTATGAATGCTTTTGAAGTTATGATATGAGGATGATAGGCCATGATATGAATTGCTAATATGCTAAGCTATGCTATGCTATGATTCTAAAAGGCTATGGATGTTGGAAGGCTGATTGACTATAGTTTTCCTGTATGCATGCTTCTCCCCTTCTTTTCAAAGACCCGGTAGTCCTTTTTATAGATTTTTGCAGGCAAGAGCCTGGCTGGCAAAGATTAATGGTTGTGAGATTGTCTAGTAAATTTGAATGGTGAGAGATGGAGAGGTTAAGAGGAAGATGGAAGATGTTGGGAGGTTGGAGAGAAGAATGGAGGTTTGTCTTCAACCCACGGGAACAACTTTGCTCAGAAACAAAGAAATTTGTTAATTTTCTATTTTGAAGTTATTTCACAGTTGTTGCAGATAATCCAAATTAAATAAATAAATTTATTTAATTTTATGAATTATGTGGGTTGGGGAATATAAAATATTTTTGAAATATTTGATGTGAATGAACATTAGAAGATTTAATTAAATATTTAGAATATTTAATTGCGAATGGACTTTAGAAGAATTAATTAAATATTTGGACTATTTAATTGTGAATAGACTTTAGAGGATTTTTAGAAGAGAAGAATATTTAATATTTATTTGAATAAAATATTCAAGCCAAGATTATATGATAATTAATATAAATAAAACATGATGTTTATTTAATTAATTAAGAAGTGGATAAGAAAAGTGATTAAATAAACTTGTTTATTTAATCGAAATGAAAGAATGAACAATATAAATAAATAGGATTTTGATAAATTTGATATTCATGATTTGATTGATTTGTCGTGATGATTTGATATTGATTTTGCTTTGACTTGATTATTCTTCCTATTCAATAGGAGAGATTGAGCATCTTGTAGTCATGAGAGCGATTCCCAAAGACATGAAACGTTTGATACTTTGCCAGCTTTTGGGAAAAATCTATGAAATGCAAAATGCAGAATGTAACTTGAATGTAATCTTATACTAACCATGCAGATTTATCCGTGCAGCATTGCCATTCTGAGAGCTTATTTGTGCTTTTTGTGTCATCATAGAGCATTGAAATGTTGAAAGTTAATACAAGCATCAAAGGGTATGTTAGCACCAGTGATGACCTGAGTATTGCTTTCATGAATTTTGATATAGCAAGATAATACAAGCATCTAGGTATAATTAAACCGAGATGACTTGAGTATCGCTTGCATAAATAGACAAGAGTTAACCCGTTTCCCATGCAAATTCTGAAATGTCATCAATGATACTTAGTAGAGCATGTCTCGCAACCAATTTGCATAGTACTAATGATTTCCTCACAAACAACATACAAAGAAAAATCATACTCCTTCCTTGCTTTTCTAGTTTAGTACATCATCGAATTGCTCCAGAGATATGATAGAAAATCAACCAACAATTCAAATTTTTCCTAAAGTATTTCAAACATTATTCAGATTAAGATCATTCAACTTGGTTATCAACATTGATGTTCTTGTTTTGATTAATGTTGTTTTCATTTCATTGGCATTGAGTGATTGTTTTGGTGTTGTGGTTGATTTGATGTGTCAATGTATGTTGTGCTTTGTCAAACTGTCATTTGTCCTTTTGTGATATTCTAAAAGCTTGTTGCCCCTCTCTTGTTTAGTCTGTGTTTCTACCCCTAGTGTAAACACAACCTGAATATTATGGATATGTACAAATTTCATCAAGCCATGATGAAACACAAGGATTCCCGTTGCATGATATGGATATGATAGCTATGTACAGATGATAGATATAGATAAATTATGCCGTAAAGTGAATGGAAGACATAAGCTAATAGATAGAGGAGCCCATTTTGATCACAAGTAGCACCTATTTGCCAGGTTTTCACCACTTGTTTTTATTGCAATTTTTTAGATCATATGAATTTTATTTTATTTTGTTTTAGGTTTTTTAATTTTTATGTATTTTTTCAGGACTTTTTCTGATTTTGTGATTCAGACATAGAACTTCTTCAAATGAATGTTGTTGATCGGTTCTTCAAATAGGTCCCCTTCTGATGTAGATAACTGATATGCTCTAGAACCGTATGCTGCAATGATGACAAATGGACCAAGCCAATTTGGTTCAAATTTTCCTTTCTTTTCTTTGTCTTGCTAATTGCGTGGATTTTCTTTCAAGACTAAATCACCTACTTGAAATTTCTATGGTTTAACTCTGTGATTTTAGCTATGGGACATAACTTATTGATAACCCTTCAAATGATCAGCTGCATGTTGACGTATTTCATCTAACACTTCTAGCTCTTGCAGACGAGATACTCGGTAGTCTTCATCATTTATCAATCCTCTGAGTGAGACCCTAAGCGAAGGTATTTCAACCTCTAATGGTAAGATCGCTTATGCTCCATATACCAAGGCATATGGGGTAGCTCCTGTTGGTGGCGAATGTTGGTTTTGTACGCCCACAAAGCTGGATTTAACTGGACATGCCAATCATGACTGACATCATTTACCATCTTCTTCAAGATCTTCAAGACTGTTTTGTTTGAAGCTTCTGCTTGACCATTTCCTTGTGGATAGTAAGGTGTAGAGAACCTGTGTTGAATGTGAAATCTTTCACAAAGTTTGTCAACATCCTGATTCTTGAAAGGCCTCCCATTATCAGTGATGATAGAATTAGGAATTCTATATCAACAGATGATGTAATTCAGGATAAATGAAGAGATTTGTTTACCGATCACGGTTGTCAAAGGAACAACTTCAATCCATTTTGTAAAATACTCTATAGCTGTGATGATGAATTTATGCCCATTTGATGATGAAGGATGAATTTTTCCAACAAGATCTAGTCCCCATTGAGAAAAAAGGCCATGTTGGAGTGAAAGGCTGCAGTTCTTGTGCAGGTGCATGAATAATATTCTCATGAATCTGGCATTTAGAACACTTCTTGACAAAAGTAAAAGATTCTCTCTCCATGGTAGGCCAATAATATCCCATTCTAACAAGTTTCTTGGCTAAGGTTAAACCGCTTGAATGAGTTCCACAAATACCACCATGAACCTCTTGTAAGGCTTGTTCAGATTTGTCACGTTCAAGACATCGAAGGAGCATACCATCAAGACCACGTCAGTAAAGGATATTGACGATCAAGGTATAACAGGATGATTGGCATATGAAATTCATTTTTTGGTTTTAGGATAAGTTCAGAGATAAGATGTTATCTTTTAGGTAGGTATAAATCTTGCATATAAAGGTGAATTAGAATTGGTTAAATGGCATATGACTTGGGCCTCTAGATTATCATAGGCGAGAGAAAACAATTGTTCCACCAAGAATTTGTACCATTTTTTATTTTCTGATAATTGTAACAAGGAAGCAATCGTAGCCATTGCATATGCAACTTTATTATCAATCCTTGGGATTTGTGAAAACTTGATTGCCACAAAATACTTTTTAAAATCATCCACCATGTTCTTGTAAGGTAGGAGCTTATCATCTTTAGTCTGATAATCATCATTAATTTGATTAATGACAAGTTGTGAATCACCATAGACTTGCAACTCTGTAATCTGCCAATCCAATGCTATCTTCATTCCTGTGAGCAATGCTTCATATTCAGCTATGTTATATTTGTAGGGAAACATCACCCGATATGATTTTGGGATGGTATGTCCTTTAGGTGTAACAAAAAGAATCCCTACCCCTGAGCCATGTTGCGTGTAAGATCCATCAAAGTACAATGTCCATGATTTCTTAATTGTTGTTGTGAAGACATCTGCATCAGGAAATTCAATGTGCATTATGTTTTCTTCTTGTAAAGGTGCTTCGGCCAACTAATCTACGATGACCTGTCCTTTTATAGCTCTTCGATCTACATAGTGAATGTCAAACTCACTTAAGATCATTACCCATTTTGCAAGTCTTCCTGTTAAGGTAGCTTTGCTTAAAAGGTATTTTAGTGGATCGATTTTGGTTATCAGCTTAACTGTAGGAGCCAACATATAGTGGCACAACTTTTGAGAAGCAAACACTACTGCTAGGAAAGCTTTTTCAATTAAAGTGTAGTTTAGTTCATGACTTGTTAAAGTTCTACTGATATAGTATATGGCCCTTTCTTTTCCTGTAGAATCCTCCTATGCTAATAATGCTCCCAAAGATACTTTTGTTGTTGAAATATATAGTATGAGCGGCTTTCTTGGAACTGGCGGAATTAGGACTGGTGTATTCATGAGATATTGCTTGATCTGATTAAATGTTGCTTCACACTTTTGCTCCCATTTGAATGGGACATTTTATGCAATAGATGTGTAAATGGTAAGCTTTTGTCTGCCAGTTGAGCTATAAACCTCCTGATGGATTGTAGTCATCCTTGCAATGATCAGAGTTGACTGATATTTCGTGGTGGCGGCATGTCCATTATAGCTTGTACTTTTCCTAGGTCAACCTCTATGCCCTTTTCTGAAACAATGTATCCTAGAAGTTTTCCAAATTTAATGCCGAAGACACATTTCTTTGGATTGAGTTGAACATTGAACTTCTCCATTCTAATAAAGATCTTTGACAAAATTTCTAGATGTCCTTCTCTTGTGTTGGATTTGGCTAATAAGTCATCCACATAGTCTTCCATGAAGGTGTGCATCATGTCATGGAAAATGGTGGTCATTGCTCTTTGATAAGTCGCTCCTGCATTTTTAAGCCCAAATGGCGTGACATTCCAACAATAGGCACCCCAAGGGCACATGAATGTTGTTTTATCTTGAACCTCTGATGCAATCTTTATCTGGTTGTATCCTAAAAATCCATCCATTAATGAATACATTGCATGGCCAGCAGTTAAATCAACAATCATATCTATGTTTGGCAAAGGGAAGTCATCATTAGGACATGCTTTGTTCAAATCTTTGAAATTTGTACAAATTCTAGTCCTTCCATCCAGCTTTGAAATAGGTACGATATTGGAGATCCATTTTGCATAGTCAATAGACCGAATGAATCCAACATCTAAAAGCTTCTTTAATTCTTCTTTAACTAATAATGCAACATGTGGATGCATTTTTCTAAGTTTTTGCCTCACAGGTTTTTCCCCTATGTTTATAGATAAATGATGCATTATCAGATTAGGATCTAACCCTGGCATATCTACATATGACCAAGCGAAATTGATTTGATTCTCCTTCAGAAACTCTATGAATTTTAGTACTTCTTCCACTATTAATGATGTTGCAAGTTGCAAGATTTTTGGCTGCTCTGTTGTACTTATGTTGATTGATTCTATGGGCTCAATCAAAATAGAAGATCTTTCTTGATAATGTTTGGGAAGAGTGTCAATTTTCTCATCCTTCAGTGCCTCAAAAAGTTTTTCACCGTCAGATTCGCTCTTTATTTTTCTCTTGTTGTGATCTACCACTATCATTTTTTGGTTTTCACCGATAGATCCATCTTTTATTTCATTTATTTTGCAGCTAAGATACTTGACACCCTCCCTATCAAAATCTTGAGTATGATATTCTTCGATGGAACACTTGTTTTCTTGATTAGATGAACAAAGGAAATTTACAATATCCTCATCATCATGGAATGTAGGGATATGGATAGGTGCATCGTTGTCCCAATCAATAAGTTCTGGATAGACTAAAGGGATGGGATCATTAGGTTGGGTAAGGTCTTGAGTGGTCAAAGCCATGACATAGTTGTCATTTTCATGATGGACAAGGTCTATGATGGTATTCTCCTATTGATTATCAATCTCGTTAAAATCTGAATCGTCCTCACTTGAGTCATGATCGCTTTGTAAAACATAATCAAGTGGAGGCCTTGAGCCCTCCCCTTGTAAGAACGTGGGTGCAAATTTGTGTATGATATCCACCCTTTTCTCTGTTAAGAATGTATCATCAAAGACATCATCCCATTCGTATTCATTGGAATCAGTATCTGAACTGTTCTACAATTGGAAAATTGATCCATAATTTTTTTGTAGAGTGACATCTTCATGGGGTTTATCTGAAATTTATTCTCCTTCATGAGTTTGTTGTGCTTGCTATGAAGTTGACTCTTCCGTATCCTTACCATATCCAAGTCCTATTTTATCTTTTGGATGTATTCAAATAGGTTGAATTGGCTCAATGATTCCTTCTTTTCTTTTTCCTATAGGACCATTTCCTTCATAGCCCATTCTTTGCATGATGGTATACCCTTTACCATATTGTTCAGTAGGTAACTTGATGTGCAAGAGAGATTCATCTTCATCTTTGTATAGCTAGCTTAGGATGTCCCTATCTTCAGCTTCTTCTTCAGTGGTGTTAGCTTTAATGAATTGTCCATCAAACTTTGTCATTGGCACAAAAGCTTGGGATGTAGAGGCTGTTGCAATCTTTTGATTTGATAGGGTTGGCTGACCATATGACCTCAGAGAAGGAGGTAAGCTAGAAAGGGATAGAAAATATTCGCCTACTCCTTTGTCTTTTAAATGTAGCTTGGTGTCAAGATTCTTTGTCAATTCTTGCAATTGGCCTTGTAGATAGGAAGAAGAAGTAGTAAGAGCCTCCCTATTATGCGGCACAAAAATGTCTTGAGTTGCTCGGAGATTTGAACAAGTTTGGGTGCTATTATAGTCAAATTGTATAGTTATTTCCTATCCATCATACGGAAACTTGAGGCATTGATGGTACATTGATGGTACCACCTGCATATCATGAATCCATGGACAACCCAAAAGTATGTTATAGGAAAGATCACGATCTAGAACCTGACAAAAGATATTTTTCACAACAGGTCCCACTCTGATAGGTAGCATTATTAGTCCTTTAGAAGCTCTTTCTTCATCATCATATGCCTTGATAGTTATTTTCCTTTGTGGATCAATGGAATTTTCTGATATTCCTAAGGCATGTATTAGCTTTAAGGTACAAATATTTAAACCGGCTCCTCCATCTATCAAGACATGTCTGATTCAATGTTTATGGATCATGCCTTCAAGATAAAGCGATGAATTATGCGGATGTGTCATGGAGGCATCATATTTTTTCAGAGAATGAAAGACAAGTGGGGGAAGACAAATTTCCCACCATAGCTTGAATTTTTTTTACATCCAAATCAGTGTCAACAATTGTGTTTACAAGAGCTCCTTCTAAAATATTCTTATGTACGGGGGATATTTTGAGAAGTTCAAGGATGGAGATTTGAGCTGATGTTTTTCTCAGTTGGTCAACTAGATTATAATTAATTGGAGGAGGAATAGCTGCCTTAGATGAGCTTCCTTTTAAAACAACTTTTGCTTGTCCTCTCGTAGTCACATTAACCTGTTGATATTCTTGTTTTTCCTTGATTTTGATAACACTAACCCATTGGTCATCTACATAGATGTGGCAGATTATGTTGTCTTCAACATTATTTATTCTTTTTTCTTTGGTATCTGATGTTTCCCTCTTTTGATAGTTTGGTAAAGGATCTTTGAATGCTTGATGATCGTCGTTGGTATGATATCCTTCAATTGTGATGGTGCCATTGTCAATTAAATCTTGTACTAGATTTCACAAGGCTTGACAGTTATTTATTCTATGACCTTTACATTGATGATAATTGCAATAATACGAGTCATTCCCTGATGGTGGTTTGACTCATGGCTCATAATCTCTTTGTGGTGGTAAGGTGATAACCTTACTATCGAGAAGCTCCTTGAGAGCAGACTCAAGAGATTGACCCAAAGTGGTAAAATTCCGTCAATTTGAAAAGAATGGAGGTCTTGGTAGATTTCATGTTTGGGTATTGCCAAGATTGTTATTGAAATTACCACGATTATCCTTGTTGTTTTGATTGGTCATTATTTCTTGATTGGAATTTTGTCCTTGTTGATTGTTGTTTCCTTGTTGATTGGTATTTCCTTGTTGGTTGTTTCATGGAGTACTTGATAGGTTGAAGCTAGATGGTCTTGTTCGTAGATTGTTTGCATCAACTATACCATCATTAACAACATTTTTATTTCTATTCCAAAACCTTGTTTTATCATTGTTGTTATAGTTGGATGAACTTGGATTATCATGTTTTATCACTCCTCTTTTCACCAAGGCCCCTTTAATGGTGATTGCATTTTCAATCAATTTTTCAAAGTTATGAGGACAATGAAGATTAAGCCTATAGCTTAATTTTTGATCTAGGCTATTAATGAAGATATCCATCTTTTCCTTTTCAAGAATAGGGTGGGAATATCGTGCAAACAACTTCTCCATCTTTGCAAAAACATAGTGAAAGATTCCCCTACTTTTTGTTTCACTTTACAAAGATCAAGCATGGTTATCTAGTGTTGGATGTTGTAGGCGTATTGTGATATAAACTGATTTATTAACTACTCAAAGGTTTTGATGGGGGGAGTGATCTTGGAAAGCCACTCCATGGATTGTCCACCTAGACTTCATGGAAACAATCACATTAAGTAGGTATCTTCATAAGCAAATTCTAGACTCATATTTCGGAAATCCCTCACATGTTCAATGGGGTCAGTTTTCCCATTGTACCTATCAAATTTAGGGATTTCACAATGTTTTGGAAAAGGGATCATTTGAAGACTCCTATCAAATGGATAAGGAGATATGTCATCCAAAACATACTTTTTTGTCACACCCCCTTGCATTTCCTTTATTTTCCCTTGTAATTCTTTTATCTGTTGAGTAAGGGCACTAAAATCATTAGGAGGAGTTTCAGGATTCTCTTTAATCCCTTCTATATCAAAATCAAAAGGTAACTTAGCTCCTTGATTAGCTAATGAAAGAAAATATATTTCTGTGTTTCATTCTAAAATCCTTTCCATAAAAGTATGGAATTGGGGATCATGCTCTGCTTCTTGAAGTTTTTCTTCGGTTATCTCTTCAATATGAAATGGATTCTCTTCCTTCTCACTATTATCACCCATTTTGGTTGTGGTACTTTCTCTTTCATATTTTTCTATGTGCTTTCGAGATCTCATGACAACAGTCATAAGCTTTGCCCCAAATTCTACTAGCTTTTGATCAAAAGAATGAAATAGTGCAATTTTTGATGGATATGAAAGTCAGGATAGAATGAAGATTCTATGACTTAAATGATTTCTAGTATTTAGCTCGTGTTTTCTCTGATTGAAAGGATGAAAATCCTATTGGCGGGAATTTAAGCAAAAGATCAAGAAAAAATGATTTTGCACTTTATGAAGTTTGATCTTAGCTTTGTAAAAAGATGGATTTGTGAGAAATGCCTAATGTGATTAAGTTCTCTATTGCAGAAATGGATTTGGACGAGTAGAATATACAATTGTAGGTTGGGGAATATAAGAAGAATGAATACACTGACTATGGTTGTGCCTTTGAGAAAGGGCTCTTCTTTGTAAGAAAGCTTGTGACTATAATGGTTCTACAACATAATCATCAGTGAAACCTCTAGCACAATCATGATATTGATGGATAAAGGTTCTATGTTTAAGTAAAACCTTTCGACTTTGGTACAAGAATCATCTTTTCTTCAATAGTTTCTTGTAGCTAAGTTGTTTCTTTGGATTTTTGATTCGTTTGAGAATGGATTTATTAACAAAGGTTGTGGATTTCCAATCTCTTAACATGAGAGTAATCAATGTAATTGTGAGTTTTGGATGATCTTTACTGAATTAGTGTTTTGAGAACACATCAAGCAAGTTGTAGAATAGTTGTTTTTTTAAGTCCTATACTAAACATCAAGTGTATGATCAAAATATTTTTCAAAAATTATTTTCACAAGTTTTACACATGACATATAGTTCAAGCAGACTCACTCTTAGTACTTAGGTAGGTCACCATAATAATCAACAGCCCACATCTTAGAACTGTGTTGACTCACGCAACTATGTCACCCCCAAAGGGGTGCCCGTGTTTTTGTATTTTCCAGGTGCGTACTCAGAGTGATGGAAGTGGATACCGAATCCCCTGAGCAAACGGTCTTTGGCAATTATATGGTGAGTATCTTGGGGGTAGTTCTTCCCTCCCCTGCACTGTGATTATTCTGATGTTCAGAAACTGACTTTAGCTAGATACTACACTAAGTTTGTAGTAAGGGTTTCCATTCAGTGCGGAAAATGATATACTCCCTCGAGAGACCTCCCAACCTTTAGAACAAAGGCTTTGGGGATGGTTATCTTGCACACTACTATCGAATGGGATTTTCATCAACCATCTACATTTGATTAAAGTGGGTTGGAAAACTTGGCTTTAGTTGTTCCCACTTAGGTCGTTCCTATAGGGTGAGTACTTTTTCCCACTACGACAGGCCTTCTAAAAGGTTTTAACAAAGCTTAAAATTGCATGAAATAGAATAAATGAGTCTGGCATTTTGATCACATAGTTAAGGGGAGAGCATAGGCCTATCACCGTTTAATCATAGCAAGAAAGAGTTCAATTTTAAGCCCAAATAAACAGTTTTCTATGCTAGGTGAAGATATTGCTTCACAAAGACATGAAGTTCTTTTTAGTCCAAAATAGAAAATGAAGTGACTATCCTAGGATTGATTCATTTCAATTAAGTGACTATCCTAGGATTGATTCATTCCAATTGACTATCCTAGGATTGATTCATTCTTTTAAAGCTCTTACTAGCCGTGGTCGCATTAGATCTAGTCAAATTTTACTTAAGTCACATATTATAGTTGCAGATTTACAAATTCTATGCTAATAAAAAGAAATACGTTAAAATAGACATCAAGAGTGCTAATACATAAATGCTCTATGAAAATAGTAAAGAGCACTACAGAATTAGTAAAGAGCATTGTAGGATCATTAAAGGGCACTGTAGGATCATTAATGGGCACTACAGGATTAGTAAAGAGCATTGCAGGATCAGTAAAGAGCGCTACAGGATCAGTAAAGAGTGCTGCAGGATCAGTAAAGAGTGTTGTAGGATCAGTAATGGGCACTGCAGGATTAGTAAAGAGCATTGTAGGATAAGTAAAGAGAACTGTAGAATCCTTAAAGGGTTCTATAACAAAGTTAAAGAGCACTAAATTGGGCGTGAACTGTGTTGAAGCATGTTCAATGCGCTAATATGCTCTTTTAGCTATAACCTATCAGAAAAATATGTGAAAAGATGGTAAAATTGGGGCAAGAGCCCCACGGTGGGTACCAAAAATGTGTGTGGGAAATGTTATTATCAAAATAAGATAACAAAACCACACCAATGCAACATTAAACTAAAGAAAAGCTAAATAGGATTGAAATCAAAGAAATCAAACAGAGCTTCTTTAGAATTGTTCCATTGTCCTCTATCTCCAGTGATTTGCTTGAAGTTGCTGCTCTCAGATTGTATAAGCAAAGCTTCTCAAAATGACAACCTGCAGAACGAGTATGCAAAGGGAGAGTACTTCTCTATCCTATATGCAGGTAGAGTGAAATGTTGATATACGGATATGCACAGGGGCTATAGATTATGCACAGGGTTTGTGAATTATGAATGCTTTTGAAGCTATGATATGAGGATGATAGGCCATGATATGAATTGCTAATATGCTAAGCTATGCTATGTTATGATTCTAAAAGGCTATGGATGTTGGAAGGCTGATTGACTATAGTTTTCCTATATGCATGCTTCTCCCCTTCTTTTCAAAGACCTAGTAGTCCTTTTTATAGATTTTTGTAGGCAAGAGCCTGGCTGGCAAAGATCAATGGCTGTGAGATTGTCTGGTAAATTTGAATGGTGAGAGATGGAGAGGTTTAGAGGAAGATGGAAGATGTTGGGAGGTTGGAGAGAAGAATGGAGGTTTGTCTTCAACCCGTAGGAACAACTTTGCTCAGAAATAAAGAAATTTGTTAATTTCCTGTTTTGAAGTTATTTCACGGTTGTTGCAGATAATCCAAATTAAATAAATAAATTTATTTAATTTTATGAATTATGTGGGTTGGGGAATATAAAATATTTTTGAAATATTTGATGTGAATGAACATTAGAAGATTTAATTAAATATTTAGAATATTTAATTGCGAATGGACTTTAGAAGAATTAATTAAATATTTGGAATATTTAATTGTGAATAGACTTTAGAGGATTTTTAGAAGAGAAGAATATTTAATATTTATTTGAATAAAATATTCAAGCCAAGATTATATGATAATTAATATAAATAAATCATGATGTTTATTTAATTAATTAAGAAGTGGACAAGAAAAGTGATTAAATAAACTTATTTATTTAATCGAAATGAGAGAATGAACAATATAAATAAATTATTTAGATTTATTTATATGCAGATTGAATTTAAAGATTTAATTAAATATTAAAAATATTTAATTAATTACCAAACTATTGTGATGTGACCATTTTTAGGTGTATACAATAGTCGTGGTAATGAATAGATTTTATGTATTGATGTTGAATGTGTATAGGTGGTTGTAGGTTGCTTAAGTGACAACTTAATCCATTGAAGTTTTTAGGGAACCAACCCCTTTACCTAGTGCTATTGGTTGGCAGTGTTGGTGTGTGCATCATAACCACCCTTCATATCATAGTTTGTCTTCACTGTGAGCCTGCTCAATGTGTGATATGTGATGTCGATAATAAATAGTGTAGATTTGTGCATAGATGATCAAATGGTCATCGCACAATGTCTTCACATCAAACTTTGAAACCTATAGTGGCCAAGCATCTATGCAATATATGATATATTTTGATCAATGGCTATGATAAAACTTGTTAGATCGAATGGATTCCCATTAGGCCATGGTGTTTATGGTAGGTCCTCATCCTACCCTTATGATATTGCAGGCTAATGCAAAGTGTATAGTGGGATTGAAAAAAGTGATAATACTTGGTAGTGGAGGATGACATCATCGTGTGTATGTGGCATGTTGTGATTGTATTGCATCATTGCTTCACATTTTTTCTGTGAAGCAAAGGGAAGTTAGGAAATATGTGAAGTTAGTGGATGGTGACATCAACATGGACACATGGTAGCATCACACTGTCTCATTGAATATTTGGTGGGTCCTTGGTTAGCCCTATAGGAATGTGGGATAGTGACACATGTGCCCTATGAGACAATTCAAAAAAATTGATTGCATCACCTCATTTATTCACATCATTTTTAAGAATAAAACAACACCAAGCAAGATACGATGGGAGTCCAATGGTGGAGATCAAATGATGGTGATCGTACAATGATAGAATTATCTCTTCACTTTGAAAAAATGAAAGTTAATTTCTTAAGTGCAAATGTGGTAGACCTATGTGATGTGATGTTTATAAACATAGTGACAAAGATTGATGGTGATATTTTAAAGAAGGGTGATCTCACAATACTAGTTTACAAATTTTGGCCAAACTGGACATTGAGCTGAATTTTTTTAACTAAATCTTCACTTTTGGGCATCTATAGCAGCTAAACCACGAGGAATTTGAAGATGATGCAAACTAGTGATTTGTGACCTTTTGTCTATAGATTCTAATTTATTTATTTTCAAAATTTTTGGAATTGGATTGCACTTATTTTTCCATCACCTTCTAAAACTAGTTTTTAACAATAAACACCATTTTAAAGAGTGATGTTACTGGCTAACACATAAATTTTTTTCTATGAAGGATAAAATCCTTTTATTTTTGAATTTAGATTTGTAACTATGATATCTAGTGCATGGAATTGGTTTCATATCATTTCATTGAATTATTTTTTCTTAATTAAGTTTGAAAGTCAAACCAATTATAATTTAGAAATGATTTACTAGCTAAAACATAACTTTTTTGTATGTATCGAAATTCAATTTTACTTTTTTTTGCTGGATTAAGGACATCAATATCTAGTGCATAGATATTTTTTAGATTTTTTTTGATAATCTGCTATTTTTCCACATGTGAAGAATAGAGAGCTTGATTTTTAGTGAAAAACTTACATTCACAAGATATAAAAATTAAATATAATTATCAAATTAAATTTATTTAAAATTATACTTTTTGGGAAGCTTATAATAAGGACCACATACTTAGAAAAAATAAATTTTAAATGAATTCATTTGATCCCCCAAAAGGTAAATCAAAAGTGATTATTTATCAACATTTTGATAGGTGTAAAGGAGACTCTGTTATAGGTATGGTTTAAAACTAGTGAGGTTCTATCCAAGGGGGTTTGATCTAAGGTGGTTTGATCAAACCCTCTTTAATTGGAATAATTTAAATGGAACTTTCAAGGCTTAAATCATTATATTTTCTAAAAATATGTGATTTCAACAAAAATCAGGATCTCCCATAAAGTGTAAACCACTATTGTGGGATCACCTAGAAGATCCATCAATGACAATGTTTTAAAGATGGTGAGAATGAAGGGTGATTGAAGTATTTTTAGAATGGATATCAGACATCAATGGTCCAAGTTTTATGTTGAATATCTCACAATGGTTATGATAGTGTGATCAAGGTTTTTGACTATATACTAACACTATGATTGAATTTAATTGATTTACCAACTCCAACGACCAATTTTATTGGTGATAGGATGTGTAGAGTACTTGTAAAGACTACAAAGGTGTTAAAGAATAAAATCAGATTGGATATACAAGCATATGGCATTACATGCATTTCAGGTTTATGGTTTTTCAAGTTTCTATATCTAGAAAATTCAATGAACCTAAATTTGATGAAAAGAGGATTTGGCTCAACGAATAGGTGAATTTCTAAAGAAGATAGTGAGAAAACCCTAATAGAGGATTTGTACAGGTGTCTCCAAAGCTCAAGGAAATTATTATTGGTCGGTGAAGGTATGAAAAATGAAGACAATTAGAATTGGGCTCAGTGTTTAGGAATGTTGCAATTAGAGTGAACTCTTGAGGTGGAGAGAGAATGCACTAAAGTAAAAATGTGTAGAATAGTGTACATGTGATCTCCTGAGGAAAACAAAGAATGCACTAAAATAAAAGGGAAGGTGCAAAACAAAGAGAGGTGCAAAACAAAGAAAGGTGCATAACAAAAAATTATGTTGCAGAGAAAACAGCAAAGATCTGAGCAATTGCAAATAGGATTGCAACATTGAATTGTGTTTAATATAACAAATTGTAGTACTTTTATTGTAAGTCTGATTGGTGGGTGCCATCAGATAACTGGGTAGATGCTCAATGTAGGGAGTTGGTGCTTCCTTTGAGTGGGTGCTCCTAAAACTAGGGGATTGTGTCTCCTTAGGGTTGGCACCCTTAAACTTTGTAATCAAAAGATATTGATTGTGATGTTGGATTAGGATAGTAGATCCTAGCAGCTATTATGATCGTGGTTTTTCCCATCTTGGGTTTTCCACATATATCTTGTGTTATGAGTCTTTGTGTGTGCATGTTTGTTTCTCTGCATACTTAGTTTAATTTTCACTAGAGGGATTAAAAGGAATTAATCAATTTAAAGTGTTAAGGGATAACTTTTCTTTGATCTACTAATTCAACCCCCTCCTAGTAGATTTTTGTGTTCCAAAAATTGGTATCAAAGTCTTGGTTCCTTAGGAGAAGCTTAATTAGCTCGAGTAGATCTTGGACAAGTGAACATAATGGCCAGTCAAGAGGGTTCATTTGCAAATAAATCACCTTAGTTTTATGGATCAAATTATGCTTTCTAGAGCATTATGATGGAGACATATTTGGCATCCTTAGGGTTTGATGTTTGGATTCCTATTAATAATGGATATACACCTCCAACTATTGCTCCTATTGATATTGTAGGAAATAAAGACTATGAGAATAATGCAAAGGAAAATCATGCTATTCTCTGTGGTTTGAATAGCTCATTTTTTTTCAAAGTGATGCATTGTAGTATTGCACATGATGTTTAAAATAAGTTGAAAGGAATATACAAAGGAGAAGATAAAGTGAAGTTGGCTATGCTATAAATCCTTAGAGACAAGTTTTAAAGTCGAATGATGAGTGAAGAAGAAAAGATTACAGAATACCTTCTTAGAGTTGATGGGATTATGAGCTCAATTAGAGGGTTTGTAGAAGAAAGGATTCATTCATTATGAAAAATGTATTAAGGTCTACTTCATCCAAGTATTACTCTGAGATATCTACAATAGAGGAAGTAAGATAACTAGACAAACTCACTCTTGATGAACTACATGGCATATTTATTGCATATGAAATGAGAATGGGAAATCAAATTCATCTAAAAGAGAAGTTGTATTCAAGGTTGACAAGGAGAAGGATAAGGTACTCAAGAAGGACAAGGAAGAAACCTCAACATCTATACATGAAGAGACTGATGAGGAAGAAGAAAACTTCATCAAAAGATTAAGAAGAGGCTCTAGAAAATATAGAGAGAAGTTCCCTTTCAAGTGCTTTGACTGTGCTAAAGTATGCCATTTTTCTGCTAAACACCCTTACAATAAGAAGGATAAATGGAAACTAGAAGTAGATGGTAAAAATAAGAAACTCTACTTTCCTAAGAAGAAAAATTTTTAGAAGAAGAGTCTGTACATTCAAGAGGAAAGTGATCCATAAGATTTTATTGATATTTATGATGATTAGCAAGATTATGCCTTGTAATGGAAGAAAGAGAATTTATTTTCATGGAAAGGGACTCTAAGGAACAAAAGAATGGAGAGGTTAAGGATATTCATAAATAAGATGAAGAAATATAATTTTACCTTGAAGGAGCTCATTTGTGCCTTAGAAGAGATTGATAACCTAAGAGAAGAGATTGTTAGTCTAAAAAAGGAGAGTAAGCATCAAAAGAAGCTTGCACAAAAGGAGAAAGAGAAGCTAAAAAAATCTTGATGAATTTAATTAGATGGTAGTAGGCTTGAAGTTACAAGTAGAGTAAGGTAATACGATTGAAGATATAGTCAAGTCTAAGCTATTGTCCGAAGTTGGTAAATGTAAGTAGCTAGAGGCATAAATAGTTGCATTAAGGAAAGATTTAGAAAAAGTTACATAACAAATAGAAAAAGGCCTCAAGTTGAAGAGAGGATTAGAGATTCTTCATGGATTATTAAGTATAAAAAAGCCTTCTAACAAAGAAAAATATGGCTTAGGTCTTGAGAAAGAAAAGAGTGCTTTTACCAGTGCATCTACAAAATTGTATGGGAGATTTAGAGTAGAAGAAAAGTTTAGTATAGATGGTGAGAAAGCCTACAAGAACACCTTTGAAGAGGAAAATAGGACCACTAAGATAAATAAATTTGATAGTTAAAAGAAGCTTATTGTAGAGAAGAAGAACAACCAATCAACTCCTAATCATAAGAAGATGTCGAACATAAGGAAAAATTATGTTGATGATTCATAAGGGTGAGAAATCTGAGGAAGCTGAGACAAAGAAGACCACCTCATCCTGCTCAAGGAAATTATATGAGTAGGTACTCTTCATACTTCTATGGTTGCTATTATACTTGTAATCAATTTCGTCATAGGGCTAGAGAATGTAGAGTAGTTCTTAAAAGGAGTACAAATTTTGTAAGAAAAATCCATTTGCTCCTTTAGTAGATATGAATGTAATATGTTACAATTGTAACAATTTTGGTCATATAGCTAAAAACTGTGGAACAAAATTTATGAGACCAAATATACAGAATGAGAAAAAGAAAAACACACCTCCTAGAAAGTAAATAAAGAGTCTAAAGCCCCTGAGAGGAAAGAAGATGATAAAAAAGAAGCCTAAGAAGGTGTGGAAAGAAAAAGAGTAGATGCCCTCTCAATCAATGATTGTAGAAATGACACTTCATGAAAAAAATAAAAATTTGTGTGTAATAGATAGTGGTTGTTCTAGGCATATGACTGGTGATAAGAGAAAATTCATCCAACTTAAGAAAACTAAGGATCAGTCAGTTTAGGTGACAAAACTATTGTAAAAATCTATGGTAAAGGAACAATCAACATAGATGGTAAATTACTTACAAAATATGCTCTCTATGTTGAGGGTTTGAAACACAATTTGTTGAGTGTAAGTCATATGTGTGACAATGGTTACAAGGTCACATTTAATTCTAAAGGTTGTAAGATAAGGAAAAATGGAAAATCAATTGCACAAGTAAGAACTGGTAGCAACCTTTACAACCTTAGTGAAGCAAAAGGTCAAAATTATTTGATAGGACAAGTAGTTGAGAGTTGGTTGTGGCATAGGAGAATGGGGCACGTCAATTTTGATAATTTAGTGAAGTAAGCTCAAAAGCACTGGTAAGACACATGCCTAAGATAACTAATCTTGCAAACACCACTTGGAGATGTCAAATAGGTAATCAAACAAGGGTTAAATTTCAAGAATACTCAACTACAAAACCCTTACAGTTGGTTCATATTGATCTATGTGATCTTATAAGGACAAAAGGTCTTAAAGGAGAAAGATACTTCATGTTGTTGATTGACGACTACTTAATGATGACATGGGTAACCTTTTTAAAAGACAAGTCACAATATTTGAAAGATTCAAGATATTTAGAAGGATGGTGGAGAAGGATATAGGTAGAAGAATTAAATGATTGAGATGATATAGAGGTGGAGAATTCACATGTAGTGAGTTCATTGAGTATTGTGAGAAGCATGGAATCAAAAGGAAATATTCTGCACTAAGAACTCGACAACAAAATTGAACTTAGTTGAAAGAAAGAACATGATAATTAAGGAATGACCAAAATAATGCTTAATAAGGCCAAATTACCTAATGTGTACTGGAAATAGGAAGTTCATACTATAGTATATATTTCAAAGAGAGTTCAAATCAGAGTAAAGGGTGACAAGACTCCACATGAACTATGGTATGGTAATCTAGCATCTATCGAGTATTTCAAAGTGTTTGGTAGCAAGTGCTACATCAAAAGAAAAGAAAATTTGGGAAGCTTTGATTCTATATGTGATGAAGGAATATTTCTTAGATATTCCACCCAAATAAAAGCTAACAAATGATAACAAAAGGTTGCACAATATTGTTGAAAGCATCAATGTCAAGATTGATGAAGAATTGAAACATGTTAAATATGAAAAAGATAATTTTGAAGATGAATCAAATTGTGAAGAAGAGATTGTTGATGAAGAGATAGAAGAAGAAGAGAAAGAAAAATCACCTACCAAATATGTTCAAAAGGATCACCTTGCAAATCATATAATTGCTAATAAAAATGAAGGTCTTTAGACAAGGAAAGGACTTGCAAAGAACAAGGAACAATTAAATTTTTCTCTCTTGTCTCTGATTGAACCTAAGAGTTACATGGAGGTGAACAAGGATGAGAGCTAGAGAAAGGTAATGGAAGAAGAGTTGAATCATATTGAGAAGAACAAAATGTGGGAATTGGTTCCTAGACCCCTAAGAAAAATGTGATAGGAACTAAATGGGTGTTTAGATGCATGCTAAATGAAGATGGAGCTATTCTAAGAAAAATAGAAAGGTTGGTGTGCAAGGGATAGGCACAAGTTGAAGGGATGGAATTTGAAGAAACATTTGCACCTATTGCACGATTAGAAGCTATAATAATGTTTCTTGCATTTTTAGTCTATAAAGAATTTAAAGCCTGTCAAATGGATGTAAAATCTACTTTTCTATAAGGAAACTTTGAGAAGTATGCATAGAACATCTAAAATGTTTTTAATTATCAGAAGATGATAATTATGTTCATAGATTAAGGAAAGTATTGTATGGTCTAAAAAAAGCACCTAGGGCATGGTATTCTAGATTAGACCAATACCTACACTAGCAAGGGTTCAAGAAAGGATGTGCAAATAGTAATTTTTATTTCAAATTTGAAGATAAGAATATGATTATTATTGTTCTATATGTGGATGAAATCATATTTGGTGACAAAAATGAAAAAATGTGCAAAGAATATGCATTCCAAATGCAAGATGAATTTGAAATGTCAATGCTAGGAGAGTTGTCACTTTTCCTTAGTTTACAAATAGCACAAACTGATGTTGGGATATTTATATCTCAAACTAAGTATTCTAAGGACATGCTTAAAAATTTTGGCATAGAGGATAGTAGACTAGTTAGTATCCCCATGATAACATGATGTAAATTGAGTAAATCAGATAAGTCACTTGATGAAAATTAAACTATGTATAGGTCAATGATTGGAAGCTTGTTTTACTTAACTGCATCAAGGAAAAATATTATGCAAGTAGTGTGTATGGTTGCAATATTTCAAGATGCTCCTAAAGAGTCTCATGTCAACATAGTAAAAAATAATTTTTAGATACATCAAAAGTGCTATTGACAATGGGTTGTGGTATCCCAAGAGCAATGAATTCACTCTAACTACTTATACAGATGTTGATTGGGTAGGAATTACAGGTGATAAAAGAAGCACTAGTGGTGGTGCATTTTTCTTTGGAGACAAACTTATTTCTTGGATGAATAAAAAGTAGGAATTAGTCACTCTTTCTATAATAGAAGAAAATTATGTAGCAATTGCAACATGTACTTAGGTTTTGTGGATGAAGAAAAAACTCAAAGACATCAAGGTTGAGTACAAAGAACCTGGTGGAACCCTCAAATTTTCTTGTTCCACTGGTCTAAGAATGCTTTTTCCTTGGTGTTATCTTGGTCTATCAAGGGTTAGGATTTAGGATTTTATGTGGGGAGTCATTTTACTTAGAATATTTTCTCCTTTGTCTAAACCCTTGTTCTTTTGGTCCATTTCTTCAATGACTTATTGTAGTTCATTCCCAATCATGTTAAAAACAACTTGAGTCAGTGAGGTCAATGAAATGATCCACCCCTTGTGGTTAGGGTTTCCCATTACCCGTCACTAAATATTTTCACATACCTTGGTCTGAAATTCCTTTATTTTATAAGGTTCATGTTCAACCTTGTTTGTCCTTTACATCCTTTGCATAAAATGGTTTGATTCCTTTTAAGGCCTTATCTTATGTTTTATTAGGTAGTCCCCTTTTAAAAAAAACTTAGAGCACGTGCATAATTCTTTCACTTAAGTTCTCATTCATTGCCTTGCTTATCACTCATCACAGATTATCCTTAGATGCTTGGCCTCGAATTAGTGATGCATGATGAGATTGTCTTCCATATATCTCCCATCCCAGATAGAGTTTTAAACTTCATGTTTCAAAGTAGTGATGAGTGATATAAGTGTTTTCCTTTGCATAAGCTAGCCTTTCTTGCTATCGTTGATTGCTCATGAGTTCTTGGTTATGAATTGGTGGCATGTGATGAAGTTATTTGTTCCAATGCTACTTCGTGGATGAAAAATGTTACTAAGGGTGATGCTTTCTCAACCCTTGATCTTGTTGTATAGACACATGGAGTGATCTTGACTTACCACTAAGAGTTCTTCATTGGTAATGTGAACTTTGATTATTACCAAATGAATCAATGATGGGCAATGGAGTTGTTCCTTGCACACATTGTGCCACTTAAAGCTATCATTGATTGCTCACGAGTTCTTTTTCATGTATTGGTGATGAGCGATGGAACACCTGATGGAATATTCCCCTCATTGTTGGGTCCTAATGCATCGTGAAGTCACTTGAAGGAGCATGATCCAGAGTAGTGATGCACTACGACTTTCAGTGAATTGATGACTAATGTGTGGATAGTTATGTGGTAGTTATCTGAGGTGTCATTGCCATTTTTTATGCACAAGTTGTAAAAGTATGGCATGATGGTTGAAGGTCATCATTGATCATGTTTTAAATCAAGGGAATCAATGACTATGATTCAAACTTGAGTTGGCCAGTTGTCAGCTCGCTCGCTTGATCTCTCTTTGAACATTAATGGTGGACATGCCTCAAGAATTATCTATAAAGGGAGGTTGTCAACCAATTTTCCTTCACAATTGCAATTATCGAAGAGTTGAAGAATAAGTTTAGAGCCAGAGAAGAAGCATGTGGATCTCAGGTGAGCTATTGTAAAGGCATTAAAGACATTTTTCCTAGGTAAGCAAGTATCCAATTTCCTCTATGTCAAATTGTGCATGGGCTGGCTACTTTAGTAAATTTTCAAGAAGTTTATAGGATTTGAATGCTTAGGGCTAGTGGGGTTTGGTAGTTTAAATAAATTCCATTTGGGTTGGTAGGAATTGTGCATTGTCTAGGTGAGTTTTGGTCCTACCAGTTTTGTTTCTGAGAGCATAAACCAGTAAGGATTTTCTACAAATTGAAAATGAGTAAGCCTACTGAGTCAAGCATTAAGCCATAAAGGAAACCTAAGTAGAAAGGAGTCAAGAGGCCTAAAACCTAGGATGACACACCCATAATTAAACTAGACATATCTAAGAGGTCTACAAAGCCAAAAATAGTGAAGAATTTTTTGCCACTTTCATGGGAAATGAAACTAAGAAGACTTATAACCTAAGAAGCAGGGTTGTTTTTTGTGACCATGGTGAGTCTAGTGGTGTGTTCTTGAAAGAATAGAGTGCAAAGAAGGATGAAATTAAGTCAGGGGAATTGGTTGTCTCAGGAGAAAAAGAAGAAGGATAAGGACCTCAAGGCTTATGATTCTTATATGGAGGAACCTGAATTTTCCATGGAAGATGAGGTTGTAGATGATCCAGAATATGCCCGGTACCTTCTCACAACTATAGGTTCGAGAGAATTTGATGGTGAGATAAGTTCTCTGATTTTAATAAAATCAATAGAGGGACATGCACACTCTAATTTTGAAGATGATGAACTATTGCAGAGGTAGTGTCCCAGTTCAGTATTTTTGGTTTTAATGACCAATGTGAAGGAGAGCTATTGGACGCCACTGTAGTGATGAAGGTTTCCTTTTGGAAGGTGGGTAAATATTCATCAATGAATGTATAAGTTTTTTTCTTAAGTTCTGACGAGGAGAACTTCTTTGGTTAATGCGGACGAGTGGTTTTGAATGTTGTTACTATGAAAAATGTATCCTTTTGGAAGGCGGGTAAATCTGCATTGAGGAAATGGATTTTTTTCTTTTGCACATTTTCCCCCTTGCTACAAGGTGCAAATATAACCATCTAGGAGGTTTTGAAATTAGAATGAAATTAAATGTCAAATATAAATGTGATTGAAATTGTAATTTGTCCTGAATCTTGTAGCTCCCATGTTTCTATAAATGGGAATTCAAGGTCAATTATAGGAGGTTTGAGTGGTCTAGATTAGAAAAACTAAGCTCATGTAAGAGCAGTTTTGTAAATCAAGCATAGATGAATAGAATAGTATGGATTCTACGGTATATTTTAGTTTGTAATGGGCTTAATATTTTTACAGTTGCAATAGCATATAAATAAAAATTACAAATTTTGGAACAAATTCTCTCCTATGTGTTTTGTCTTCCAAATTATGAATAAAATGATCAAGGATATTTTATTTGTCTTCAATCGGTTTGGCTGAATGAATGGTTTTATTTCTGATTTGGTTCAAAGATCTAATTCAATGCTTTAGTAAGATCATAGGTTTGTAAGATGAAATTCAAGGATTACTAAGTAGTTTTGATTATTGATACAGTGGGTTGAGTATTGCAAAGTTATATATCAATAGCATGTAAATGCTGAGTCTAATTGTTGATGTATTATAGTTTGTTACAAATGTGACTTCATTACCCATAGATAAAACATTGGTCTATTAGTTTGGTCAACTTGAATATAAATGAGCTAGCACGTACATGACCAAGAACACAAAGCAAAATATGGAAATCACTTTAACACCTTTAATTACAATGAAGTGTCATGAAGTACCACTCATTCCTTGCTTTAGGTAGAAATTTACTTAAGGGTAAGCCAAATCGTTGAGGGACTTTATCTATTCTCATCTAATAGGAATGTGTCTATTTGTCACAATGTTCATGGTAAAATGACATAGGAATACCATATAGACATTGTTAGGATCACCCTCCTAGGTTTCACAGAGCCCAAAGAGTAGAAGTAAGGGCCTAGTAATCCTTTAGTTGTTTGTTGGCCAATCCTTACTTTTTCTGATTATTGAATTATGGAAAATTCATAGGTAAAATGGTGAGATTAAGTTTGGTTCTAAAGAAATAAGCAACAGATTGGTGAATCTAGTGGGGACAAACCATATAAGGTCTCTAGTTCTAGATCATAAGTGTTAGAGTCCAATACTTTGTGCACATAAGTTTATCTTTCAGTCTAGCTTTAGCGTCAGTGGGTTAATTCTCATAAATGTTGTTTAGGGTTTGTCATGTTTTCTTTGAACTTGCAAATTATGTCAGGATCTGTTCAATTCCATAAGTATTTTCAAAATTCTCGTTGTGTGGGTGGCCACTCTGAGGTTTCAGTACCAGTGTACATTATTTGAGGAATTTTCTGAGAAGGGATGAAGTGAGTTTGAGCCAATATGATGAAGTGCCTTGATGAGAAGCTAGAAGGAGAATTCAGAAGGCTATAGTACTGTTTGGAAAGAGTCAAAGAATTGAGTGAATTTGAACACCTGGTTAAGATATTGAATGTTTTAAACCTGGAAAGGGTTGTGTTGCAGTAAATATAAAGAAATTTTATGTGTGAATTTTTTGTTGGAGGAGACCCAGATGGAATTAATTTCTAAAATTCATATTGTTGAAGATCAAGTCTTCTATGAAGGGAGGTGGAAACTCTAAGGAAAGAACCTGATGAAATTGCCAGATCTAGGAAGATTTCCAATCAAAATGAATAATTTATAGCAGCTACAACATATGCAGGAATTTTTCACATTTTTGCTTTCAAGAAGCAAATAATTGTTATGAAAACCATATTTGAAAGTATTGAAAAAATTTGGTTCCCTATTGAGTGCAACTAAGCACTAAGAAAGGGAATAGTAGTGATTATTATACATACTTCTGAGTTGCCAATTTGTAGTCTCCATATTATTCTGAAGAAGTATGCATGTTTTTAAATATGCCCATTGAGGAGATCTAAGGTGTAAATGCATTTGAGCTATATGTATTGTAATGTTTTAAGATCATGATAAAAGCAATAAATAGGGCAGTGATCAACTGTAGAGTTGATGTTTGAGGTTGGAAAAGGGGTGTGATAAAATGTTCATTCATTTGTACATCATTGTTGGGTGTCAAATGCAAAAATGAAAAATGGGCGGCCCTGTCATGCTATCAAAGTAAATTTTCTATTGGAAGGTATAAACCATTAAATTTTAATGGTATTCAGGGTTTCCCAAACCCTATTGCCAATGATGGTAGGGAAAAATTTCCAAAATTCAAAGAGAAAGGTTCAGAATCAACTTATAAGCATCTGCAAGTGTTTTTTGATTTGATGGGAGATTATGAGATAGGCCATGAAGATTTTGTCATGAAATTCTTTCTTCAATATCTAAAGGAAGATGTCAGGGATTGGTTCTCATATTTTATAGTATGTTCTATTTCCTCATGGAATGAGTTCATGGTAGAATTCATACAAAAATTGGGTGAGAGAGTTGATCCTATTTCAGTAAGGAAAAGACTCATGAACATCCAGAAAGAAGAAGAAAAGTTAGTCCTAGCTTTCAATCTCATATTTTCAAAGGCAATGAGGGATATTCCAAAATATCTAAGACCAAATGATGTAGATTGTTTGATTGTATACTTCAATTCATTTGATGAAGAAATGAGTTATTTGTTAAGGGATAAGGACCCTACAACACTCCATCAAGCATATCAAATTGCCATTGATATTGAAAACAATTTGAAATATTAAATGATGGAGGGATATATGGTTGTGAGTGTCGGTTATGCTAACAAACCTCATGTAAATGGAATTTATGGATCAGGAAATAGAAGGGATTTTCAAGATGATAATGCTTTTGTTGTCCTAATTTTTCCAACATCATAGCATATGGATCACAATGAGATTCAAGTTGAACATCAACAAGTTTTGAGCAATGTTGATTGAATGTATTTTGTTCAAGGGTTTTCCAGTATGAAAAGACACAAGGGATAATCACCATATGACCTACTTGCAAGATTTTTGGGTGCCTTTCGAGAAGTACCCAAGTGTTTTAGACCTAAGGGTTCAACATGCATTGACTTATTCTATGAAATATTTGAGCCAGGGTTGAGTACTTCACCAAAGGAATTAGAGCCTCATGGTTTTTATCAGATACTCTATTGGATAAGGATTGTTCAGGGAGCCAAGTGTGACTATGCACAAAGTATTATGCCTCAAGGTGTTAGTAGAGGTTGTCCTATTGAGAAATATCAGAGACCAGTATAACCAAACATAGGAGGTATGTCAATGGATGAACATCCATCTTGCTGTATGGATGAGGCTAATCATTGTAATCAGTCTACAAGTAACATAAGTGTAGATATATATGTCAACAATGAAGATAATGATACACTTGAAAGTGTTGTTGGTGTTTCATTATAGATCAATAACCAAGATAGTGAAGATGAAAGTTTAAGCATTCACTTTGAAAACTAAAAGCATAGTTTATGCAGTGAAGGATTCTCTTGTGATTTGGGTCATGATGAGAATGAAGCTTTTGATTTTTTTTTTAGGATTATGAATTCTTTTATGAGAAATGATTTGGAGTAAATTTCTTCACATGAAGAGTGTAGTAACATGAATTCTCATGAGATCTTTCCCTCACATGTGAATGAACAAACCCATCTAAGGAATACCTAGAATGTGATCTAGTTATATCAGCAATAGAGTATGCTAGCTTTGTAAATGATGATGAGTTTGAAGATAAGAGTGTATGTGTTCAATATCCTAATCCATAGCACAATGTTAGAAATGATACAGATGCTGATGATGTTGACCACGATGCTAACGAGCAGGGTCATTTCCTTGCTACTCCTGAATGCCTATGTGAAGTAGAGATGGAATTTGCATGTTTTCTTGCAAAAAATGGACATGAATGTTTTCAACAAGGAGTACATTGGTGAGATAAAAAATGAAGAGGATTGTTCAATTTCCAATTAGCAACATTCAAATTATCTTGAATTTCCTATATTTTGGTCAGGACACCTATCAACTGATGATGCACATGAGTTCTTTGATGCTGACTCTATTAATTCTAAGTTATTTGAACCTTCTTTTGAGGCATTTTGCATTGAGTTGAATGATGACTTGAAAAATGAGTCAGACTATGTTAATGAACCTAAAATGGAAGTATTTTTTGATGAATGGGATGTTATTGATGATGTTCATTATGATGACCCCAAGCGGAGTAAGGGTAGAGATATTATGGATTTTGATAAATCCTACCTTCAAAGTAGTGGAGTGTGTGATAGTATAGATAAGTTGCAATGCTTAAGTAAGTGTGAATATCAATTTGAAAATGTGCCTATGTATGAACATCTCTTGATCATCACACAAAATGAGTGCTTGTCTGAAATGGGATAGAAATCTGAAGATGACTCCAGAGATTTATATAAGTTTTTTATTCATATTGATTTCTCAAATGTGGAATTGCAATTTGACTTTAAAAGGTTAGGATATATGCCTTAGGATGGGACCATTGAACAATTTTTTTATGAGGGTTTCATGTTTGATATGCAAACTAAATTTGGTGCCAAATTTTATGATGCCAATGGTCAAGTGGACTATGAATTTTTTCAATTTCTAGTTGATATGGATGAGTATTTAATGGAACATGAACATGAGCTAGATAAGCTAAGGTGTCGTATTAATTGTGAGTTTTAGTTGGTACTTGATTTCCAATGTTATATTGTTGGAGTTAATGAATGCATTGGAAAGCATAAGTATACCAATAGTGACATTGGTTTTCAGGTTTATAATGGTAGTATTTTCAAACTTGGCTTAGTTCTGAGAAAAAGAATAGTGTTTTGGATAGAGGAAAACATTGGTCTTTCTTTTCATTTGGTGGCCTAGGGTCATCAGATGAGGGAAAAGGAAATTGTTTGAACAGGGGAGAATTTATGGAGCACCCAAGGGACTTGGTGCTCAGTCTACTTCAACCATGAGTTATGAAATCTTGCCATGCCTACGAGAGACATGGATCCCCAATCAAAGCCACTAGTGGAACCCTCAAATTTTCTTGTTTCGCTAGTTTGAGAATGCTTTTTCCTTAGTCTTCTCTTGGTCTATCAAGGGTTAGGGTTTACATTTTTATGTGGCGATTCATTTTACTTAGAAGATTTTCTCCTTTTTCTAAACCCTTATTCTTTTGGTCTATTTCTTCATTGGCCTACTACGGTCTATTCCCAGTCATGTTAAAAACAACTTGAGTCATTGAGATCCATGAAATGACCAGCCCCTTGTGGTTAGAGTTTTCCGTTACTCGTCAATAAATCTTTTTACCTGCCTTGGTCTGAAATTCCTTTATTTTTTAAGGTTCATGTTCAACCTTGTTTGGCCTTTACATCCTTTGCATAAAATGTTTTGAGTCCTTTTAAGGCCTTGTCTTACATTGTCCTAGGTAGTCTCTTTTAAAAATCAACTTGGAGCACGTGCATAATTCTTTCACTTAATTTATCATTCATTTCCTTTCTTATCACTCATCACGGATTGTCCTTAGATTGATGGCCACAAACTAGCAATGCACAATGAGCTTGTCCTCCTTATATCACCCATTATAGATAGAGTTTTAAAATTCATGTTTCAAAGTAGAGATGAGTGATATAAGCATTTTCCTTTGAATAAGTTGACCTTTCACACTATCATTGATTGCTCGTGAGTTCTTGGTTATGAATTGGTAATGTACAATGAAGTTCTTTGTTACAATTTTGATTCACAAATGCAAAATGTTACTAAGGGTTATGCTTTCTCATCCCTTGATCTTGTTGTATAGACATGTGGAGTGATCTTGACTTATTGCTAAGAGTTCTCTATCACTCATTTGTTTTGATTATTTCCAAATGAATCGCTGATGGACAATGGAGTTGTTGTTCCTTGCACATATCATGCCACTTAAAGCTATCATTGATTGCTTGTGAGTTCTTAGTTGTGTATTAGAAATGAGCAATGGAACATCTGATGGAATATTCTCCTCATCATCGGTTCTCAATGCATCATGAATTTACTTGAAGGAACATGAACCAGTGTAGTGATGCATGATGAATGTTAGTGAAATGACTAATGTGTGGATAGCTATGTGGCAATTATCTAAGGTGTCATCATCATTTTTAATGCACAAGTTGTAAAATAATGGTGTGATGCTTGAGGGTCATCATTGATCATGTTTTAAATCAAGGGGATCAATGGTTGTGATTCAAACTTGAAGTGGTTGATTGTTCATTCACTCAATCGAGCTCTCTTTGAACATTAATGGTGGACATGCCTCAAGAATTATCCATAAAGGGAGGTTGTCAGCCAATTTTCCTTTGCAATTGCAATTATTGAAGATTTGAAGAACTGGTTTAGAGCTAGAGAAGAAGTGTGTGGATCTTAGGCAAGTTGTTGCAAAGGAATTAATTTTTTTCCCAGGTAATCAGGTATCCAATTTCCTCTATGTCAAATTATGCATGGGATAGCTAGTTTAGTAAATTATCAATAATTTTATAGGATTTGAATGCATGGGGTTGGTGGGGTTTGGTAGTTTATAAATCCCATTTGGTTTGGTAGGAATTGTGCATTGTCTAGGTGAGTTTTGGTCCTACCAGTTTTGTTTCTGAGAGCATAATCTAGTGAGGCTTTTCTGCCAATTGAAAATGAGTTAGCCCGGTGAGTCAAGCATTATGCTAGAGAGGAAACCTAAGCAGAAAGGAGTCAAGAGGCCTAAAACCTAGGATGACACACCCATAATTAAACCAAACATATCTAAGAGGTCTATGAATCCAGAAATGGTGAAGAAAGCTTTTTCCACTTTCATGGGAAATGAAGCTAAGAAGAATTATAACACAAGAAGTAGGGATGTTGTTTGCAACCATGGTGAGCCTAGTGGTGTGTTCCTGAAAGAAAAAAGTGCAAAGAAGGAGGAAATTAAGTCAAGGGATTTGGCTAAGTCTCAGGAGAAAAATAAGAAGGATAAGGACCACAAGGCTTATGATTCTTATATGGAGGAACCTGATGTTGCCTTGGAATTTGAGGTTGAATAGGATCTAGAATATTCCCAGTACCTTCTTGCAACTATAGGTCCAAAAGATTCTGATGGTGATATAAGTTCTCCAATTTTAACAAAAGCACTAGAGGGACATGTACACTTTGATTTTGAAGATGATGAACCATTGCAGAGGTAGTGTCTTAGTTCGGTTTTTTTTTTTTTTGATGAAAAACATGAAGGAGAGGTGTTGTACACCACTGCAACGATGAAGGTTTCCTTTTGGAAGGTGGGTAAATATTCATCAATGAACATATGAGTTTTTTTCTTAAGTGTTGATGAGGAGAACATCTTTGGTTAATGTGGGCAAGTGGTTTTGAATGCTGCTACTATGATGAATGTTCCCTTTTGGAAGGTAGGTAAATGTTCATCGATGAAAATGATTTTGGTCTTTTGTACATTTTCCCCCTTGTTACAAGGTGCAAATATGACCATCTGGGAGGTTTTGAAATTAGAATTAAATTGACTGTCAAATTTAAATTTGATTGAAATTGTAATTTGGCCTGAAGCTTGTTGCTCCCATGTTTCTATAAATGGGAATTCAAGGCCAATTATAGGAGGTTCAAGTGGTCTAGGTTGGAAAAACTAAGCTCATGTAAGAGCAGTTTTGTAAATGAAGCACAGATGAATAGAATAGTATGGATTCTAGTGTACTTTCTAGTTTGTAGTGGGCTTAATAGTTTTACGATAGCAACATCATATAAATGAAAATTGCAAATTCTGGAACAAATTCTCTCTTATGTGTTTTGTCTTCCTAATTATGAATAAAAAAATCAAGGATCTTTTATTTTTCTTTGATCATTTTTGTTGAATGAATGGTTTTATTTTTTATTTGGTTCAAAGAGATGATTAAATGCTTTAATAAGATCATAGGTTTATGAGATGAAATTCAAGGATTACTAAGTATTTTTTGTTTTTGATACAATGGGTTGACTATTGCAAAGCGATATATCAATAGACTATAAATCCTAAGTCTAATTACTAATGTATTATAGTTTCTTACAAATGTGACTCCATTACCCATAGATAAAACACTGGTTTATTATTTTGGTCGTCTTGAATGTAAACGAGCTAGCCCGTACTTGACCAAGAACACAACAAAAAATAAAAATCACTTAAACACCTCTAATTACAATAAAGTGTGATGAAGTACCACTCATTCCTTGCCTTAGGTAGAAATTTTCTTAAGGTTCAACCAAATCCTTGAGGGATTTTATATATTCACATATGATAGGAATGTATTTGTTTGTCACAATGTTCACGGTAAAATGGCACAGGAATGTCTTTTAGACATTGTCAGGATCACCCTCCTGGGTTTCACATAGCCCAAAGAGTAGAAGTAAGGGCCTAGCAATCCTTTACTTGTTTTTTGGCCAATCCTTACCTTTGATGATTATTGAATTATTGCAAATTCATAGGTAAAATGGTAAGATTAAGTTTGGTTCTAAGAAAATAACCAACATAATTTATCTCCATTCCTTGTTATAATTCAAGTGCAATTAACATTTCAAAGAATCTAGTGATGCATTCTAGGAAAAAGCACATACCAATCAAGTATCACTTCATAAGAGAAAAGGTGCAGATAAGGAAGTTAGGATGGAGTATGTTCCCGCCAAAGAACAAGTTGTTGACACATTTATAAAGCCTATTCCCAAGGAACAATTTGAATATCTGAGGCAAAAATTGGGAGTAATTGCTCCTACATCATATCACTAAATTATAGTGATAGGGGATGGGTCTAGGGGGAGCTTCATATATATTTCATTCATCCCTAGAAATAAAGAGATAAATCAAGTTAGGTAACCTTGGTTTTACAAATTTCTAATGACTTGATGGTTGTAAATTTTTGAACTTCTTCTTTCTCTTTGAATAATTTGTCAAAGGGGGGGAAATATCAAAGGGGAAGAGTATAAATGGTTAAATGAATGGTGTGACCCATTTCCATTGATGTCAAATGGGGAGAATTTAAGAAAATTCTCTAGTAAAAAGTATGTCTAAGGGGGAGTTGTTTTGTATGTGCAATCATGATCAATATTTTTATAAGTCATACATGGAACCAATAAAAATGGGGGTAATTGATGATTATTAAGTGCAATCACCCCCACATTCAAAGATTCCACTCAAGGATAACCCTAGAGATCTCAATGAAAGAGAGAAAGAGATCTTGCAATAGGGAATTCCTAGGGGTTGAATATCATCTAATGAGGGGTTCACCACCAAGTGTAAACTCGGGAAAGATAATGAAATGCAAGATATAATACAAAACCATAATTCAAAATAAATGAAATGGCTTAGAAACGAAAAAAAAACATAATATAAGAGTAGGAAGATGAATAGTGTGCACCTGGAAACCTAGAAATGATTGATTGTAGCTTTGCAACACTAGAAATTTTAACTTTTTGACCAATTGGGACTCATTTACTAACATAGGCGAATCAGTCCCAGATCTGGATTGCTACATGGGAATCTGTTTCAAGAAAAAGGGTATCTAAATATGCAAATAGATCTAGCAAACAACTATAGTGGTACTCATTTTCCACTCTTGGTGAATCAATCCTGCTCCACCTTTTTGGGAATTTAAAGTTATGATCCACACTTTAACACCTACTCTTTCCTCCTAGCCTGAGTTCTAGATCCGAATCTACAAAAATACCTACAAACCATAATATAAACTTGATTTTCTAATGGGGGTTTTCCTTGGTCAAACCTGTAATTTGGTAATTACACCTTGATAGAGATAATGAATTAAGCATACAAACCTTAGCCTTAAGTGTGTCTAAGACTACAAAATTTGAAACATGATGCAATCCTATTCTAAGATGCAAGAATATGATGCAAGAATAGAAATGTGAAGATAAATGACTCACTTGAAGAGATCTCTAATCACCCCAAATGAACCCTAATGATGCTTGTACCTTCCTTAGGCTGAATGTAGAGTGATAATGGAAGATGGAGTCACTTAGGAAATAAGTCTTTAGGCTTGGCTTGGTGGATAGTTGCATCTCCCCAACCTATAATCCATCATGATTCACCATAGACAACCATGATCAACCCTAGGCAATGCTAGATCTTGAATAAAAGTGAGCTTGAATACCTACAAAAAAACTTTAATGCTGCTCCAAGACTTCAACTTTGCTTGCTTTTGAAACTTGAATACTCTTGTAAAATATTTCTTAAAGAGTCTTGATACTTGTCTCTTGAAAATGCTTGCTCAAAAATGCTTAGAATGATAAAAATGGCTTGAAGACTTGCTTATATAAGCATTAACACCTAATTGACTATTATGTAGATCTCAAAGGCCGATATCCACCAAAAAATTAAATTAAAATGGTGAATTTCCTGCTCAAAATTGAAAAGGACCCCAAATGGGACTCATTCACCACCCTTGGTGAATGGGTTCCACCTAAGGGACTCATTCACCCAAGGTGGTGAATGAGTCCCACCTTAGCTTTTTGAGGCTGGTGTTTTGGATTTTTGATGTTTTGGATGATTTTATGATAGTTTTAGGGGAAATGAGCCTTGAGATCTAAAATAATGCATCTTAGGGGTCTATAGATGATGATTTAAAGGATAATTAATGTAAGGGTGCCCAAGATAGGTCTAAATTAGAGAAGAAATTGTACTATCTCCAAGAAGGGAATACAATTTTGGTGGTTAGATTTAGCCCCCACTTTAGTGCCCATATGACACTACATGCATATGTAAGCTAAAGGACACTTTACAATACACTTTATCTAATAAAAGGATACTCATATAGGTTCATTCATGACACAAGAGAATGAAGCCCCTAGTGTAGTTATCTTCAAAACCAAAATGTTAGGAACCACATCTTGCAACATGAATTCATTAGTAGCTCAAAAATAATCCTCTTATCTAACTTCTTTTCTAGAAATCACATTCAAGGGTAGATGTATGCCCCCCCTTGATTTCTCTTGCTTTATAGAGGTCAAATCAAGGTAGCATTCTAGCCACATTGAGTAAGGTAGGTCATATCATAGGGTATTTCAAATACCACACTGCATAATGATAGATAGTTGATGAGGTCAAGAGTAGAATTATGATTCCAACACAACAAATGGTGTCGAAAATAGAGCTCTCTAGCACTCGTTATGTTGATTTGAATGAAAGGAACTTTTTACCCCTAATATAGTAAAAACCTTAATTTTAATTGATATAAGAGTAAAAAGTAAAGTGAATTCTTACTACTTTTCTATTCACCTTTTTGTAGCTTGAAAGTGATTGAAGAGTAGTCGAAGATTCCAAGCCGACGAAGCTACAGGGCTGCGAGACTAGATGTCTTGCGAGACTAGGTGGCACACAACAAGTGCTATCATGAGGTGAGTTTATTTTTTTGCCTTAGCTTTGTCTTTACACATTTATTTTATGATTTTTATGCATTTCTAGGTTAAATAGGGCCTTAGAAAAAAGTTTGCAAAGTGTCCTTTTTTTTGCAAAGTGTCCCACTTTTTCACAAAGTGTCCTGTTTCTTTTAGAAGTGTCCCAAAAGGGTTCTAAAGTGTCTAGAGGAGCTCTAGGAAAGTACAATAGAAAAAATTTAGTACACTTTTATGATTATTGATATAAATATTTAATATTTTAGACTACTCTTAGGACATATTTTTTCTTTTTTGTTAGGTTCCCACCCATTCATGGTAGTGTCTAGCTGGCGGACATATTAGCCTTCTTCAATATCTAGCCCCCACTCTTTCAAGGGAGGATACTGATTTTTTGAAAACTATAGGACTATATTGGGCATACCTCATGCCCCCCATGAGGTACCATGATCTGATGTTGAAGGTGTTCGCTGAGTGCTGGGATGCATATACATGCATATTTCATCTACCTACCAGCATGACGACCATCACATTAAAGAATGTACACTACATTGAGTTTTGATTCAGGGTGAATGAGTGCATTTTTTAGTGGAGTGGTCATTTCAAGATATGAAATGTGACTTGTAGTACTACCTCTATGGGCTAGTGCATAATGAGAGGGTGAGGTTGTAGATAGATCTTGCGATGCTACTATACTCAAGGTCTCATTGGTTAGATGGATTATGATGGTGATTGTAGCACCAGTACACATCCCTAATGGACAAGGAGTGCACCTAGAGGGAGGAATAGTACACATGATATGAGGGATGGTAGAGCACAAAATAGTATACACCTAGGGGCACAACATCCTAGCACACCTATACTATGATCTTAGATGATTTGTATTTTGGGAGGTGGACAACATGGTACACTGTACACTTTTGTAGGTCTGGTGCCTTGAGCATATCATGTGTACCAGACCATTCATGTTCCCATGTATGATAGCCTTGGGGTATCCTCAGGCCTTTAGCTATCCTCTATGGTGGTTTTGGCAGTATGGTGATTTGTACTTTTGGAGAGTCCAATTTCATTGACTAGAGGAGGATGAGATCCTTTGGAGACCTTATCATCTTGTGCTTTAGTGGCCATATCACACTCAAAACATGAGGAGATTGTAGATGGACAGTTTTTGATTGGAAAACATGATTACATAGTATGACCTTTCTACTATGATCATGTCATGCAACAGTTTGGTCAAGTCCAGATAACACCCAGGACACAAACCTTTTTGAGAAGATTAGTACGGAGTGCCTAAAGGCCTAGTAATTCTAGATGGTTCACTATCAAGGATGTTATCTATAGTGAATTTGGTTTCTTAGATCATTATATGCCTCTAGTCTCTAAAATTGATGACACGAGTATCATAGATTACTATGAGGAGTGGTGGACAGTAGCATTATTGGCTCCCATATTTCTGATGGACATGTCGCTAGGTGATGTAGGACCACTCCTAGATGATGGGGATGAGGTAGAGGACATGGATGAGGAGACACACTACAAGGCTGTAGACATATTTACAAATGTTATAGATGAGGAGTATGATGAGGATGTAGATCCTGACTATGATGGTTAGGAGGAGGATGAGGAGGAGGAGCAGTCCATGAGTGAGGGTGGTGAGGTAGGAGATGAGGATCTAGTGGACCATGAGCAGGGAGATCCAACCCCCATTCGTGTTACTAGATCATGATCAGAAGTTGTAGTAGGCACCAATACCCACAATCATGGAGTGTCTAGCACATCCTATATGCCCCCTACACATAATGAGGTTTATTTCTCATAGCCTGTCAGAGAGTTAGGTGATGATTTTTGTTTATAGTTATACTTTATGTTTATGCTTTACCTTTATGCATACATATGTATATATCATGATGTCTATTGATTGTGTTTATGGTTTCTATCTTGTAGTAGTTGTGAGAGACCTTCAAGATCTCTATCATCAGGTGGCTTGTGGAGATAGTTCTGCCATCAGTCTATGAGGAGGAAACTAATTCAGACTATGTGCCCCCACCCATCATGGAGTGAGATCCAAAGTTTTTTTTTCCTTACGTCACACTACAGGAAGCATATGAGAGTCTTAGGAGGCACATCCATCAAGTCGATGCTTCCTAGGATGCACAGTAATCTCGAAACCCAATAGAGTTCAAGAGAATACATTATGAGGTGGCCAAGCTTCAAACATAGAGAGATCAGATAATAGGGGAGTGTCAGGAGGCCCTTGGGTAGGTACAAAGCCTATAATTTTCCCTTAGCACACCCAACATATCGTGATCACAATCACACACCACCATCTCCCAAAAAACCACCACTAGATAGATGTGAGCACCAAGTCCTGAGGGATCGAGCAATCACAAACCTAAGTAGCATTGTATATATTGATGACATATACACAAAAAATTGATATATATATATATATATATGAGCATTTTATGTTTTGATTACTTGTGTTTATGTGTTGAATGTTAAATGGCAATGTTATTAATTAAATAATCTTTATAAGACTATTTAATGAATTTCTCCATGATTTAACATGTTTATGTGATTTAATTAAAACTTATTCTAGTTTCTCTTAGATGCAACACTATGATTAAGTATGTTATGTTGAGTTAAATTCACTTATGATATAGTTGAAGAACATTAAATGCATATAAGGATCTAATCAAACACAACATACAAAATGAACTTGAATAGTATGAAACCTAAAGTAATCACTTAAAAATGAATTAAATAATCACTTTAGTATTCAAGACACAAAAATAATTGTTTTTCAAGAATGAAGCAATGCAAAAGCACCTAGAATAATGTCCACTAACTCTAACATCACTACTTTATCATTCACAATATTCAAGGGAGTTAGATATAGTATTGGTGCAAATGCATGGAATTAATAAAGTATTTGAGAGTTTTTCCATCCATTTCTATTAATGTGTATGCACCTAACCCATAAATTTCATTAATTATGTAAGGTCCTAACCTATTAGGACTGAAATTTCCTTTTTTAGTGGGGTCGGCATTAATGTTACATTGATTTTTAGACAAGACTAAGTTGCCTTTGTTAAATACATGAGGGATGAAATTTTCATTGTAAATACGTTTTCTTTTACAATAATCCTGAAGATGTTCAAGAGCATTGATATGTTGTTCATTGAGCATTTCAAGTTGATGTAATCATTGTTCTTTGTAATTGTTGTTATCAATAAGTCCTTGAAGAGAAATTCTTAATGTAGGAATCTCTAACTCCAAGGGAATTATTTCCTCACTACCATAGGCAAGATTATAAGGTGTGGTCCCTGTAGATGATCTAACACTCGTATGATAGGATCATAGTGTGTATTGTAATTGTGTGTGTCAATCCGTATTATGCTTGTTAACATTATTCTTTAGTATTTGTTCAATAGTTTTATTAATTGACTCGGCTTGGCCATTAGATTGTGGGTAGTATGGTGTTGAGGAGTGATGTTGTATGTTAAATGTTTCCAAGAATTTCTTCATGTCATTATTCTTGAATGGTGTACCATTATCAGAAACTAACACAGAAAGAAGTCCAAAGCGAGCAATAATGTGTTATAATATGAAATGACATATCACATCAACTGTTGTTGATCAAAGAGGAATACCTTCTACCCATTTTGTGAAATAATCTATTGCGGTGATTATAAATGTATGTCTAGCAGAGGAAGGTGGTGATATCATTCCAATATTGTCTAAACCCCAAACTACAAAGGGCCAAATTAGGACTTGGGATCAAAATTCATAAGCGGGAGCATGAATCAAATTGCTATTTTCTTGGAATTTGTGGCATTTTCTTACATATTCAAAGCAATATTGTTCCATATGTCTCCAATAGTATCCAATGCAGATAATATTTTGAACTAATTTTTTTCCTCCAAAGTGACCACCACAAGCACCTACATGAGCTTGTTCAAGAGCTATGGTTATTTAATATTTTTTTAGGCATTTAAGTAAGAGACGATTGAATGATCTCCGATACAACACACTAGCAAGAATTATATAATTATATGGGAGTTTTTGTTGGCAGAGTCAGATGTTCTTTGTTGTTGGCTCAGGAAAGGTATCATCTTTCAAATAGTTAAATATTATATTGTACCATTCATTCGAGTCTTCCTTGGTTGTTGCTAATACTTCTTTTGATTTATCTTCAATTGATGGTTTCATGATTGTATGCATGATGAAAGTGAAATATTTTGAAGGATCTAGAGGAGAGATAAGTTAAGTTTCACTTTCCATTGCTTCCACATTCCAATTATCTTTTCGAGGGATGTTATGAATGGTAAATGATTCAAACTTCTCTAACAAAGTCATTGTGAGATCCTTGTATTTTGATAATTTTTCATGCTTTGCTTGATATGTTCCATTTATTTTTTTAATGACTAACTATGAATCACCAAAGATCTTAATGTCTCTTGCACCCATGATTAAAGTGACACATAGCTCGGTGAGCAACGCCTCATACTCACCAGTGTTGTTTGTACATAGGAAGTTTAACTGATATGACAAGGAAACATGTTATCCCATGGGTAGTATTATTATAACTCCTATGCCAGAGCCTATTCTACACTTAGATTTGTGAAAATATAATTCCCATGTCTTAGCTTGAATTGTTAACACATTATCATCAGGAAAAGAGTCATTTCTAGGTAATTCTAAAGGAGAAGGAGCATCAGCCAATTGGTTAGTCAAGGCTTGACCCTTAAATGGTTTTTTGTGAAACAAACTTAAGGTCAAACTCAGTCAAGAACATTACCCATTTGACCAAGCATCTTGATAAAAAAAAATTATTGAAAAGATGTTTTAGAGGATGAAATTTTTTCATCACATGTATTTCTACATTTAGTAAGTAATGTCTCAGTTTACTTGAAGTGAATACAAGAGCCAAACATTTTTTTTCTATTTTTGTGTATCATTTCTCATAATCGATCAAAGTTTGGCTAATGTAATAAATAGGATGTTCTTTACTATTTTCATCTTGTTGATCCAACAATGTTGTGAGAGCATGGGCTTATTTAGCTATGTAAAGCATGAATAGTTTGTTTTACATAGTAGGTTGTAAAATAGGTGCAGTTACAAGGTATTCCTTAAAACTTTTGAAAGCCTGTTTACAATCCTAGTTCCAATAAAAGTGTACATCCTTTTTGAGGAGATGTGTAAATGGTAAGGTTCGATCACCTAAAGATGCCACAAAATGATGGATAGCTTGAATTATTCCTTGTAATGTGTGAAATTGAGAGATGTTTTTAGGAGGTGGCATGTTAACTATAGCATCATTTTTTTCATGCTCACCTCGATGCCTCTGTGAGATACGATAAAACCTTGAAGTTTTCCACTATCTACACCAAAGACACACTTCTTTGGATTCAATCTCATGTTATATTTTCACATTTGCTCAAATATTTTTTGAAGGACGTTCACATTGTCTTGTCTTGTTAAGGATTTGGCTAGAATATCATCAACATATTCTTCCAAAATCTTATGTATGTAATCGTGAAATATTAATTTCATCGCTTGTTGATATGTTGTGCCCACATTCTTCAATCCAAAAGGCATCATGACCCAATAAAATGTTCCCCAAACTATTGTAAATATTCTTTTATATTGATCTTGAGGTTTGATCACAGTTTGATTGTATCCAAAAAATCCATCCATGAATGACAACAAAGCATGTCCCACAATCAATTCTACTATCATGTCAATATAAGGAAGGGGAAATTCTTCTTTTAAAGATTCTTTATTCAAATCATGAAAATTTGTACACATCCTAATACGATTGTCAAGTTTTGCGACTGTGACAATGTTTGAGATCCAAGGAGAATAATCTATAGGTCTTATGAAACCATCCTCAAGGACTTTTTCAATCTCTCCTTTAATGAGCAAGGCTATCTTAGGATTCATCCTCTATATCTTTTGTCTAACCGGCTTGGTATTTTCAAGAATGACTATGTTGTGTTTCACTATCTTAGCATTGATTCCTGGCATATCCGAATATTTGCAACCAAAAAGTTTAAGAAAGTCATGGAGTAACATTGTGTGATCCTCTTGTTCTTCATCATCAAGGCACTTTCCTATCTTAATTACATTCTCCTTATTATTGATTTCCATTGGTATGTCAATTGTATCTCCTAGAGGAAGTGCACATGGCTTTGGAAATTCATCGTTGTATTCTTCTTTACTCATATCTATCTCATTACTTTCATCTTCTGCATATTTTTGTTTAGTGCTAATCATAGCGCATGTAACCTTTTTTCTTCTAAGGACTAGATGATTTATCATAAACTCCTAGCATTTGTTTCAAGGATTTTCCATCCTCAAAGTATTCCTATGATGGTTTAGAATCCATATCAAACAATTCAAGATGTTTCAAGGTGAGATTGATTATGGGTTTGCACATGATAATGTTGGCATTTAACGATGGTCGCTTTGTTGCTTGCCTAATCTTAGAAGGGCAATACCCCAAGCCATTTTTTGTCTCTTGCATGTTAGGCTCTATAGGAACACAAATCCCTTGTTCATTGTTTCCACATCCTTTACCATTATAGCTTAATTGATTTAAAATTTCATAACCTCTCCCATAAATTTTTTCCAATTCTTTCATCTTTGGTGGCTGTTGATAATCTATCTCATCAAAGTTTGTTGTATAGCTTGTATCTTCTTCAAGAGTGGATGAGTTATATGCTTGTGCATTTTCTTTCGAGTTATGAGTTGACATGACCATTGTTTTCTTTTGTTTCTCATCTTCTTTTCTTTTGATTATGTATTCTCCCATAAACGAGGGTTTAAACTCCAAGGAACCCCAATCATCATCTAAAAATTTTGACACTGTTTCCATTTCTTGTTTGTCATCTTCTATAGGTTCTATGTTTGATATTGGAATCAATGTGCTTAGAGGACTTATCATTCCTTTTACAACTTTTAACCGACCTTCAGACTCATGGTCTATTTCAACTTTGTATACCTTGTTGGTATAGACATATTTCATTATAAGATGAAGAGTTGAAGGCACTGCATGCATCTCATGAATCCATGGTCTTCCCAAAAGAAGATTGTATGAAAGGTCATGAGGCATAACATGAATATGATTTTGTAAAGTGGCCTTTTTTATTGTAATAGGTACAGTAATCACACTGAGCAGTTTCTTTCCTACATTATCAAATCCTCTAATCGATAAGGAATCAGGTTCAATTTTTTATTTGTCCATGTGTAATCTATCTTAAAGCTTCACACTACACACATTAAGGGTTAATCCATTATCAAAAAGTGTCCTTTTTATTCCTATTCTATTAAATTTTTATATTATCTTGAAGGCATCATGTCTCTTTCTCATCTCCAAAGGAGGGAGCTCATGTTGGTGAAAGGTAATGTCTACATTCATTGTATCCATTCCTTGTATGAGAGTTGCCACCTTGTTTGCATTTGTATTAGGAGGGATCACAACTTGTTGTAAGGTTGTTTGAAGAATAGTGTGATAGTTAGGTGAATTCTAAATTAGGTCCCATAAGGAAATCTTAGTGGGAGTATTCTTAAGTTGTTCAAAAATATCATACTCCTTTCCCCTATGTGATGTTAAATGAGGAGAACTAGGCAATACCAGATTAGGAAATGGTAAGGTTGTTGGAGTTGGTTGTTGTGGTTATGGATTATTTCTAGTGTTATATGTATGAGCAATGGTATTATGACTCAAATTTGCAAAAAAATACTCTTAGGTTGGTAAAGGATAAGTTCAGGTTTGGTTTAAGTTTGAGTTTTGTGTGAAGGTGGGTAGAGGATAAGTTGAGGTTGAATCACATTAACATCTTTTGTTTTTTATTTTCCATAACAAGCCCTAGTGGATGAACTTTGTGAGATGAGATCCTCAAAGGGAAATCTAACATATCAAAGTCATCACTACTAAAAGGCTTGAGCATTAGGTTAACTTGGAAAGAGAAATTTGACATAGTCAAATAGCTATACTTTCTCCAAGTGGCTTGGGTGTTTTGGTATTATTTTTTGTGTTGCTTGTTGATCTATGTCTAATGTAATCTAATCTAAATGTGGAAAATGGAAAGTGAAAAAATATAACTCTATCCACAATTGCAATGAATCTAAATGATGCTATTTCTAATTATTTCAATGTAACAGAAAGCAAGGAAACTAAAATAGAAAAGAAACAACATCAACCAGAAGCTTAAAAACAAAAAATTTAACTCTATAAAATGAAATTCAAAATTTGGACTAGGACTGATTCACCCAAGGTAGCGAATAAGTCCAGTAGGGATTTTTTTTTTTAAATGTGAATTTTTTAGTTGCTTTTTGTGTTTTCTATGATGTGTGATCTAGATCTAAGATGCAAATGCAGATTTTGAATTATTTTCAATGAAATTAGATGCAAAAATGCAAGCTAAATGAGCTTTCACTAATGTGAAATTTAAAACCCTAGAATGCAAAGTAACCAATACAAATCCTAATGCAATGTTAATGCAAGCCAAATCTAGGATGTAGATGCACTCCAAATCAGAATTGTGATGTTCTAAAGGTGGGTTCACCTAAATGGAACCAATAAAAATGGGGGTAATTGATGATTATTAAGTGCAATCACCCCCACTTTCAAAGATTCCACTCAAGGATAACCCTATAGATCTCAATGCAAGAGAGAAATAGATATTACAATAAGGTTGTCCTAGGGGATGAATATGATCTAATGAGGGGTTCACCACCAAATGTAAACTTGGAAAAGATAATGAAATGCAAGATGTAATACAAAACCCTAATTCAACGTAAAGACCTATGAAATGGCTTAGAAATGGAAAAAAAATAGAATAGAAGAGTAGAAAAATGAATAGTGTGCACTTGGAAACCTGGAAATGATTGATTTCAGCTCTGAAACACTAGAAATCTTGACTTTTTGACCAATTGGGAATCATTCACCAACCTGGGTGAATCAATCCAAGATCTGGGTTATTGCACAGGAATCTGTTTCAGGAAAAAGGGTATCTAAATATGCAAACAAATCTAGCAAACAACTACAATGGGACTCATTCACCACTCTTGGTGAATTAGTCTCGCTCCACTTTTTCAAGAATTTAAAGTTTTGATTTGCAGTTCAACACCTACTATTTCCTTCCAACCTGAGTTCTAGATCCAAATATGCGAAAATAACTGCAAAATAGACTATAAACTTGATTTGCTAATGGGGGGTTTCCCTTGTTCAAACCCCTAATTTGGTAATTAAACCTTGATAGAGATAATGAAATAAGCATGCAAACTCTAGCCTTAAGTGTGTCTAAGACTAAGAAATCTGAAACACGATGCAATCCTATTCTAATATGCAAGAATATGATGCAAGAATGGAAATATGAAGATGAATGACTCACTTGAAGACATCACTAATCACCCTAAATGAACCGTAATGATGCTTGTACCTTCCTTAGGCTAAATGTAGAGTGATAATGGAAGATGGAATCACTTGGGAAACAAGTCTTTAGGCTTGGTTTGATGGCTAGTTGCATCTCCCCAACCTAGAATCCATCATGATTCACCATAGACAACCATGATTGACCCTTGGAAATGCTATATCTCGAATAAAAGTGAGCTTGAAGACCTAGAAAAAGACTTTAATGTTGCTCCAAGACTTCATTTTTTTTTTCTTTTGAGACTTGAATGCTCTTGTGAAAGATTGCTTGAAGACTCTTGATGCTTGTCTCTTGAAAATGCTTGCTCAAAAATGCTTAGAATGATAAAAATGGCTTGAAGACTTTCTTATATAGGCATTAACACCCAAATGATTGTTATGTAGATCTCAAAGGCCGACATCCACCAAAAATTTGAATTGACATGGTGAATTTCCCACTCAAATTTGAAAAAAACCCCAAATGGGACTCATTTGCCACCCTTGGTCAATGGGTCCCACCTAAGGGGACTCATTTGCCCAAGGTAGTGAATGAGTCCCACCTTAGCTTTTTGAGGTGGGTTTTCGGTGTTTTCAATGATTTTATGAGATTTTTAGGTGAAATGAACCTTGAGATCTAAAATAATGTGTTTTAGGGGCTTATAGATGATGATTTAAAGGATAATTAATGCAAGGGTACCTAAGATATGTCCAAATTAGACCAAAATTGTACTATCTCCAATAAGGGAATACGATTTCAGTGGCCACAATACAAATCAGTCCAATTGATATAGAATGGTGCAAATAGGCATAAGAGAATTATTAATTGGTATAGAGTAGTTCAGTTGATTGATGGAGTGTTGGTTTAGGTGGTACATAGCATGAATTAGAGCATTTAGAATTAGTACAAAGCACTTTGGGAAAAAAAAATTCCATCAATGACAAAGGGGGAGGATTTTGGCATAATGTTATCATTGATGTCAAAAGGTGTCATTAATGTCAAAGGATCTATCAGTGAATACCTAGATGCCATTATGCTTAGTAGATCATATTCTAGAAGAGTTAGTGATATATGTTGAAGAGAAGAGTATGTTTTTCAAAATTTCAATGTTGCTTAGAAAGATGGAAAGTTGTCATGAACTATTGTCACAATTTTGTAGAGGTTACTTCTAGATGTCAAAGGAGGAAGCTAAGGACATATTTGATATGGGTTTTCCAAGAGGTTCTAAGAGGTGTGAATTGTAGATCTAGGGGATGTGTGTTGTGCTTAGAGTTGATTTATTTATGTCTTCTAATCAAACTAGGGTTTTACAAGAAACCCTAAGGTGTTACAATCATGGCGATGAACAAATTTTATGTTTTAATGTTGATTGTGTATAGGCGGTTGCAAGTTACACAAGTGACAACTTAAGCCATCAAAGTCATCAGTGAACTAACCTGTTTACCTAGTGCTATTGGTTGGTATTGTTGGTGTGTGCATCGAAACAACACTTCACATTGTGGTTTGTGTTCATCACAACCCTGCTCAACACATGATATCTAATGGAGGTAATCTATGGTGTAGATTGGTACAAATATGATCAAATTATCATTGCATAGTGTCTCCACATCGAACTTTGAAGTCTACAACAATAGAGTCTTTATGTGATATGTGATATAGTTTTATCAATGGTTGTGATCAAACTAGTTAGATCATATGGCTTCCTTCTATCCCACAACATGTATGGTGGGTCCTCATCCTACCCTTGTGGGAATACAGGATAATTCCAAGTGTACAATGGGATCAACAAAAAGCGACAAGCCTTAGAAATGGAGAATGACATCATCATGTGCACATGGCAAGTTGTGATTGTATCACATCATTTCTTCACATCATTGTTGTGAATCAAAGGGAAGTTATGTGATTTGTGATATGTGAAGTTAGTGGATGGTCACATTAGCATGGACACATGGAAACATCATGTTGTCCCATTAAGGAGTTGGTGGGTCCCTAGTTAGCCCTATAGGAATGTGGGCTTGTGACACGTGTTCCTTGTGAGACAGTTCACAGAATTTGATTACATTACCTCATTTATTCACATTTATGTTGTGAATAAAATAATGCCAAGAAAGATGCAATGGTAGTTCAACAGTGGAGATAAAGCAATGATGATCAAATGGTTATCACATTATCTCTTCACATCATAGAAATGATGGTTAATGTCTTAAGTATAAATGTGATAAACCTATGTGATGTGATGGCTATAAGCATTGTGAAAAATATTGATGGTGATAGTTGAAAGAAGATCCATCCTAGAACAATTTATTAATGATGGTGAGAATGAAGGATGATCAAAGGATTATGGCACAAATATTAGACATTGACATCCCGAGTTTGAAGTTGAAGATATCACAATGGTTGTGATAGTGTGAATAAGGGTTTCAACTATACATCAACACTGTGAAAAAAATTAATTGGTTTACCTCCAGTGACCAATTTGATTGGTGACAATATGTGTAGAGTGGTGGCACAGTCTACAAAGGTGTTAAAGAAAAAAAATAGACTATATATACAAGGATATGGCATTAAATTCAATGAATCTGAATTTGATGAAAAGAGGGTTTGGCTCGATGAAGAGGTGGATTGTTGAAGAAGATAGTGAGAAAACCATAGTGGAATATTTTTACAGGTGTGAGCAAAGCTCGAGGCAATTATTGCAGGTCAGTGAAGGTATGAAAAATGAAGACAATCAGAATTGGGCTCAGTATTAATGAATGTTGCAAGTGGAGTGAGCTCTTGAGGTGGATAGAGAATACACTAAAGAAAAAGGTGTAGAATAGTGTACATGTGAGATATTGAGGAAAATAAAGGATGAACTTAAAGAAAAGTGAAGGTGCAGAATAGAGAGAGGTGTAGAGCAGAGAATTGTGTTGTAGAGACAACAATAAAGATTTAACAACTGCAAATAGTATTGCAACATTGAATTGTGTTCAATAGAATAAATTGTAGTACTTTTATTGTATGTTTGATTGGTGGGTGTCATCAAATAACTGGGTAGGTTCTTAGTGTATGGATTTGGTACTTCCTTGGAGTAAGTGCTCCTAAATCTAAGGGATTGGTGTCTCCTTAGGGTTGGTTCCCTTAAACTTTGTAATCAGAAGATATTCTTTGTGAGGCTAGATTAGGATAGTATATCCTAGTAGATATTCTCACAGTGGTTTTTCCCATCTTGGGTTCTCCACGTATATCTTGTGTTATGAGTCTTTGTGTGTGTATGCTTATTTCTAATTTGCATACTTAGTTCAATTTGCACTAGGGGATTAAAAGGAATTAATCAGTTTAAATTGTTAAGGGCTAAATTTTTTATGATCTACTAATTCACCCCCCTTCTTAGTAGATTTTTGTGTTCCAACAAATCTCTCCTACTATTTGATCTCAACTTAAACCTAAGAGAGTTTTTGTAAAGGTCTCCTTAATAGGATGTTTTACATTAGTTAAATATAAAATTTAATAGAAAAAAATAATAGCCACATCTAATTTTATACCTTACCCCAATTTCTAATACTAGGTCATGATCAATTAGTTTCTTTAAACCTCTATATAGCTAATAACACACCGTTCACTTTCACCTCTAGATATCAAAAGTGTTTTAAACCCTTAATATGGTTTCATTTATTATTTCTTACACATTGGTAAGGTGCAACATGCATGTTTAGGTTCTCTAATATTTTAACAAGTTTGGTTTACTTACTTTTTTTCCTAGTTTGCACTACTGTTCACCATGAACAAAATGCATAATTCCTACTTCTACTTCTTAAGACTAATAAAATCAAGGTGATTAAATTATTGATGATGTATACCCTTAGTACTAGTGCCTAATCCATTGGGAAATAGAGTCATGAATAGAAAGGAGGAATTAGGTGTTAGATAAAGTATCAATAAAACTAAATATGCATTTATATAGAATTAAAAAATAATATTTCATATAATGGATATAATAATCTATTATAGAACTATAATGATTGACATGAAACTAATGAATTATATTACAAATCACTTGCACTAAATTAGGTGTTGTTACACATGCGCCACACCTTAGCTACATCTATACCAATAAATATGGTGAGAGGAAATATACAACTATGACTATAAAATCCTTTGAATTACTAAAATCAATAATGGAGACACTATATTTTTAGAGATGTGTATTTACAAACTATTTGTACACTATGAGATGTATTGATTTATTTTCAATTCAGACTTATATTTGTTGATACCCTATAAAACTCTAAAAACCTTAGCAAACCAAAAAAATTGTTTTGGTAAATAACCCTTTTAGAAGAAAAAATAAGTTATATATATCCATTATGTCTTAGAGTTCTTAAACTCACTGGATTATTAGGATTTTAAAAAAATTAAGTATTTGAGGAAACCATGAAACATTACTCACAACTATTGATTCTCTAACATTCACATGCTAGAATGCATTAAAACTACAAACAAAGTATCTTTTCATTCATTATTCATCTAGATCTAGCTTGAAATGGTATGGGGAAGCCTACAAAATCCACTATAGATGAGAGCTATGCAAGTATTGATTTTTTTGGGTTTTATAATATTAACCATGGAAGTAATTAAGGAATGCCCCTTTCCATTCATTCTAAGTTAATTCCTTTCCCTTTTGATTAAAATATGTTTCTAGGGAACCTTCAAAACTAAATTTGTTGGATGTAGGTACTTATTATCCACTAATGGAATTATGGGCATTGTAAGGTGGGATGCAACAAAGATATTTATCATGATATTGGGTATGTGTAGGATCATCATGGAAAAAATAGGCCCTTAAGTGGCAATGAAAATTCAAAAAAATCAGAGTTAGGCAACTTGACATAAAAATTTGAATAAGTTATCTACATTATTTCAAAAATATGTAAGAATAGAATCTATGGAAAATTGAATGTAGTTTCTAAACTACTAGGTTTATTTTTCTAAAAAATCTATTTGGTGAAAATTTGAAATTTCAATGTAGTAGTACTTAAATTTCAGGAAAAAATAAGAAGTAGGTGTCTATCTGACCACCCTAACCATAATAAAAATAATATTTTAGATATAAGTAGAGGACTCATGTCAGGATGTGATGCATATTTTTTTGTGATTTTTTCCAAGTAAATAATCAATTATGAATTTTTTATTACAACTTTTAAAAAATATAAAACTTGTATGTCTAACCACCTTAACTTTGTCAAAACTTCATGAATTTTTTATTTTTAAATCCTATAGTATGCAAAGCATAGAATGTGACACATGTTTTGGATTCACAAAATGTGATACCATTTGAAAGATATAGATTTTTCAATCGGCTATCAATCAAGACTTTAGTCGTAATTCTAATAGAAAATGAATAATAATTATTTATTATATTCAAAGTAAAGTATAATTTATATTGGTGGAAAGCTGAGAATCTCCTTTACAAACCCTTTTCATTTCATCAATTTTGGGTAAAAACAAGTTGTCAGCCACATGGACAAAGTCTAGAAAAGCAAGGTAAGTTGTTAAACACATTTTTTTTTGTTGGCTTCTTAGGATTGGTAGCTTCGAACCAAATTCCAAAGCAAGCCCGAGGCTAATCCGTAGGCATTAAATTTTGTGTCAGACATATTGGATATCAGATTCAAACCAGATATCCGATTTGAATCCGATATCTAATATGTTTTAGATAGAGTTTAAAAAATGTTATACAATTTATAATATATGATTTAAAAAATGCAATAAAGTTTATAATTTAATATATAATATACAATATAGTTTATAATGTAATATATAATATACAATTTATGATAATCTCTTACCGAATTATGTATTTAATATATAATATATTATATTATTATGTATAATATTTAATTATTATTTCAATATTTTAGTTAATGTATAAATATTTATATATATATATATAACTAATATACAAAATATTTAAATATTATCTCTCTCTCCT
>VDFB02047230.1:574290522-574303833 GCA_007258455.2 Sequoia sempervirens
CCATTTTATTGTGCCTCTTAAGATTCATAATACTTGTTGTTGCAAATGCCTTGTGGAGTTTTCAATGCTTCATGAACTATTATACTTCTGCGTTCTACTTTTGCATACTAATGAAATGTTGCAGGAGTGTGGTGCAATGCATCTTCTGAAATCATCAAGGGACTTGCTAGATCTATTTTTATGTTCTAGAGATGATGGTTGCTTTTTCTATAGAAATGATTGTTTAAATGCAAAGTGCTCACAATGTGGCAGCTTGTCAAAGTTGGTTCAATGTTTTCATGAGAGTTCCAAACATGAATTTGGAAAGAAGCTTGTTGAGAAAAAGAGATATGAGATTGTCAAATATACTTTGTAGAGTGGAGGTAAATCTTCTAGATGTGAGTTGGTTACAAAAGAATGTAGTGTTGCTGATTTTATTTCAGATTTTAAGGACGATCTTTTCTACAAGTATGCAAGGCATAGTCATAGGTCTTAGTGGTTGGATCAACAATTTAGGATGTGTATGGACTCTTTTCCGATTGGAACTATTATATCAATGGTTTATTTTGTAGAAAACTACACATTGCAACCACAAAATGAGGTACAATCTCAGTATTACAATTCCATTCAGATTGTTATTTTTGTCCACATAACATTTAGACATGCACCTAATAGTACAAAGGAGGATCGAAAGATAATCAAAGAGTATCATTTCTATATGAGTGATGATAGATCTCACTCATCTAAGTATTTCTAACATTGTTTTGAGAATTTTTTTGAGTTCTTGCAGGAGCATGATATAGCACTGGGCCGACATCTCAATTGGTCAGATAATTGCATAGGTCAATTCAAGAGTGCTCGTATGTTTTATTGGTTGAGTAGAATGCATGTAGAGAGGGGTGTACCTCATAGTTGGAGTTATTTTTAAGATAGGCATGGGAAAGGGGAGTATGATGGATCAGGTGCATGTGTAAGGTGAGCTCTAGTTAAGGAGCAATTGAATATTTTAGGAGCAAAATTCAGTGATGCACATTCTATTGTTGATTGGTGTAGTTCAACATTGTCACAGGGAGGGACACTTGATTCAATAGTGTCCAAATTCTTTTTGTTGGTTGAGGAGGGTACAGTGGGAGGAAAATTTGATTGTCATACAATCAAAGATTCTTCAAAGATGCATTCATTTTGAAGCTTAGATACAGGCACATGGACCATTTGGACACGAGAGATGGCTTGTTTTTATCAGAGTTGTATCTAGTGCGAGTGGGATCAATGTGAGTCAAGTGAGTGGGTGGATACTTGGGTTCCACAGTATCTAACTCCTTTATCTCAAACAATATCCATGACAAATGACACAATGGAAAGTTCAGTTGATTACGATCGGCTTCTAGATCTACTACATCCAGGATATGTTTTTGTAGTTGTTGCACCACAGGGGGATGAAGAGAGATTAGACTATTGGTTGGCTCGATGTGTGCAAAAAAATCATAAGCTAACACAACCAATGAAAGATGATGACGGTTTCGTGTATCCTACTGGTTCAATTATGGTTATAGGAACTTGGTTGTGAACATACATGATTAGAAAGAATGGAATACTTGCATTTGAAGACTACGAGAAACACAAAACCATTCTCATGTATTCGCACCTTGTTATAGCAACAAATGTTAAGTTGTTGAAGCATTATGTCAGACAAAAGACAACAACTATGGGCACTTAGTAATGTTGATCATGAAGCAATATTGGATACTCTTAAGCAAAGAGATGACCCTTCAAGAACACTTGAATAGAATTTTCAAGAATGGAAGGTACAATGCTTATGTTCATTATGCTTAGGTTCATTAATGTTCTTTATTTAATACTAATATTTTGTATACTATTGCAATGCAGGTGTCTTTAATAGTGATATTTTGTATGTACTTTTGTGATATTTTTGGCACAATTGATCATGGACCTACTGGAAAAATAGATAGCTCTAATCCTTTTAGAGAGGTATGCGACAAATTACAATAATATAGATTTTTTATTCTAAGCATCTTTTATAGTTTACATTACCATCTCGCCATCAATTAGGTCATTTAGAATAATATAGATTGGTTATTCTAAGCATCTTTTATAGTTTGCATTACCAATTCATCATCATTCAGGTTGTTTAGATTAATATAGATTTGTTAGTATAAGCATCTTTTCTATTGTGACAATATAGATTTCTCATTTGACAACTTTTGTGATATTCTTGGCATGATTGATCATGGACCTACTGCAACAATAGCCAGCTCTGATCCTTTTAGAGAGGTATGCAATAGATTACAATAATATAAATTGGTTATTCTAAGTATCTTTAATAGTTTTCATTACCAATTCATCATCATTTAGGCTGTTTAGATTAATATATATTTTTTAGTCTAAGCATCTTTCTATTGTGACAATATAGATTTCTCATTTGACAACTTTTGCAATATTTCTAGAATGATTGATCATCGACCTGCTGCAACAATAGCCAGCTCTGATCCTTTTGGAGAGGTATATGACATATTACAATAATATAGATTGGTTATTCTAAGCATCTTTTATAGTTTTCATTACCATCTCATCATTAATTAGGTCATTTAGAATAATATAGATTGGTTATTTTAATCATCTTGTATAGTTTGCATTACCAATTCATCATCATTCAGGTTGTTTAGATTAATATAGATTTGTTAGTCTAAGCATATTTTCTATTGTGACAATATAGATTTCTCATTTGAAAAATTTTGCAATATTCTTGGCATGATTGATCATGGACCTGCTACAACAATAGGCAACTCTGATCCTTTCAAAGAGATATTTGATAGATTACAATAATATAGATTGGTTATTCTAAGCATCTTTTCTATTGTATGTAGTTTAACTGCTACCTTGATGTTTTGTATAGGTGCTTGTCAATCTATAGCATGGAAATACTACTATTGTGGAATACTGTGCCCTGAATGCCTCCAATAGGAAAATTTTGTAAAATTTGAATTTTCAAATGTGAAATAATGTAAAAAGGTCATAACTATGTATGGGCATAATCTATATCCAGTTATTTTTTTTGAAATATGGGTCAAATGTCTGGCATTGTATAAAGGGTACGTTTAAAATGTAAAGGGGTCTGTATTTTGGATACTCATAGGTTGAATTATTCATATAGGTGTATTCTTTGTTATTGTTATTGGGGAAATTCTCTAATAACTTTTTGTACTTAATCGAGCTACAACCGAAGGTTTTCTTCCTTATTCTTTCCTGTCGGTATGATCATCTGAACCAGGTTTTGTAATATCTCCTATTTATATATAATAAATTACAATGGCTTGCCACTTTTTCCAAAAAAAAAATGTAAAAAGGTCATGTGAAGGTCATTTCCAATGTATTTTAGTATTTTATCTAGCAAAGTGGAAACAAGGTATTTAGGTGTGCATGATGTTCAAGTTGATTGGGTAAGAGTTTTCTGATGCAAGAGCTAGGTGGCTTTAAACAACACAATTACAATTAAAGATTATTCAAACTCCAATTTGATCTTGAAACCCAAACTTGGGTGCAACTTCACTAAAATAGACCCATTTTACAAAGAGACTCATATTTAAACACTTCCCAAACCTGAAATTTCAATGGGGCAGCATTAAAAAACCCACCAAACTACCAAAACCACAAATCTTTTTGGTGAGATACGCTTTCTAAAGCTCTATTTCAACGAACCCTCACTTTTAGCAAGTTTCATGACGTTTTTAAGGAAATCAATGTTTCCAACCTTTCCACACCCTATAAACTCATAAAACACATCTATTAGGACCTACACAAGCTTGATCCAACCTTAAATCTTACTACCCCCATGTTTCATTAACATTAGCAAGTTGTAACCACCATTTTTAACCTAATTTCACTCATTTTTGCCATGCATGGCAACTCACCAACTCAACTACAGACCTTTCAAGCTCTTTAAACCCACACAGTCACCTTATATAGTACTAATAACATCTACCATGGCCATACCATCCAGCTAAAAACCGTACAATAGATGGTATAGCATTTTAGCACTTTGGACTCTTAAGGGAAATCGTCGGTCCAATGTAGCTTGAAGTGATTCAACATATTTGAGTGCAAAAGAGGACCATCCCTAGCATAAACGTACCCATCCAGACATGTTGGAATAGTCCATTTGGTCGTACAAGTTCCAAAATGAAAGTTGCACCACTTTGCAACTTTACACTTCTTGCATTTGACAACTCTTCCTTCAACTAAAAATTTGCAACCACAGGAAAATGCCTCTAATATAGAAAAAAATGAGAGAGGTTATTGTAGATGGGCCCAAAAAAATTCCATAGCCTCAGATGGAGAGTCTGTAAACATCATAGTTTCCAAGAAATAGCCCTTCAAAGATTGTTTCCTTTTAGCACTTTGGACTCTTAAGGGAAATCGTTGGTCCAATGTAGCTTGGAGTGATTCAGCATATTTTAGTTCAAAATAGGACCATCCCTAGCATAAAGGTACCAATCCAGATGCGTTGGAATAGTCCATTTGGTCGTACAAGTTGCAAAATCAAAGTTGCACCACTTGGCAACTTTACGTTGCTTGCAACTAAAAACTTGCCACCACTGGAAAATTCCTCTAAGATAGAAAAAACTGAGAGAGGTTATTGTAGATGGGCCCAACACGATACCATAGCCTCAGACAGAGAGTTTTTAAACATCACAGTTTCTAAAAAATAGCCCTTCAAAGATTGTTGTCTTTTAGCAGTTTCAACTCTTAAGGGAAATCGTCGGTCCAATGTAGCTCAAAGTGATTCGGCATATTTGGGTGAAAAATATGACCACCCCTAGCATAAACGTACCCATCTAGACATTTTGGAATAGTCCATTTGGTTGTACGAGTTGCAGAATGAAAGTTGCACCACTTTGCAACTTTACACTGCTTGCATCTAAGAACTTTTCCCTCAACTGAAAACTTGCCACCACGGGAAAATGCCTCTAAGATAGCAAAAACTAAGAGAGGTTATTGTAGAGGGGCCCAACATGATCCCATAGCATTAGACAGAGAGTTTTTAAACATTGCGGTTTCCAAGAAATAGCCCTTCAAAGATTGTTGTCTTTTAGCACTTTGGACTCTTAAGGGAAATCATTGGTCCAATGTAGCTCAGAGTGATTCGGCATACTTGGGTGCAAAAGAGGACCATCCCTAGCATAAATTTACCCATCTGGATGTGTCAGAACAATCCATTTGTTCGTATGCCTTGCAAAATGAAAGTTGCACTACTTTGCAACTTTACACTACTTGCGTATGACAACTTTTCCCTCAACTGAAAACTTGCCACCATGGGAAACACCTCCGAGATAGAAAAAACTGAGAGAGGTTATTGTAGAGAGACCCAACAAAATCCCATAGCCTCAAATAGAGAATCTATAAACATCATAGTTTTCAATAAATAGCCCTTCAAAGATTGTTACCTTTTAGCACTTTAGATTCTTAAGGGAAATAGTTGATCCAATGTAGCTCAAAGCGATTCGGTGTATTTTGGCGCAAAAGAGGACCATCCCTAGTGTAAACATACCCATATGAACATGTTGGAACAGTTTGTTTGGTCGTACGAGTTGCAGAATGAAAGTGGCACCACTTTGCAACTTTACACTGCTTGCATCTAACAACTTTTCCCTCAACTGAAAAATTATCACCATGGGAAAATGCCTCTGAGATAGAAAAAATTGAGAGAGGTTATTGTATAGGAGCCCAACATGATCTCGTAGCCTCAAATAAAAATTTTGTAGGCATCACAGTTTCCAATAAATATTCCATCAAAGATTGCTTCCCTTTTGCACTTTAGACTCTTAAGGGATTTCGCCGATTGAACGTAGCTCGAACTGCTTCAGCCTGTTTGGGTGTGAAAGGGGACCATACCTAACCTAAATTTAACCATCTAGATGTGATGGAATAGTTAGTTTGGGCATACAAGTTGTAGAACAAGATTTATTTATTCCCTTACAAGTAGTTTTCAGCCTCCAACCGAACTCTAATGCTAATTTTTGTGTGAAAAAAGGCCATGAGACCATAGCTTGTTGCTTTATTTTTAATGGAAACTAGTGGGCAGGAGAGTTAACTTCTTCAAAAACTTGGTTTGAAGTAATTTCATTCATTTTTGTGAAAGCAGACTGTGACATAACTTTTTTTTTTCAAAAATTGTTCTGCATCATTGAACTAAGAATTTATCACACATCTATAGAGAAACAGAGGAGTACTACAAACTAAAACACATTACACTTTTGTTCTCACTGACTTGATGTACTTGTTACATATTTTTCACCTCAGCTCAAATAGAGGAGCTGGCTGATTATTATTTGCCATAAAGTGGAATTGCATATTTGTTTTAAATGTTGTTTCGCATTACTTTTTATGTTAAATAACAGTTATGCATTTTTGAAGTTATGAGTTTGCAGAGTGCCATTCAGATTTTGCAGTTTTTGAGGAAATACAAAATTGAGTACATAAGCAAAATAGCATTTCAGGTGCTTTTATTCATTTTGAAAAGAACTCATATTTTTACAAGGCTTCATTTGATTTCACAATCAAAATAATGTTACAACATTGCACGAGATGCATTTTTCTTTTCAACAGAAAAGTAAAATTGAAATCAAGGATCCACACAATCCGTGGATTTAACTATAACTGTTCCAATGCATTTCTAACAACACAATGCACTATTGAAGATGCGAAAGGAGAACATATAAGCAACAACATAGTCATCATTGCATGTTATCGATGCTTGATGTTGAATGGTGTACCTCGCCGTCTCGAGCTTCATCGACCTGTAAGAGGAGAAGAAGGGTGTTAGTGGCTCTGACTATGACATAACTCATATGATGCACCTATAATAGTATAGTATACTATGAGCAATGCATTGAAACAATTAAATTAAATCAAATGCAGTATGAAGAAGTGAACTGAAGAAGAAGTATCAATATCATAATAAACATGCTCTATTTTTATGCTAACGATGTTTGTTTCCTTGTGCAGGTATAGGTTAAGTCATGAAGCGAAACATTATTCGAAGACCAAGCATGTGGAGTAAAATGGGCTCCCACAAGGGTAGAGCCCAGCATGCTGCCTGATGCATTTAATGGGCCGATTTTGAAAGATTTTTCATCATAGACATTAAGCAAAGTGAAATACAACTGAAAGAGTAAAACATAGTTATCCATCAAGTAACGAAACCAACTGTGCATTCATAATGATCAAGATTTTTTTCTGAAGGCTACAGGTGAATAGTGAATTTAGCTCACTTAAGGAATTTAACAGGGTACATTTGCATCAGAAATTGCTGAATTATTTCATTTTCTATGATGATTTTAATCATATGTCATTTGGGTTTCAATTCATTATTTCTCTTTTGGATAGTGAACAGGCATACATATGCCTTAATGATTTGTTCTATTTTTCATCATCAAAGAGAATAGTTTATGAGAACATTTTGTGCAGTGAGATATAAAAATGCATGAAGAGTACCATGTTGCTCACTAAAACAAATAGACAATGCACCTGAGTGTTAGACAAATTTCTAGTTCTGAGTTGACTAGTGAAGAAATACTGCATTATCAATGGTAATAATTAAGTGACCTTTTCAGAAAAATAACAGAGGAGCAAGTATTTTTCTTTCCAGAATGATTTTGAGTTACCAGCTATACATTTGAACCAGTGATTAAAAGTGATTCCTACTGATGCAATGTTGCAGTCCAAGAACAAAAGGTAAAGCCTCTACAGAATTCAAATAAAGGAAATGACAGTTGTTGTGTTAAAGTTTAGTATTGGTTATTAAGAGCTTCAAGAAAGATAGTGAACTCATTTTGATTGTGCCTCAAACGGGATCGTGTGTCAAAGATTAGTCAAGGATAGTAACCAAATGTGTTGTTCTTTCATTTTGATTTCTGTGAATTACAAGTGTCAAGTAAGATGTCAATTGTAATTGGTCAAGCCATGAATTAAATATAACAAATATGCAGGATGTTGATCATTTCCAGATTACTTAGTCAAGGTTTTAACAGAACAGTGAGGTAAGGTTTTTGTCTACAAGATGAGCATAGAATGCAGTTGGGGATCATAATGGAATGTTCAAGTTTGAACTTAATACACATATGAAGTTTTGAATACAAAAAAAATCTTTCAGATTTTTAGTACCTGGAGAATACTCTCAGAATGAATATTGGATTTTCTATTTTAAGGATAGTTTATAGCTCTATGATGTTTTTAGTTCTGTGATTTGAACTTAGGTGTTACAACTATCAAAAGAGTACAAAAATTCCAAAATGAAAGCTGGGTATATGAGCTAAATAAGTATAAACAAATACAAAAATTCTTGTTGTTTCATCATAACTCTTGTATACTTCTAAAGGCATCTTTTGTTTGAGAAGTTAATACAATATGTCACTGGTTATAGTCAAGATTCTAAAAGAAATGCAAGCATGTATACAGTTTATCACCATTTCAAGCAAGTATGGGAGATCGAGCTCTGTCAGAAATAAAATACATGTTTTGCTTTTAGAGTTTCCAAAACCATGATATTGTTTTGCTTCAGAAGTGTAGGGTATTCACTGTTTGCTCTAACTCGAGCCATATGGATGGAACAATAACAGTTACTTCATAGTTTTGAATGCTTTCAGAATACAGAAAATGCATTTGTCTTTAGAAATCTCGAACACCCACATGAGGGTTTGTTTTTGAAATGTACAGAGATATGATAATTGATGATACCCATATGGGTTTTTTCACGAGATCAACAGTAAATTATAAATGTGAATATTTTGTTCTAGGCTGAGCTTCAGAGAAAAGCAAATGCATTTTTTCCTTAATAATTCAAAAGACCCATTTCCAGTTTATTTTCAAAATACAGAAAATGGTGTTTCGTTTTAAAATTTTGAATACCCATTTTCAAGGTTGGTGTCAAAATGCAAAAAAAAAAAGCTACAGAAATACCCACATGAGATATGAAGAAAATGGCATGGATATTCAACAAATGCGAGCTCTCAGATGTTAGTCAAAAGACAGAAGGAGGGTAATGCAGAACTATTGAAATATTTTTAATACCCACAAATGGAAATGTTACTAAATTGATATAATGGAGATTTTCTATTCTGGGTCAAACTTAAATTCAAAAAAAAATCTTTCTACAATGCTCTTTTGGCACGACCTGTACATGGCTAGAGGAATAATGAGATAAAGATAGCTTTTAGAGTTTCTACAAAGGAAAGGAAATTACCAGTTCAAATTTTTGAATCTCTCTAGCTGCGGCCATAGCTTCCTCTTTCGCTTCCCAAGGCAGAGATTTGAGTTTCCAAGTGATGGCCAAGCTATAACTGGTGTATAGAGTGTTACAATGATAGATGTGAGCATAGGAGAACAGTAAAATGATGACATTAGAGTATGTTAGCCATGGCTTTGAGGCAAAAATGAGCAAATTACAAAACCATTAACTAAAGCTCGCCTCTGCACAGTGAAGGAGAACCAGAATTCAAGTCGAGCTTTCATGGAGTAGACAATGGAGGACGAGCTCGCACTCATGGTAGCATGAGGAATCAAGTTAAGTGTAAGTTAGAAATGAACAGACCGCGCCCTTAGGGCTTTTTGATGCTCGAGGTCATGAAGTGGAAAAATTATTTCACCATGGGAAAAAGACTTACACACTAAAGATTCGGTCAACTGGAGAACAGAGGAGGATTTCTGTGCACACGGGCTCGAATCCAACACCATCATGGCGGCAGTTTTTTCTCAGGCAAAGTTTCCTTCTCCTCAAGTCACAGGTGCAAAATGGTGATAATTAGGGTTTGACCCTATTTTGTTCAAATCCCTAATTCGAAGCATTATGAACTTTCTAGAATTTCCATTCAAAATGCACATGTCAATATCATATGGTGGTCGAACTCATAATGTTTCCTTTATGATTTATCAAAACCTAGGTTCATGTCAATATCAAATGGAGGCCGAAGTTCTATGCCTAGGTTATTTTTTAAGTTTTTGAGGCTTATACTTTGTGCCTTAGGAGAATAAGGATCAAGGGATGTCTTACCTTAGATCTTGTTTTAATTGATTTGAGGAAAAATCAATAAGGTATCTTATTCATTTAGGGTTTTCTTTCACCTTGAAGGTCAATTTTAACCTTAGGGCTTTATTTTTTAATTGATTTTAAAGAAATCAATTGGAGTTCTGATGAAGAGATAATTGTGACATCTGTATATTTTTATGATTTTTTGGGAAAACATAAATTATTGTAATGAAGAAATAAGCAGTTTTATTTTTGCAAAAGATTTCCAATCTTTGAGTTGCAAAAATAAGGCAAATTGTAAAAATCTGTATCTTGTAAAGCAAAAGCATAAAAGCCATGTTTTATAATTGCTTTATGTTTTCTTGCTATTTTTACCAGATCTTTGACTGACTTTCCTCTTGGTCGCATTCCAGACTTACCTTGGAGAGATAAGGTGTTTTTTGTGCTTTTAAAGCAGATTTTGCCCATTTTTAGGGGCTTGATAGTGTAATCATAAAAGCTTTGTTCTTTTTTCTACTTTAAAGTAGTTTTTGAGTTTGTTTGAGGCCTTTTTTCCTTGAGCTTTTTCTGAGCTCGGATTAGGGTTTCCTTGAGAGTTTCTTGATAGATTTAGTCTTTCAACTCTCCATTCTCAACCAGTTTAGATCAGTTTCTTGCCCTTACTCATTTCAGGGAGCTTGTAAACCTTTTGATACTCAATTTGGTCAGATTGACACTCTTCCAGTTTTTATAGAGCAGCAGATTTCTCCTTCCCATTTCCTGTCTCAAATTTTGTAATAGCAATCTGATGTACTTGTGTTTTCAAATTGAAATCCTTTTATGTCTTGCTGTTATAGGTGATGTTTCAGAATTACATGTTTCAAGTTGCATGTTGTATTTGTTTTCCACATCTTCATGCAAATTATTAATGTGATATGTGTGAATGAGATAGTGAGGATTACTAAAATAGAGAAATTGTTATGAGTGATTAGGTCTGAATCCTTATAAGTTTGGTGAATTATCTTTTAGAAATAGGTTTTATATCTAGTTATTCTTTATCCCTTTTCTCAGAAGCTGTTTTAGAATAGAATTAATCATTCGGAGAACCAGCTCACTCTAGAGATTCCTCTTTCGCATAAGATCACCCACATCTGAAAGAGGTTTCCATGTTTTAGTAGTTTGCTGAATATTGCATTCAACAGGGTGCAAAACTATTGATAACAGTACTCTCCAACATCTCTCTTCTCTCATGTGGAGAGTATGAACTGCTTGGCCATGCCTTTGCATCATTAGGGAAGTTTTTCTCTTTTTAACAATGTCAAAAGCATGGTTGCATACATATTTGGCAAAAGACCTTTCCTTTTAGATTAGCAATGCATGGAAGATTCAAAAAGTATCCTTAATATTACAAAAATATGTGTTTATACACTTAAATTGTGCATTCACCCTTTGGTTCTTTCAAAGAAAATCTGCCTATCCCACTACTACATTGCATAGGTAAACCATATTTTGTATTTTGGAGCTATATTAAGCTACCACTCTCAAGACCAATGTAACAATGATACAAAATAATGTTTGAGACTACAAGAAGACATCAAAATGGCTAGTGTACTAAGCAAACTCTTATTATTTCTGAAGAATGTTGATAAATCTACTCAGTTGGCTTCTTTTTTTAAAATCATACAAATTGAACCCTAGCATCAATAGACTCTATATATCAAGCTACCACAATTCAAGTTTCAATGATGAATATTTATCATGCATGTTTTAAATGACATTCAAGTTTATGGTGGTTTTGTTGTTTATATGATGTTATGTGATATTCTAATCCCAATTCATGCTTCTAGGCTACATATATATATATATATATTTTATTTTTACATGTTTTTTGTACTAATGAACCCAATATGAACCGAATCCCCCCAAAAAAAAATTTAACCGAACCGGCGAACTAAACCCTTGAACTCAAACCCAAACTGGTAACTTAGTTTGTAAGTCAGTTATTGGGAGTTGTTTGGTTGTTTTGTGTGGGGGAGAGTCTTAAAAAAGGTTGAGGAACTCATTTTGGGGATTGATGAATGTAATTTTATGAAGAATCAATAAGATCATATCGAGTTACCTTGCAAAAAATATGTGTTTTCTCCATTGTTCAACCCCTACACAGTAAGTAAATGGTTGCATAGCGTGTGGAATGAGGGGGAAGTAGGATTGAGACCCCTTTAAAGTTGGTTTGAGTGCTTTCTTTTCATTTTTTGTGAGTTTTGTGCCAAGTTTTCTCAAGGCGGGTAGTGAACCCATATTTTGCATTTTGAGTAAATTATGAATTATTGAATCCCTCCACCTACTATACCTTTCATGTGGATTGGTGGAGAGGTTGTGTACAATATGATTTGAATGTGTGCAGGTCCATTTGAGGCAAGGGAAATTATTTGTGAGTCTTGGAGTTGTTCTAAGCAAATCATTGCTTAAATTGCATGAAAATGGAGCTTTTACCCTAGGGTTTGTTAAAATCAATGAGAGTGGGAGAATATCTTTAATGTTTAAGCATATTCAGGTCATAATAGAGGTGTCTGAGTCAGTTTCATGGTTAGGGGAGTTGTGCAAGTGGTACTTTCAATAAACCCTATGCATTTGCATGGTAAACAGAGCGTTTCATGGGACAACCTGCTAAAGGACTTGTAGGTGCAAAATAATCTTAGAATTTGTTGTTTTATGACACAACTCAAGAATTTTTGGGGTGTTCTTCTGAATATAAAGTGTTTAAAGGGAACTCACTTTGTAAAAGAGGACTAATTCACTAGCCTATGATATGGGTATGCAATTGGTTATCAAATTTGGTACAAAGGAGTCAAGGGTAGTTTTCACATATGTTGTGTAACTCTAAAAAGAGTGTCTGATTCACTAATTTATTTGTGTGGTGTCTTGGAAAATTGGGTTGAAGAATCCCTTAAACTGGGTTGCCAGTGCTACAAGGGAAAGCATAGTAAGGTTTGGAGTTTTGAGTAGATCATCTGATTTTGTTTCAAAATTTTGATTGATACTCATTGGTTTGGTAGATTGAATGGTTTCCACTCCCACTCCGCATCAATCCGTAGCTTTTTTGAAAGCACTTGTTTTAGGCTTTTAGCCATAGCAACAAAGTAGTGAATTGTTTGATAAATAGCTTTGGTACACATGTATGAAAAATGTGGTAGCATAGACAAGACAGTGAACTGTTTGAAAAAATGCCTCAAAGAAATGTGGTCTTGTATAATTCCATGACAAGCAAATGCAATTGACAGCTACTCCCAGTTATTAGTTATGTAATGTGA
>VDFB02047230.1:574303933-574334796 GCA_007258455.2 Sequoia sempervirens
TTTTCATTACCAATTCATCATCATTTAGGCTGTTTAGATTAATATATATTTTTTAGTCTAAGCATCTTTTCTATTGTGACAATATAGATTTCTCATTTGACAACTTTTGCAATATTTCTAGAATGATTGATCATGGACCTGCTGCAACAATAGCCAGCTCTGATCCTTTTGGAGAGGTATGTGACATATTACAATAATATAGATTGGTTATTCTAAGCATCTTTTATAGTTTTCATTACCATCTCATCATCAATTAGGTCATTTAGAATAATATAGATTGGTTATTTTAAGCATCTTGTATAGTTTGCATTACCAATTCATCATCATTCAGGTTGTTTAGATTAATATAGATTTGTTAGTCTAAGCATATTTTCTATTGTGACAATATAGATTTCTCATTTGAAATTTTTTGCAATATTCTTGGCATGATTGATCATGGACTTGCTACAACAATAGGCAGCTCTGATCCTTTCAGAGAGGTATGTGATAGATTACAATAATATAGATAGGTTATTCTAAGCATCTTTTCTATTGTATGTAGTTTAACTGCTACCTTGATGTTTTGTACAGGTGCTTGTCAATCTATAGCATGGAAATACTACTATTGTGGAATACTGTGCCCTAAATGCCTCCAATAGGAAAATTTTGTAAAATTTGAATTTTCAAATGTGAAATAATGTAAAAAGGTCATAACTATGTATGGGCATAATCTATATCTAGTTATGTTTTTTGAAATATGGGTCAAATGTCTGGCATTGTATAAAGGGTATGTTTAAAATGTAAAGGGGTTTTTATTTTGGATACTCATAGGTTGAATTATTCATATAGGCGTATTCTTTGTTATTGTTATTGGGGCAATCCTCTAATAAATTTTTGTACTTAATCGAGCTACAACAAAAGGTTTTCTTCCTTATTCTTTCCTGTCGGTATGATCATTTGAACCAGGTTTTGTAATATCTCCTATTTATATATAATAAATTATAGTGGCTTGCCACTTTTTCCAAAAAAAATATATGTAAAAAGGTCATGTGAAGGTCATTTCCAATGTAATTTAGTATTTTATCTAGCAAAGTGGAAACAAGGTATTTAGGTGTGCATGATGTTCAAGTTGATTGGGTAAGAGTTTTCTGATGCAAGAGCTAGGTGGCTTTAAACAACACAATTACAATTAAAGATTATTCAAACTCCAATTTGATCCTGAAACCCAAACTTGGGTGCAACTTCACTAAAATAGACCCATTTTACAAAGAGACTCATATTTAAACACTTCCCAAACCTGAAATTTCAATGGGGCAGCATTAAAAAACCTACCAAACTACCAAAACCACAAATATTTTTGGTGAGATATGCTTTCTAAAGCTCTATTTCAACAAACCCTCACTTTTAGCAAGTTTCATGAGGTTTTTAAGGAAATCAATGTTTCCAACCTTTCCACACCCTATAAACTCATAAAACACATCTATTAGGACCTGCACAAGCTTGATCCAACCTTAAATCTTACTACCCCCATGTTTCATTGACATTAGCAAGTTGTAACCACCATTTTTAACCTAATTTCACTCATTTTTGCCATGCATGGCAACTCACCAACTCAACTACAGACCTTTCAAGCTCTTTAAACCCACATAGTCACCTTATATAGTACTAATAACATCTACCATGGCCATACCATCCAGCTACAAACCGTACAATAGATGGTATAGCATTTTAGCACTTTGGACTCTTAAGGGAAATCATCGGTCCAATGTAGCTTGAAGTGATTCAACATATTTGAGTGCAAAAGAGGACCATCCCTAGCATAAACGTACCCATCCGGACATGTTGGAATATTCCATTTGGTCGTACAAGTTCCAAAATGAAAGTTGCACCACTTTGCAACTTTACACTTCTTGCATCTGACAACTCTTCCTTCAACTAAAAACTTGCCACCACAGGAAAATGCCTCTAATATAGCAAAAAATGAGAGAAGTTATTGTAGATGGGCCCAACACAATTCCATAGCCTTAGATGGAGAGTCTGTAAACATCATAGTTTCCAAGAAATAGCCCTTCAAAGATTGTTTCCTTTTAGCACTTTAGACTCTTAAGGGAAATTGTTGGTCCAATGTAGCTTGGAGTGATTCGGCATATTTTAGTTCAAAAGAGGACCATCCCTAGCATAAAGGTACCAATCCAGATGTGTTGGAATAGTCCATTTGGTCGTACAAGTTGCAAAATGAAAGTTGCACCACTTGGCAACTTTACGCTCCTTGCAACTGACAACTTTTCCCTCAACTGAAAACTTCCCACCACTGGAAAATTCCTCTAAGATAAGAAAAAGCGAGAGAGGTTATTGTAAGATGGGTAGGGATACCGCAGCACCGATTGGAGAGAATGTAAACATCCGCAGTTTTCTAGAAATAGCCCTTCAAAAGATTGCTGCCTTGCTTTTAGCCGGTTTCAACTCTTAAAGGAAATCGTCGGTCCAATGTAGTTCAGAGTGATTCGGCGTATTTGGGTGAAAAATATGACCATCCCTAGCATAAACGTACCCATCTAAACATTTTGGAATAGTCCATTTGGTTGTATGAGTTGCAGAATGAAAGTTGCACCACTTTGCAACTTTACACTGCTTGCATCTGAGAACTTTTCCCTCAACTGAAAACTTGCCACCATGGGAAAATGCCTCTGAGATAGCAAAAAATGAGAGAGGTTATTGTAGAGGGGCCCAACATGATCCCATAGCATTAGATGGAGAGTTTTTAAACATCGCGGTTTCCAAGAAATAGCCCTTCAAAGATTGTTGTCTTTTAGCACTTTGGACTCTTAAGGGAAATCATCGGTCCAATTTAGCTCAGAGTGATTCGGCATACTTGGTTTCAAAAGAGGACCATCCCTAGCATAAATTTACCCATCCGGATGTGTCAGAACAATCCATTTGGTCGTATGCATTGCAAAATAAAAGTTGCACTACTTTGCAACTTTACACTACTTGCGTATGACAACTTTTCCCTCAACTGAAAACTTGCCACCATGGGAAAACACCTCCGAGATAGAAAAAACCGAGAGAGGTTATTGTAGAGGGACCCAAAAAAATCCCATAGCCTCAAATAGAGAATCTATAAACATCACAGTTTTCAAGAAATAGCCCTTCAAAGATTGTTGCCTTTTAGCACTTTAGATTCTTAAGGGAAATCGCTGATCCAATGTAGCTCAAAGCGATTCAGTGTATTTTGGCAAAAAAAAGGACCATCCCTAGTGTAAAAATACCCATCTGAACATGTTGGAACAATTTTTTTGGTCGTACGAGTTGCAGAATGAAAGTGGCACCACTTTGCAACTTTACACTGCTTGCATCTAACAACTTTTCCCTCAACTGAAAAATTATCACCACGGGAAAATTCCTCTGAGATAGAAAAAACCAAGAGAGGTTATTGTATAGGGGCCCAACATGATCTAGTATTCTCAAATAAAAATTTTGTAGGCATCACAGTTTCCAATAAATATTCCGTCAAAGATTGCTTCCCTTTTGCACTTTAGACTCTTAAGGGATTTCGCCGATTGAACGTACCTCGAACTGCTTCAGCCTGTTTGGGTGTGAAAGGGGACCATACCTAACCTAAATTTAACCATCTAGATGTGATGGAATAGTCAGTTTGGGCATACAAGTTGTAGAACAAGATTTATTTATGCCCTTACAAGTAGTTTTCAGCCTCCAACCGAACTTCAATGCTAATTTTTGTGTGAAAAAAGGCCATGAGACCATAGCTTGTTGCTTTATTTTTAATGGAAACTAGTGGGCAGGAGAGTTAACTTCTTCAAAAACTTGGTTTGAAGTAATTTCATTCATTTTTGTGAAAGTGGACTATGACATAACTTTATTTTTTCAAAAATTGTTCTGCATCATTGAACTAAGAATTTATCACACATCTATAGAGAAACAGAGGAGTACTACAATCTAAAACACATTACACTTTTGTTCTCACTGACTTGATGTACTTGTTACATATTTTTCACCTCAGCTCAAATAGAGGAGCTGGCTGATTATTATTTGCCATAAAGTGGAATTGCATATTTGTTTTAAATGTTGTTTCGCATTACTTTTTGCGTTAAATAACAGTTATGCATTTTTTAAGTTATGAGTTTGCAGAGTGCCATTCAGATGTTGCAGTTTTTGAGGAAATACAGAATTGAGTACATAAGAAAAATAGCATTTTAGGTGCTTTTATTCATTTCGAAAAGAACTCATATTTTTACAAGGCTTCATTTGATTTCACGATCAAAATAATGTTACAACATTGCACGAGATGCATTTTTCTTTTCAACAGAAAAGTAAAATTGAAATCAAGGATCCACACAAGCCGTGGATTTCACTATAACTATTCCAATGCATTTCTAACAACACAATGCACTACTGAAGATGCGAAAGGAGAACATATAAGCAACAACATAGTCATCATTGCCTGTTATCGACGCTTGATGTTGAATGGTGCACCTCGCCATCTCGAGCTTCATCGACCTGTAAGAGGAGAAGAAGGGTGTCAGTGGCTCCGACTATGACATAACTCATATGATGCACCTACAATAGTACAGTATACTATGAACAATGCATTGAAACAATTAAATTAAATCAAATGCAGTATGAAGAAATGAATTGAAGAAGAAGTATCAACATCATAATAAACATGTTCTATTTTTATGCTAACGATGTTTGTTTCCTTGTGCATGTATAGGTTAAGTCATGAAGCGGAACATTATTCGAAGACCAAGCATGTGGAGTAAAACGGGCTCCCACAAGGGTAGAGCCCGACATGCTGCCTGATGCATTTAATACAACTGAAAGAGTAAAACAGAGTTATCCATCAAGTAACGAAACCAACTATGCATTCATAACGATCAACATTTCGTTATGAAGGCTACAGGTGAACAGTGAGTTTAGTTCACTTAAGGAATTTAACAAGGTACATTTGCATTAGAAATTGCTGAATTATTTCATTTTCTGTGATGATTTTAATCATATGTCATCTGGGTTTCAATTCATTATTTCTCTTTTGGATAGTGAACAGGCATACATATGCCTTAATGATTTGTTCTACTTTTCATCATCAAAGAGAACAGTTTCTGAGAACAGTTTGTGTAGTGAGATATAAAAATGCATGAAGAGTACCATGTTGCTCACTAAAACAAATAGACAATGCACCTGAGTGTTAGAAAAACTTCTAGTTCTGAGTTGACTAGTGAAGAAATACTGCATTATCAATGGTAATAATTAAGTGACCTTTAACAGAGGAGTAAGTATTTTTCTTTCAAGAATGATTCTGATTTACCAGCTATACATTTGAACCAGTGATTAAAAGTGATTCCTACTGATGCAATGTTGCAGTCCAAGAACAAAAGGTAAAGCCTCTACAAAATTCAAATAAAGGAAATGACAATTGTTGTGTTAAAGTTTATTACTGGTTATTAAGAGCTTCAAGAAAGACAGTGAACTCATTTTGATTGTGCCTCAAACAGGATCGTGTGTCAAAGATTAGTCAAGGACAGTAACCGAATGTGTTGTTCTTTCATTTTGATTTCTGTGAATTACAAGTGTCAAGTAAGATGTCAATTGTAATTGGTCAAGCCATGAATTAAATATAACAAATATGCAGGATGTTGATCATTTCCAGATTACTTAGTCAAGGTTTTAATAGAACAGTGAGGTAAGGTTTTTGTCTACAAGATGAGCACAGAATGCAGTTGGGGATCATAATGGAATGTTCAAGTTCGAACTTAATACACATATGAAGTTTTGAATACAAAAAAATCTTTCAGATTTTTAGTACCTGGAGAATACTCTCAGAATGAGTATTGGATTTTATGTTTTAAGGATAGTTTACAGCTCTATGATGTTTTCAGCTCTGTGATTTGAACTCAGGTGTTACAACTATCAAAAGAGTACAAAAATGCCAAAATGAAAGCTGGGTATATGAGTTAAATAAGTATAAACAAATACACAAATTCTTGTTGTTTCATCATAACTCTTGTATACTTCTAAAGGCATCTTTTTTTTCAGAAGTTAATACAAAATGTCACTGGTTATAGTCAAGATTCTGAAAGAAACGCAAGCATGTATACAGTTTATCACCATTTCAAGCAAGTATGGGAGATCGAGCTCTGTCAGAAATAAAATACATGTTTTGCTTTTAGAGGTTCCAAAACCATGATATTGTTTTGCTTCAGAAGTGGGGTATTCACTGTTTGCTCTAACTCGAGCCATATGGATGGAATAATAACAGTTACTTCATAGTTTCGAATGCTTTCAGAATACAGAAAATGCATTTGTCTTTAGAAATTTTGAACACCCACATGAGGGTTTGTTTTCGAAAAGTACAGAGATATGATAATTGATGATACCCATATGGGTTTTTTCACGAAATCAACAGTAAATTATAAATGTGAAGATTTTGTTCTAGGCCGAGCTTCAGAGAAAAGCAAATGCATTTTTTTCCTTAATAATTCAAAAGACCCATTTCCAGTTTATTTTCAAAATACAGAAAATGGTGTTTCCTTTTAAAATTTTGAATACCCATTTTCAGGGTTGGTGTCAAAATGCAGAAAAAATAGCTACAGAAATACCCACATGAGATTTGAAGAAAATGGCAAGGATATTCAACAAATGCGAGCTCTTAGATGTTAGTCGAAAGACAGAAGGAGGGTAATGCAGAACTATTGAAATCTTTTTAATACCCACAAATAGAAATGTTACTAAATTGATATAATGGAGATTTTTTGTTCTGGGTTGAACTTAAATTCAAAAAAAATTTGCTTTCTACAGTGCTCTTTTGGCACGGCCTGTACATGGCCAGAGGAATCATGAGATAAATATAGCTTTTAGAGTTTCTACAAAGCAAAGGAAATTACCAGTTCGAATTTATGAATCTCTCTAGCCACGGCCATAGCTTCCTCTTTAGCTTCCCAAGGCAGAGATTCGAGTTTCCAAGTGATGGCCGAGCTCTAACTGGTGAATAGAGCGTTACAATGATAGATGTGAGCACAGGAGAACAGTAAAATGATGACATTAGAGTATGTTAGCCACGGCTTTGAGGCCGAAATGAGCAGATTACAAAACCATTAACTAGAGCTCACCTCTGCACAGTGAAGGAGAACCAGAATTCAAGTCGAGCTTTCATGGAGTGGACTGTAGAAGTCGAGCTCGAACTCATAATGGTATGGTGAAATCAAAGAAAGAAGTGAAAGTCAGAAACAAACTTATGCAGACCGTACCCTTAGGGCTTTCTGAGGCTCGAAATAATGAAGTGAAAAGTTATTTCGCCATGGAAAAAAGTCTTACCCACTGGAGATTCGGTCAACTGGAGAGCAGAGGAAGATTTTTGAAAGCACTCGGGCTCGAATCCAACACCATCATAGTGGCATTGTTCATGCAGACAAAAGTTCTTTCTTTCCAAAGTCACGGGTGTGAAATGGTGATAATTAGGGTTTGACCCTATTTTGTTCAAATCCCTAATTCAAACATGATGAACTTTCCAGAATTTCCATTCAAATGCACATGTCAAATATCAAATGGTGGCCGAACCCATAGTGTTTCCTTATGATTTATTCAAGCCTAAGTCTAAATCAATGATTATGTTAGGCCGAAGTTCTATGCCTAGGTTATCTTTAAGTCTTTAAGGCTTATACTTTGTGCCTTAGGAGAATAAGGATTAAGGGATGCCTTACCTTAGATCTTGTTTTAATTGATTTGAGAAAAAATCAATAAGGTATCTTATCATTTAGGGTTTTCTTTCACCTTGAAGATCAATTTTAACCTTAGGGTTTTATTTTTTTAATTGATTTTAAAGAAATCAATTGGAGTTGTGATGAGGAGATAATGATGACATTGGTATATTTTTATGATTTTTTGGGAAAAAATCAATTATTGTAATGAAGAAGTAAGCAGTTTTATTTTTGCAAAAGATTTCCAATCTTTGAGTTGCAAAAATAGGGCAAATTGTAAAAATCTGCATCTTGTAAAGCAGAAGCATAAGAGCGATGTCTTATAATTGCTTTATGTTTTCTTGCTATTTTTAGCAGATCTTTGACTGACTTTCCTCTTGGTCGGATTCCAGACTTACCTTGGAGAGATAAGGTGTTTTTTGTGCTTTTAAAGCAGATTTTGCCCATTTTTAGGGGCTTGACAGTGTAATCATAAAAGCTTTGTGCTTTTTTCTACTTTAAAGCAGTTTTTGAGTTTGTTTGAGGCCTTTTTTCCTTGAGCTTTTTCTAAGCTCGGATTAGGGTTTCCTTGAGAGTTTCTTGATAGATTTAGTCTTTCAACTATCCATTCTCAACCAATTCAGATCAATTTCTTGCCCTTACTCATTTCGGGGAGCTTGTAAACCTTTTGATACTCAGTTTGGTCAGATTGACACTCTTCCAGTTTTTATAGAGCAACAGATTTCTCCTTCCCATTTCCTTTCTCAAATTTTGTAATAGCAATCTGATGTACTTGTGTTTTCAAATTGAAATCCTTTTATGTCTTGCTGTTATAGGTGATGTTTCAAAATTACATGTTTCAGGTTGCATGTATTTGTTTTCCACATCTTCATGCAAATTATTAATGTGATATGTGCCAATGAGATAGTGAGGATTACTGAAATAGAGAAATTGTTATGAGTGATTAGGTCTGAATCCTTATAAGTTTGGTGAATTATCTTTTAGAAATAGGTTTTATATTCAGTTATTCTTCATCCCTTTCTTCAGAAGCTATTTTAGAATAGAATTCATCATTCGGAGAACCAACTCACTCTGGAGATTCCTCTTTTGCATAAGATCACCCACATCTGAAAGAGGTTTCCATGTTTTAGTAGTTTGCTAAATATTGCATTTAGCAGGGTGCAAAACTATTGATAATAGTTTTTGGCATGCCCGGTGGGACATCTAGAAGAGACTTTCAGAGAATTTTAATTTTTCAATATGCTATTTGGTATATGCAGCAGATCTTTTTCAGCCTTATGGAGGCTATCATTATACCCGGTGATTCCAATTCTGTTTTCTGCATGCTAGTACAGCCCGCACATGAGAAATATTCAAATAAGGTCAAGTTCAAAACCGATCAAGTATCAGGAGCTGTCCCCATCACGAAGGAGAGGCAAGATAGCAAGAAGACTTTTTAAAGTCCCCACAAGATAAAAGTCAACACCTCCTGTTCTTGGTGCTCTAGTTCTATCACCTGGTGTACCACTACCGATCCCTCAAGTACCACCAATGGCAGCACCACTGAGGCAACATCCGTTCACACCCTTTAATGGAGGCAGTCCATTAGATATTGCCCAACATGATGATATTCCAGTTGCAGCACTTAGAGGACTACCGTATTTCACCGGAGAATACTACACCATGCCAGTTGAACACATCCGTGATGTAGCCACGTTATGTTCAGTACATAATATTACTCAAGAGAATGTTGCTTTAAGACTGCTAGCTACTTCACTCAAGGGCAAAGTGCTACAATGGTTTAAAGGTCTCACTGCAAATTCAATCAGAACATGGGATGCTCTAGGTAGTGGTCTATACCAGCACTTTGTAGATAAATCTGACAACTTATCTTTGTTAGAGCAGTTGAGTACCATTCAAAGGGCGCCACATGAACACTTGGCGGATTTCAACTACAGATTCAAGATGACTTGGGATAGAATCCCGGTAGTGGTAAAACCCTTACCGGCACATGCATTTTTGTTTTATCTTAAGGCTTTGAATAGTAAGATTGCTGTCATGACTCAGTCTATGGGTGGTTTAACGCTTCCAAATGCTTATAACATTGCTATTAATGCTGAAAATTGCCTCATTCAAGCCAAAGACATAGCTCCTAGACCCCCCATGCCCTTATTTCTAGAAATACAGCCACTTATTCCTGCTGTTGTACCTCCCTTGGCTATTGTCCCCCTAGTTCCAACAATAGGATATCATAGTGCAGTCCAAGAAGTCGCTACCCTAGCCCCAAATCCTGAGATGCAAGGGCTTAAAAACACATTAAAAACCGTCAGGAACGACCTTGTGACTATTAAGAAGCACATTGGCCAAGAACATAAGGCTTATCAAGCCTCATATCAGCAAAACTAGCAAAATAGACCTGCTTTTCAAGGTGATTACCAGGCTCAGAGAAGGAATTTCAACCCCCGGCCATTCCAACCATACAATTTGAACACGGCCAGCACATCAAAAGAGCTTGCGCCACAAAACAATGTCACTCAAGATTGTGACTGGTGTTACCCATGCAACCAACCCCACAACCAGTCAGTGTGCGCCAACAGAGTGAGAAACTAGGCTTTAATGGTGTAGAATATATATGTTGTTTCAGAAAACACTGCAGATCATAATCAAGAACATCAAGAAAATTTGGAAGTCGCCTTGGCAAACTGGCAGAGCTCTGAATTCTGTGGTGTGAATGGCCAAGATCAACAAAATTCCCCTATTTCAGCCAATAACAGATCTAAAAAGTGAGCTATGGATTTAAGACAGTAGGTTGGGACTTCGCAGCAGCAACCACCAGTCACTAAGTAGCCTGTTTTGTCAGAAATTAACACTGCCACTCAGCCTAAAATGTAGATTCTGCAAAGGGGGCAGGAAATACCTAACAAGGAGCTGTCAAAAATGCATTTTCAACCTGCGCAGAAGCAAAATGAAGCCACTATTACAAAAAACCAGCAGAAGGTAAATGTTTCATCCTTCAATATCATTGAGCATATCAAGAAAACTACTGTCAATATGTCAATATTAGACGCTCTGCAGCTTCCAGGACATAAAAGCTTACTGCAGGATGCATTAGCTGACTTGTCTATTTCTGACAACACCAATCAAGGAGTTGTGAAGGTTGTGTTGGCTAATGACTTGGAGGAGAGAAGTGGTCAGAAGGAAAAAGAGGTAAAACCCCCTTTGTTTTACTTAAGTCTGATCATAGGTGATAAAATTATGCATAATTGTATGGGCGACTCTGGTGCCAGTAGTTCAGTCATGCCTAAAAGTTTAGCCAATAAATTAGGTCTTGTTTATGATCCTAACCCTCAGAAAGGCATAGTACAATTAGATGGGTTCCGGCTGCGACCGCCAAACCGTCAACCCACCATCTCGCTGGTGGATTTCAGTTCACCAAGTCTCATCTATTTTTTAGAACAAGGTATGGTACAAAAGTGACCATTAAGTCTAAGCCTCTCGCCAAAGACCATATCAAACCATACTCCCCAAGCCCTATAAATGCTAATCTCTACACCACCTCTGCAATGGAGGAGTAAACCATGACCTCAGACTGTGGCACCTAGGGAGACTACATCAGTCTCGATGAATGGGTAGTTGAAGATCACGAGCTTGATCCATTCCAAAACATAGATGAGGTAGGTTTAAGAGTTTATATGATTCGCGAGTCTGATTGCGACATGCCTAATCTTTGCAAAGAGGATGAACCGTCTATAGAAAAATATGAGCCGTGTTCGATTGATGGTTCGGGAGGGAGAAGTGTTGGTGCTGGAGGTGGAGCTGCGCTCATCGTGCCCGGTATGATATGCTGTCAGCAGCATTCTCCCAGTCCCAAACAACCTGCATAAACGCCGATGCTGCCTTGAGTGGGCCTGCAAGCGAGGTATTAAATTTTTGCAAGTTTATGGTGATTCAGAATTGATTGTGAATCAGGTCAAAAATTTAAATGCTACAAAAAATGATTTACTTAAGAACAAGTGATTTTAATGGAAGATTTTAAGCGCCAATATCATGCCTGTTCTTCTGCAATCAAACAAAGCATGTCGCATTTAATTACCGGCCATAGGAGCTCAGTTTCACATCCCCAAAGAGATTCATAAAATAGAAGCACGTCGGTATGTGAAAATAGTGGTCAGACCTTCTATACCTGACAATAATGTGAGCTGGCAGGATTTTGACAGCGATGAGCAAATCGTGAATTTTCTAATTGCTAAAGCTGAGTTCGCAGATGGAAATCAACAAAAATGGCAATAGCAGTATGAGGACCAGATTGTGCAATTAAAGACCAATAAGCTACCGAAAGGTTTGGTGATGTTAGAATCTATCTTTAACTCAAATGATCAAGTTCAGAAGGACAAGTGTAGCTTAACAGTTAAAGAGGAACATTATTCAGCTATTGAAATTTTCAAGGGCAAGCTTCTCAAGCTGGGTAAGTTGTGCAGTCAAGAGGAGCAGCAAGCTTTCATTTTGTTATGTCAGAAATTTAGTGATGTTTTTGCTTGGGAATATAAGGATTTAAGAGGTTTTAACCCTGATTTAGCACAACATACCATCAAGCTTGAGCTCGATGCAAAACCCGTAAGGAATAATCAAAGACCACTTAATCCTAAGTTGGAACACCTCATGAAGGCTAAACTGAACAAGCTAGTTGAAAGTGGTATCATTTTTCCTATCAAGCACACCTCTTGGGTGTCAAATTTAGTACCAGTCAGGAAGAAGAGTAGAGAAATCAGACTTTGCGTCGATTTTTGAGATCTGAATAGAGCGTATTTGAAGGACCATTACTCACTCCCTTCCATGGAGCAAATTTTACAGGTAGTTTCTAGTTCTGATAGATTTTCCTTATTGGATGGCTACTCAGGTTATAACCAGATTCTGGTTAAGCCAGAGGATCAGTTTAAAACAACGTTCACAACCAAGTGGGGCGCGATGGCCTACAAGAAGATGCCTTTTGGCTTATCAAATGTTGGAGAAACGTTCCAGCGTGCTATGTATATGGCCTTTCACGGCCTTATGAACAAGTTTGTTCTGGTATATTTATATGATATAATTGTTTTTTTCTAGAAATGCTAATGAACACTTGGATAACTTGGAACAAATTTTTCAAAGGTGCAGAGAGTTTGGAGTGTCTCTCAATCCAAAAAAGTGTATCTTTCTAGTGCATGAAGGCAAATTGTTGGGACACATTGTTTCAAAGCAAGGTATTTCGATCGATCCTGAAAGAGTTTATGCAATTCTCGAATTGCCATTACTAGCCCATAAGAAAGGCTTGCAAAGCTTTCTTGGGCGAATAAATTTCGTAAGAAGGTTTATACCAAATATCGCAGCCTTGCTGCAACCTCTCACTTCTATGCTGAAGAAGAACATGTCATTTAGTTGGACCAAGGAAGGCAAGATAAGCTTTGAGCAAATCAAAGAGGTGCTCGCAGCCGCTCCTACTCTCATTAATCCAAACTTTAACAAAGATTTCATCCTTTATGCTTTTGGAGGAGTGGATACAGTTTCAACCATGTTATGCCAGCAAAACGAGGAAGGATTAGAGCAGCCTATTGCATTTTTCAGTCAAGTTATGCATGATTACGAGGTAAAGTACTCTTTTGTGGAGAAACACATTTTTGCTGTTGTAAGAAGTTTGAAGAAATTTAGACACATGCTGTCCAACAACAAAGTTCATTTATTAGTGGCTCATTCAACTGTCAAAGATTTCCTGCTTAATAAAGATATTAACGATAAGCGTGTTGGTTGGATCACCAAAGTGATGGAGTTTGATGTTGACATTAAAGTAACCAAGCTCGTTAGAGGCAAGGGCTTGTGTGAACAAATTGCTAGAAATGAAAACAACAGGTTAGAAGAGGCTGCAAATACAGAAGTGTTATTAAATAATGATGTCGTAAGCGCTGTTCAAACACCTCCTACTACATGGTTGTAGCAGATGATACATTATCTGCAAACTAGTGAATGCCCCAAAGGCTTGGATAGAGCAAAAAGAAGGTAGTATCAATTGCAAGCCATCCCTTATGCAGTTATTGATGGTGTTCTCTATAGGAGAGATTTCCAAGGTGTTTTATTACGTTGCATTCAGCCTGATCAAGTTGACAAGCTGATAGCAGAGTTTCATGATGGACCTTCTAGAGGTCACTTTGATGCAAGAACAACAGCTCTGAAAATTATGAGAGCTGGTTATTATTGGCTAGATATATTTAAAGATGCTATTACATGGGTCAAAAAATGTGAAAAATGTGTATTATTTGCTGGTAAACAGAGGCTTGCACCACTGCCCCTGCACTCGATTCAGGTGGAATAGCCCTTTGCCAGGTGGGGCTTAGATTTTGTTGGTCCTATAAACCCACCTTCTAGTACAGGTCATAAGTGGATTCTTACTGCCATCAATACGTTAACGGTTATTGCTTTTATGAAGCAACGAGACTTCACAGCTTGCCTTTATCAAGACCCTATATCAGATTTGAAAAGTTCTAGATTCGACTATTTCGCATATAATGGTTTAGCTTTCATCGGATTAAATATTTCAGATTGGTTTGTCATAAATAACATCTATCTGAACACTTCATCAAATTATTATCCACAAGGTAATGGCCAAGCAGAATCCACGAATAAGAATCTGATTCGGATAATCAAGAAGACTATTGAGGATAACCAGAGAACATGGCATGAAACGTGGCATGAAAAGCTGAAGCTAGCCCTTTGGGCTGATAGAATAACTCCTAAAAGAGCCACTAGTTGTTCACCTTTTGTTTTGACTTATGGCAAAGAGGCTAAGTTTCCTATTTCAATTGAGTTACCAACATTGAGTTATGTTAAAGAACTGGAGTTGCTGAATGAACAACCTCTTGAAGTGAGGTTTGCACAGCTGGTCGAGCTCAAAGAAACCAGAAAAGAAGCTCTAAGACAGCTAGAAATACATCAAGCACAAATGAAGAATACTTTTGACAAGAGGGCGAAGCCTCATGATTTCATTGTTGGAGATCTAGTCTTCAAGTGGAATGAATTTAAAAGTAGACCTGGACGACATTCCAAGTTTGATGCAATGTGGGATGGGCCTTTTCTGATCACGAAATGCAAAGAACACAATGCATTCCAACTTTCCAAGATGACTGATGAGGTGCTATCTATCCCAGTAAATGGGATCCACCTCAAGCAATTCCTTTGAGATAAGTTATCTCACTGTAGTAGAGTAGTTTGCAAATAAGTGTGTTCCGCACATTTCATTTCAATAGTTTTCTTTCGCTAAGCATTGCTGCACATTGCCTTGTCAGCCACCAGGGCCTGTTAGTTTGCTTTCAAGTTTTGTTTCATTTTTTTGCTGCTGTTTGGAGTGTTGATGTTTATGTTCTCTGAGTTCACAAGAGGGGGCAGATTTGACTCCGCGCCCAATGAATTGTTTTAAAAGCCACTGATCTATGCTTAGCAGGCAAGCATATAGCAGAAATCGCCAAAATGTTACATATTTTTTGCCTTAGCTCAAATAGAGGAGCTGGCTGATTATTATTTTCCATAAAGTGGAATTGCAAATTTGTTTTAAATGTTGTTTCGCATTACTTTTTGCATTAAATAACAGTTATGCATTTTTGAAGTTATGAGTTTGCAGAGTTCCATTCAGATGTTGCAGTTTTTGAGGAAATACATAATTGAGTACATAAGCAAAATAGCATTTCAGGTGCTTTTATTCATTTCGAAAAGAACTCATATTTTTACAAGGCTTCATTTGATTTCACAATCAGAATAATATTATAACATTGCACGAGATGCATTTTTCTTTTCAACAAAAAAGTAAAATTGAAATCAAGGATCCACACAAGCCATGGATTTAACTATAACTGTTCCAATGCATTTCCAACAGCAAAATGCACTACTGAAGATGCAAAAGGACAACATATAAGCAAATAAAGCATAGGACCGACGAATAAAGACGATGAATAAAATTAAATCAAATGCAATATGAAGAAGTGAACTGAAGAAGAAGTATCAACATCATAATCAACATGTTCTATTTTTATGCTAACACTATTTGTTTCCTTGTGTAGGTATAGGTTAAGTCATGAAGTGGAACATTATTCGAAGACCAAGCATGTGGAGTAAAAACCAGCCCCGCCGCTGCAGAGCCCCGGCTACGCCGCCCGGCGTATTTAATGGCCAATTTTTGGAAAGCATTTTCAACAGACACGCGAAACAACAACTGAAAGAGTAAAACAGAGTTATCCATCAAGTAACGAAACCAATTGTGCATTCATAACGATCAACATTTCTTTTTGAAGGCTACAGGTGAACAGTGAGTTTAGTTCACTTAAGGAATTTAACAGGGTACATTTGCATCAGAAATTGTAGAATTCTTTCATTTTCTGTGATGATTTTAATCATATGTCATTTGGGTTTCAATTCATTAATTCTCTTTTCGATAGTGAACAGGCATACACATGCCTTAATGATTTGTTCTATTTTTCATCATCAAAGAGAACAGTTTCTGAGAATAGTTTGTGTAGTGAGATATAAAAATGCATGAAGAGTACCATGTTGCTCACTAAAACAAATAGACAATGCACTTGAATGTTAGAAAAATGTCTAGTTCTGAGTTGACTGGTGAGGAAATACTGCATTATCAATGGTAATAATTAAGTGACCTTTTCAGAAAAATAACAGAGGAGCAAGTATTTTTCTTTCCAGAATGATTCTGAGTTATCAGCTATACATTTGAACCGGTGTTTAAAAGTGATTCCTACTAATGCAATGTTGCAGTCCAAGAACAAAAGGTAAAGCCTCTAAAGAATTCAAATAAAGGAAATGACCGTTGATGTGTTAAAGTTTAGTACTGGTTATTAAGAGCTTCAAGAAAGACAGTGAACTCATTTTGATTGTGCCTCAAATGGGATCATGTGTCAAAGATTAGTCAAGGACAGTAACCAAATGTGTTGTTCTTTCATTTTGATTTCTGTGAATTACAAGTGTCAAGTAAGATGTCAATTGTAATTGGTCAAGCCATGAATTAAATATAACAAATATGCAGGGTGTTGATCATTTCCAGATTACTTAGTCAAGGTTTTAATAGAACAGTGAGGTAAGGTTTTTGTCTACAAGATGAGCACAAAATGCAGTTGGGGATCATAATGGAATGTTCAAGTTCGAACTCAATACACATATGAAGTTTTGAATACAAAAAAAATCTTTCAAATTTTTAGTACCTAGAGAATACTCTCAGAATGAGTATTGGATTTTCTGTTTTAAGGATAGTTTATAGCTCTATGATGTTTTCAGTTCTGTGATTTGAACTTAGGTGTTACGACTATCAAAAGAGTACAAAAATGCCAAAATGAAAGCTAGGTATATGAGCTAAATAAGTATAAACAAATACACAAATTCTTGTTGTTTCATCATAACTCTTGTATACTTCTAAAGGCATCTTTTGTTTTAGAAGTTAATACAAAATGTCATTGGTTATAGTCAAGATTCTAAAAGAAATGCAAGCATGTATACAGTTTATCACAATTTCAAGAAAGTATGGGAGATCGAGCTCTGTAAGAAATGAAATACATGTTTTTCTTTTAGAGGTTCCAAAACCATGATATTGTTTTGCTTCAGAAGTGTAGGGTATTCACTGTTTTCTCTAACTCAAGCCATATGGATGGAACAATAATAGTTACTTCATAGTTTCAAATGCTTTTAGAATACGTAAAATGCATTTGTCTTCAAAAATATTGAACACCCACATGAGGGTTTGTTTTCAAAAAGTACAGAGATATGATAATTGATGATACCCATATGGGTTTTTTCACGAGATCAACAGTAAATTATAAATGTGAAGATTATGTTCTAGGTCAAGCTTCAGAGAAAAGCAAATGCATTTTTTCCTTAATAATTCAAAAGACCCATTTCCAGTTTATTTTCAAAATACAGAAAATGGTGTTTCATTTTAAAATTTTGAATACCCATTTTCAAGGTTGGTGTCAAAATGCAAAAAAAAAAAGCTACAGAAATACCCACATGAGATATGAAGAAAATGGCATGGATATTCAACAAATGCGAGCTCTCAGATGTTAGTCAAAAGACAGAAGGAGGGTAATGCAGAACTATTGAAATATTTTTAATACCCACAAATGGAAATGTTACTAAATTGATATAATGGAGATTTTCTATTCTGGGTCAAACTTAAATTCAAAAAAAAATCTTTCTACAATGCTCTTTTGGCACGACCTGTACATGGCTAGAGGAATAATGAGATAAAGATAGCTTTTAGAGTTTCTACAAAGGAAAGGAAATTACCAGTTCAAATTTTTGAATCTCTCTAGCTGCGGCCATAGCTTCCTCTTTCGCTTCCCAAGGCAGAGATTTGAGTTTCCAAGTGATGGCCAAGCTATAACTGGTGTATAGAGTGTTACAATGATAGATGTGAGCATAGGAGAACAGTAAAATGATGACATTAGAGTATGTTAGCCATGGCTTTGAGGCAAAAATGAGCAAATTACAAAACCATTAACTAAAGCTCGCCTCTGCACAGTGAAGGAGAACCAGAATTCAAGTCGAGCTTTCATGGAGTAGACAATGGAGGACGAGCTCGCACTCATGGTAGCATGAGGAATCAAGTTAAGTGTAAGTTAGAAATGAACAGACCGCGCCCTTAGGGCTTTTTGATGCTCGAGGTCATGAAGTGGAAAAATTATTTCACCATGGGAAAAAGACTTACACACTAAAGATTCGGTCAACTGGAGAACAGAGGAGGATTTCTGTGCACACGGGCTCGAATCCAACACCATCATGGCGGCAGTTTTTTCTCAGGCAAAGTTTCCTTCTCCTCAAGTCACAGGTGCAAAATGGTGATAATTAGGGTTTGACCCTATTTTGTTCAAATCCCTAATTCGAAGCATTATGAACTTTCTAGAATTTCCATTCAAAATGCACATGTCAATATCATATGGTGGTCGAACTCATAATGTTTCCTTTATGATTTATCAAAACCTAGGTTCATGTCAATATCAAATGGAGGCCGAAGTTCTATGCCTAGGTTATTTTTTAAGTTTTTGAGGCTTATACTTTGTGCCTTAGGAGAATAAGGATCAAGGGATGTCTTACCTTAGATCTTGTTTTAATTGATTTGAGGAAAAATCAATAAGGTATCTTATTCATTTAGGGTTTTCTTTCACCTTGAAGGTCAATTTTAACCTTAGGGCTTTATTTTTTAATTGATTTTAAAGAAATCAATTGGAGTTCTGATGAAGAGATAATTGTGACATCTGTATATTTTTATGATTTTTTGGGAAAACATAAATTATTGTAATGAAGAAATAAGCAGTTTTATTTTTGCAAAAGATTTCCAATCTTTGAGTTGCAAAAATAAGGCAAATTGTAAAAATCTGTATCTTGTAAAGCAAAAGCATAAAAGCCATGTTTTATAATTGCTTTATGTTTTCTTGCTATTTTTACCAGATCTTTGACTGACTTTCCTCTTGGTCGCATTCCAGACTTACCTTGGAGAGATAAGGTGTTTTTTGTGCTTTTAAAGCAGATTTTGCCCATTTTTAGGGGCTTGATAGTGTAATCATAAAAGCTTTGTTCTTTTTTCTACTTTAAAGTAGTTTTTGAGTTTGTTTGAGGCCTTTTTTCCTTGAGCTTTTTCTGAGCTCGGATTAGGGTTTCCTTGAGAGTTTCTTGATAGATTTAGTCTTTCAACTCTCCATTCTCAACCAGTTTAGATCAGTTTCTTGCCCTTACTCATTTCAGGGAGCTTGTAAACCTTTTGATACTCAATTTGGTCAGATTGACACTCTTCCAGTTTTTATAGAGCAGCAGATTTCTCCTTCCCATTTCCTGTCTCAAATTTTGTAATAGCAATCTGATGTACTTGTGTTTTCAAATTGAAATCCTTTTATGTCTTGCTGTTATAGGTGATGTTTCAGAATTACATGTTTCAAGTTGCATGTTGTATTTGTTTTCCACATCTTCATGCAAATTATTAATGTGATATGTGTGAATGAGATAGTGAGGATTACTAAAATAGAGAAATTGTTATGAGTGATTAGGTCTGAATCCTTATAAGTTTGGTGAATTATCTTTTAGAAATAGGTTTTATATCTAGTTATTCTTTATCCCTTTTCTCAGAAGCTGTTTTAGAATAGAATTAATCATTCGGAGAACCAGCTCACTCTAGAGATTCCTCTTTCGCATAAGATCACCCACATCTGAAAGAGGTTTCCATGTTTTAGTAGTTTGCTGAATATTGCATTCAACAGGGTGCAAAACTATTGATAACAGTACTCTCCAACATCTCTCTTCTCTCATGTGGAGAGTATGAACTGCTTGGCCATGCCTTTGCATCATTAGGGAAGTTTTTCTCTTTTTAACAATGTCAAAAGCATGGTTGCATACATATTTGGCAAAAGACCTTTCCTTTTAGATTAGCAATGCATGGAAGATTCAAAAAGTATCCTTAATATTACAAAAATATGTGTTTATACACTTAAATTGTGCATTCACCCTTTGGTTCTTTCAAAGAAAATCTGCCTATCCCACTACTACATTGCATAGGTAAACCATATTTTGTATTTTGGAGCTATATTAAGCTACCACTCTCAAGACCAATGTAACAATGATACAAAATAATGTTTGAGACTACAAGAAGACATCAAAATGGCTAGTGTACTAAGCAAACTCTTATTATTTCTGAAGAATGTTGATAAATCTACTCAGTTGGCTTCTTTTTTTAAAATCATACAAATTGAACCCTAGCATCAATAGACTCTATATATCAAGCTACCACAATTCAAGTTTCAATGATGAATATTTATCATGCATGTTTTAAATGACATTCAAGTTTATGGTGGTTTTGTTGTTTATATGATGTTATGTGATATTCTAATCCCAATTCATGCTTCTAGGCTACATATATATATATATATATTTTATTTTTACATGTTTTTTGTACTAATGAACCCAATATGAACCGAATCCCCCCAAAAAAAAATTTAACCGAACCGGCGAACTAAACCCTTGAACTCAAACCCAAACTGGTAACTTAGTTTGTAAGTCAGTTATTGGGAGTTGTTTGGTTGTTTTGTGTGGGGGAGAGTCTTAAAAAAGGTTGAGGAACTCATTTTGGGGATTGATGAATGTAATTTTATGAAGAATCAATAAGATCATATCGAGTTACCTTGCAAAAAATATGTGTTTTCTCCATTGTTCAACCCCTACACAGTAAGTAAATGGTTGCATAGCGTGTGGAATGAGGGGGAAGTAGGATTGAGACCCCTTTAAAGTTGGTTTGAGTGCTTTCTTTTCATTTTTTGTGAGTTTTGTGCCAAGTTTTCTCAAGGCGGGTAGTGAACCCATATTTTGCATTTTGAGTAAATTATGAATTATTGAATCCCTCCACCTACTATACCTTTCATGTGGATTGGTGGAGAGGTTGTGTACAATATGATTTGAATGTGTGCAGGTCCATTTGAGGCAAGGGAAATTATTTGTGAGTCTTGGAGTTGTTCTAAGCAAATCATTGCTTAAATTGCATGAAAATGGAGCTTTTACCCTAGGGTTTGTTAAAATCAATGAGAGTGGGAGAATATCTTTAATGTTTAAGCATATTCAGGTCATAATAGAGGTGTCTGAGTCAGTTTCATGGTTAGGGGAGTTGTGCAAGTGGTACTTTCAATAAACCCTATGCATTTGCATGGTAAACAGAGCGTTTCATGGGACAACCTGCTAAAGGACTTGTAGGTGCAGAATAATCTTAGAATTTGTTGTTTTATGACACAACTCAAGACTTTTTGGGGTGTTCTTCTGAATATAAAGTGTTTAAAGGGAACTCACTTTGTAAAAGAGGGCTAATTCACTAGCCTATGATATGGGTATGCAATTGGTTATCAAATTTGGTACAAAGGAGTCAAGGGTAGTTTTCACATATGTTGTGTAACTCTAAAAAGAGTGTCTGATTCACTAATTTATTTGTGTGTGTCTTGGAAAATTGGGTTGAAGAATCCCTTAAACTGGGTTGCCAGTGCTACAAGGGAAAGCATAGTAAGGTTTGGAGTTTTGAGTAGATCATCTGATTTTGTTTCAAAATTTTGATTGATACTCATTGGTTTGGTAGATTGAATGGTTTCCACTCCCACTCCGCATCAATCCGTAGCTTTTTTGAAAGCACTTGTTTTAGGCTTTTAGCCATAGCAACAAAGTAGTGAATTGTTTGATAAATAGCTTTGGTACACATGTATGAAAAATGTGGTAGCATAGACAAGACAGTGAACTGTTTGAAAAAATGCCTCAAAGAAATGTGGTCTTGTATAATTCCATGACAAGCAAATGCAATTGACAGCTACTCCCAGTTATTAGTTATGTAATGTGAAGTAATTGCATAACTGCTTAGGTTGACTTTGTAAAAACTATATTGTAATTGAAATTTTTTCATCTATCAACATCTAGTTGTTAGTTATGCAATGTGAAGTAATTATTTGAGTTTGAAAGATGTGCAATGCAATGTAATCAGCGATATGAATATAAACTATATAATATAACCATTCTTTTTTATGCTAGTGTACATTTATATTTAACCATTGCTCACTTGATTAAATTTTCAAAGAGTTTAATCATGCACATGAGGAAGAAATTAAATTTCAATTGTCAACTTCTATATATCAAATTATCCAATAATCAAGTGTATGTCCATATACAAAAATGGCATCAACACCAACTTAAACAAAGTTTTACAAAATGTGGCATATGCCATCTCGATATCTATTAAAAATTTACATGTCAAAATGTTTATCTCATCCTAAACTACTGGTGGATCATCAAAATGGAGCCTCTTTGAAGCACTCGTTGGCTCTGAAGGTAGCTGCACAAGAAAAATTCAAACCACAATTGAGATTAGTTATACTATATAATTTTAAATTGAATAATTAACATCAAAATTAATATAAATTTAATTATAATTGAACTCTAAAATTGAAATCTTGATTACCTGAAATATACGTCTCTTCAAAGGGTCAAGAGTCCTAGAATATGCCCCTCTCAAAGAACCAACCAAACCAACTTTTGTAATGTCAATCTATATATGTGAACAAAAACATAAAATTGATCCAAGTTAGCATACAATTTTTGGTAATAGGAACATATTTACCAAACACAAAATAAAATAAATGCATACCTCTTTAGGCTGATCTTTTTCTTTATCTCCTTTAGGTGTTTCAACACATCCTCCTTGAGGTGTTCCAATACCTACTCCTTCAGGCATTGTGGCACTTTTCAACAACATTGTATAGCTCATAACCGCCTCTACATAAAAATGACAAGTACATATGAAACTACCAATCTATGTCGATGTATGTATAATCAATAAAAGATCTTAAAAATATTAATTCAATCAAATTTGAGTTCAATTACCTTTCTCTTATCTAACATTGCACCTCCATAGTCTAGACAACACAACACCTCACTCACACTAGGTGTTTCCTACAAGAGGAAAATAAGATAAAAATATAAGTCATTATATAATTTCATTAATGACAATTCAAATGACAAGCAAGTATATAATAAAAAAATGTAAACGAGTGAGTGTGAAAATATATATTGTGTGCATGTCGAGGCCAAATGAAATGGGCCTAAGGGTGCTATTAGTCACCTATACTAGCTCCTCCTCATACATCAACTGTTAAATAGACCATGTAAATAAATATTAGTACTTTATACTATCTCTTATTAATATTCATTTAAAAACAAATGCAAGTTATGAATTTACAACTTAAATCTTACCCATGTCACTATTCCAATGTCCCCCTCTCTAGCAGGAGAGGACTCTATAGGGTGCACTCCACTCCCCTACGTCTGATCTATAATGTCCACATCATGGACTGTTGGTGTAATTAATATTTAATTACATTTAGCATAAGTTTACTTAGGCATATTTAATTCTGCTATAGGTTGTTATCCTTATTCACATTATCTTGTTGCTTCCTCAAGATAAGATTAGGTTTATGCATCTTTGTTTCTTTATAAAGAAATTATCTCTTGTAATTAATTGTACTTTGAATATAATAATTTTGCACATCTTTTGCAAATTGCTTTATTTTTCTTTCCGGAAGGTGATTTTTGTTTTACTTGATAGACAAAGCCCCATTTGCAGCCCCTTCTAGCTTTTTGGAGGAATACATTGCAGAGAAGGGGCTGCAAATCGAGGCTTTGATACCATGTTAGAAACCAAGATCTGATTGCAAACCAAAAAAATCACCTTCCACAGAAGAGAAAAACAAAAAAGCAGAGATTTGCAAAAGAGGTGCAAATTGATATATTCAAAGTACAATTAATTACAAGAGATAATTTTCTTTATAAAAGAAAAGGTGCATAAACCTAATCTTATCTTGAGCAACATGATAGCTCAACAAGATAAGGATAACAACCTATAACTTAGGAATTAAATATGCCTTAGTAAACTTATGCTAAATGTAATTAAATATTAATTACACCAACACCCCCCAGAAGTGCAACTTAGGGAGAAGCAAATTATTATGCAAAGATGAGTCTCAGCAACAAGGCTTGATTAGGACCCAATTTTACTTTCATGCATTTCAGTTACCTTTCCTTCTTGCATCATGTTTAAATGCGACTTTTCTCATCTTAAGGTGTTAGGAGAAGCTTCTTTTAAACTTAATTATGTTACCAGTTACCTTATTCCTCTCTTAAGATTTCACTTTTAGTTTAGAGCACAGACATTTAATACTATATTACTATTAAATGCTCACCTATTATGGTTACTTCAGGTTTTGCATGATCTCCTTTTAAGGATTGATCTTTGTAATATTTTCACCAGCCACGCAACCTTCTTGAATTCCTGCGTGTTAACCTCATTTTTTGTCTCCATCTCTTCCTTTTGCTATTTGCATGTTTATCTTCAAATCATGGTTAGATCTTGTTGAGCTATCTTGTTTTCCAAGATAAGATTAATTTTATGTATCTTTCTTTTATAAATAAAATTATCTCTTGTAATTAATTGTATTTCTAATATAATAATTTAAAATTTTGCAAATCTCTCTACATAGTTTACTTTAGGAATATTTAAATTCTAAGTTATAGGTTGTTATCTCTCTTGCATCTTTGTTGAGTCATCTCTATGCTCAAGATAAGATTAGGTTTATACATCTTGCTTTTATAAAAAAATTATCTCTTTGTAATTAATTAAAATTTAATTCATCAATTTGCACATCTTTTGCAAATCTCTGCTTACATTAGTTTACTTAGGAATATTTAATTCCTAAGTTATAGGTTGTTATCCTTATCTTGTTGAGCTATCTTGTTGCTGAAGATAAGATTAGGCTTATGCATCTTTTCTTTTATAAAGAAAATTATCTCTTGTAATTAATTGTACTTCGAATATATCAATTTGCACATCTTTTGCAAATCTCTATTTTTTTGTTTTTCTCTTCTATGGAAGGTGATTTTTCTGGTTTGCAATCAGATCTTGGTTTCTAACATGGACGTCATAATCTAAAGTGTCCAAGGAATGCTCAGCAAGTTTTACAAGAGGACCCAAGCATATCTGGTGGCACATAGAGAAAGTATGGGGCACACAAATATGTGGACCTAAGGAGGATGATGTAGTAGCACTTGAGCCATCACCAACATCACCAAAATGTATATTTCACCAAGCACAACAAAAATCAAATACCACTCAAAGAGTGCACGTCCTAGATATGTTTGTATGGCTACATCCCTTACAGTCATCTAGATGATATGCCGAGGTGGTGAGAAGGGGAGGGAGGGCTTAACATATGGGCGCTGGATCACCTGCATTTGCCCCCGGTCTATCTTGGGGTACACTCTCCACCAACGCTTTGGATGGCTTAATGTCAAAGTAATTGGATTACGATTCCCAACACAAACTCATATAATTTTTTAATAAAGTAAAATGGTATATCACAATTGTTGTTCGGTGATTTATCAAAAACCATACACCAACGATCCCAAAAGTTATCTAGAATGTCCCTATTCATGCACCATTTTATAGAAAGTTTTGGTTTATTAACATTAACTCGAAAACTGGTGCAGGGGTTAATAAATAAAGAGGCTATTTGGGCTTTGGTTATTCTGAGATCTTTCACCTCATTGTAAGACAATCCACATGCGTAATATTCTGTCATGTCTTCTTGCCATGAATGAAAGGAATTATGTTGGGTGGAGAGGGTTTCTATATTTTTAATTATTTCCTTCAATGTGTTTGTCATCTCGAATAATCAAGGGATTCTCTTATAAACATCACAAATGCCCCTCAATTGCTACAATTTTTCACCAATTAAGTCTTCAATTGATGGTTGCAAAGGTGGTGGAGTGTTTGGCATTTGTGCATTTTCATTCTCAGCTGGTGGATCATTTGAAATTTGTGCATTTTCATTCTCAGTATCCATAATACCTGATTAAAGTTAAAAACTAATTAATCTAATTGAAATTACACAATATAAATGAAATTATTGTAAAAATACCCTAGTTTTTAATAAAAATCCAAAAAAATCCTACTTTTTAATAAAAATCTATAACAAACTCTAGTTTTTAATAAAAATACATAAAAAACACTATTTTTTAATCAAAATCCATAAAAAATATTAATTTTTAATAAAAATCCATTGTAAACTAAAGTTTTTAATAAAAATCAATCAAAAACTGTACTTTTAAAAAAAATCCATAAAAAAGTACATAAAATTATACAAATCTAATTGAAAATTTGATTAAAACAAAAAGAATCCAACATCTTACCTTTCAAATCGGATATCTGATATTTGCAACTCCTTCTCATTGTGCGCCTGCAACCTATTGAAATGAGTGAAATGATTTTAAAAGCCCATAGTTATATATGAATAGGCACCTTAAATCGGCTATCTAATTTGGATCGAATATCCAATTTGGATTGGATATCTGATTCGAATAAGATGTCTGATCCAAATTGGATATATGATATGTAAATCCTGGTTTGGGCATTGCTTTGGAGCAATGTACTGACACCCAAACTAGAAAAATTTCAACTCGGGATTTTTCATGTTTTTGGGTTGATGAAAAACGTAATTTTTTTCCCATTACCACTTTTTGGCCTATCATGATCCTACACATACCCTATTATTCATCAACATCCTTTTTACAAATGAAATATTCATTTCACTTTTGTTTACTTGATATTTCAAACATTTTTTTTCATGAATCATGTTACATTGTTAGTAGAATGGTTTAAATTTTGGACTATGTTACACTTTTGCATGGTTTGTTGATAGAAGGAATTTTGTAGGTCATAAATTTTGAAATATGAGCCCAATTGAATTAAAAATTTATGTGAAGAAGCATCTCAAAGAGTTGAATGCGATATTGATAGAACTTGTTTGGCTAGAGAAAGTCTTGACACTTTTTTGTGACTATATTCAACCATCTCAGGCCTCAAATTGAGGTTTTAATATTTTTTTGATAGTTTCAAAAATTGGTCCTTTTATATTTTTTCAAGTTTTTTAAATGAAATTAGAAGTTTCAAGTTCACAATTAATTTAGTTTAGTTAGACTCAAGTAATTGCAAGTTTCGTATCCAAACGAGTAAGAATGTCGAATTACTAAAAGTGGGTAGATTTTTAGTTTGAGAAATTAGAATGTAGATGGAAATTAGATTTTTTTGTAATTGAAGAAGTTTTGTAATTAATAATGAAAATGAATTTTATGGTATAAATTTCTTGGTTGCACATCTAGTATCAAAGTGCGGGAAGATGGTTGGGAGAGGAAGAGGAAGAGATGGTCTTGCCCAGATGCATAGGGATATGCAAGATCTACAGAGACAAGTAGAATATATGGTAGGTATTATATAAAATCATAGGATAAGATAAAGAGGACATGATTCTAATGAAGAAACAAGACAATGAGATGAATATCATCATACATAATAATAAGTTGAAACACCATTAGAGTGCCTTAATTTTGAAGAGAGGATTCTTAGATAATTAGAAGGAGAAATGAAATAATTGAAATTGAAGTTTTAGAATATGTAGGAAGTATCAAACTAGAGGAGATAACAAATTGGTTGCACAACATGGAAATTTTTTTGAATTTAAAACTATGATAAAGCAAAAGAAGGTGAAGTTTGTGTGCACCAAATTGAAATACCAAACAATCATTTGGTGAGATCATCTATAAAAGGAAAGAGTTATAAAGGGGGAGAATAAGATCAAGAAATTGAGTAAAATGGAGAAGTTCAAAGATAAAGTCTTGCCTATGGAATATGCAAAAAATCATTTTTTAGCAAGTTTGAGAATTTGAAGCAAAAATTATCTATTGCAATAGACAAAACAAATGAATTTTAAAATAATCCATTCATGTGAACAACTAAGAGACCAATTAATAGATGGTTGCAAGGTATGTAAATGGTTTGAAATTTTCTATTCAATATGAGTTGAGCATGTATAGGGTTAGATTTATGGAGGATACATACACATTAGATTTTAAAATAGAAGAAAAAAAGGTAGATAGTATTTTCAAAGGAATAAAGGAGAGAGGAGGGGGATAGAATAAGATAAATTCATCCCAAGGAGTAGAGAAACTAGAAAATTATTGGTAATAAATTAAAAACCAACAAAGAGGATAAGGATTTCAAAGAGGTATAGATTTAGTGGTATAGGTTGGAAAAAACCATAAAATCCTTTCATCTATTATAGGTGTGGTGGAGAGGGTCATTTGGATTTTGAATGCCTAAACTATCACAAGTAAGAAGGGAAAAAAGGAGAACAACCTAGATTACACTTAGTTCAAGTTAAGGATGATGGATGGGTAGATCTAGAGGTTCCGCCAGATGTGGAAGAGAGTCTCATGATGATAAGGACAATGGAAATTTAAAAAGTAGAGAAAACACAAACCAAAAGTTTTGATATTTCCTGGCTTTGAACCAACACCTTTTGAATTAGATGCTCTTCACGGGGAAAGGTATGTCAATTTATTATTGATGGTGGTAGTTGTGAAAACATGGTTTCTATAGAAATAGTAGATAAATTAAATTTTCACTATGAAAAGCATCAACACCCTTACTATATTATATGGTTTAAAAAAGGAAATGAAGTCACTATTGATAAAAGATTTCTAATTAATTTTTCCTTATGAACGAAATATAAGAATAAAATTGAAGTACGAATAATTACAAGAGATAATTTGCTTTATAAAAGCAAAGATGCATAACCCTAATCTTATCTTGAGCAAAAAGATAGCTCGATAAGATAAAGATAAGAACCTATAACTTAGGAATTAAATATGCCTAATTAAACTTATGCAAAGTGTAATTAAATATTAATTACACCAACAATTCTAATGGATGCATGCCACATGTTGGAAATTTCATGGAAATATGATAGGATGGTAATGCATGATGGAGAATGATAGGAAGTTAATGCATGATGGAGAGAAGAATGTGCATACATTTTCTAGAAAGATGGTTTTTTAAGTTATTTTATTACCCCTTAAGGATGAAGGGAAAGTTACAAATATGTTTTCCATGAGAGAAGTTGTCAAATAAATGAAGGTGATAGGGTTTTTTATGCACTAGTGATGCAAAGGGAAGGAAGTGAATAGTGTTACAAGAATTTTCTCTTAGTCTCCTTGTGTTGTGTAGCATTGTGCTTAGGTTTGTGACATGGCTTAACCACCTCCTATGGATCTTGTATAAATCTAGCAATTGTATCGGGCATTGATAGGTTGATCTTTTGGTGCAACGGAAACCACCAATTAAAAAATTGGTAATAGAGCTAAGGTCATTGGTTTGAACCCTTGGCTTGTGCTAGGGGTGGATTGTTGCAAGAATTCTCTCTTGGTCTTCTTGTGTTGTGCAGTGTAGCACTCGGGTTTCTGACATGGCTTAACCACCTCCTGTGGATCTTGTATAAATTTGGCAATTGTATCAAGCATTGACAGGTCAATCTTTTGGTGCAATGGAAACCACCAATGAAATAAAGAGATACAAGTACAATCAAAGCTAGAAAAAGTATTGAAAAAGTATGTTGATGTTGTGTCAGATGAGTTGCCAATGTCTATCACCAAAGAGAGATATTCAACACCATATCAGTCTAATTCTAGGAGCATACCTACCTAATCAAGTAACTTAAAACATAAGTCCTACAGAGCATGTAGATCTCAATTGACAAGTGGCATAGCTTATGAGGAAAGGCGTGGTGAGAGATAGCATGAGCTCATCTATTGTACTAACATTATTAATTCAAAAGTAGGATGTAATGTGAAGGATGCGCACATATAGCATATAAATCAATAAAATCACCATCAAATACCAATTTCTTATACCTCAATTGGATGGAATTGAAATTTAGGAAAAGTGAGACCCTAGAGCTTCACCCTGGGATTTCAATGGTGATTTTACACAAAATTTCATTTTAAATTTGAGGTAGCAAGAGTTTGATGAATTTGGACAAGGTATGAGCCTAAATTATAACCTAAAAGGTGAGACTACCTACCCTTGACAAAACATGGAATAGGTTTTCAAATGAAATGCAATGATTTAGCTAGAATAATGATGTGAATACCTATTCTAATGCAAATACAATAAAGTTGGAATGTCATAAAGGAATTCAAACTTTAAGAATGGACCGAGCAGAGCACTGTGCACCTGTGATATGAATCTAAAGCTGATTTTTGAGGACCTAATTTCCCTAGGTCACTATGTCCTAGTAGATAATTTTATATCTGATTTCGCAATCCTTTGGAGCCAGATCAAAGCCTTCATTCCTCAATTGTTGAATTGTTAGATCTTTATTGGGTGCTAAGATAACTAATTTTTGTATGTTTTCAAGGTGTAGAATTTGAATGAAACAATGAATAATTAACCTTCACACTTCTTCCAACCTTCTTCAAATTTGAAACTTGCACATTCAAAGAGATAGGAAGGGTTTGTTGAAATGAACAAGACAACTAAGAGGGGGGGTGAATTAGTTGTCACCAATCACATTCATCACAAATCTCAAACAATTATTAGCTCCACATCCACTTTAATCTATTATTAAGTATGAGCATGAAGTAAAAATAACATAAAGCAATATCAACACAAGAAACACTATATTTACATGGAAACCAAAATAAGGGAAAAATAAAAATGAGGATTAACTAACAATATAAGAGTAATTGCAAAACTATTTACAAAGAGGC
>VDFB02047230.1:574334896-574454554 GCA_007258455.2 Sequoia sempervirens
TAAAGCCTCTACAAAATTCAAATAAAGGAAATGAAAGTTGTGTTAAAGTTTAGTACTGGTTATTAAGAGCTTCAAGAAAGACAGTGAACTCATTTTGATTGTGCCTCAAATGGGATCGTGTGTCAATGATTAGTCAAGGACAACAACCAAATGTGTTGTTCTTTCATTTTGTTTTCTGTGAATTACAAGTGTCAAGTAAGATGTCAATTGTAATTGGTCAAGCCATGAATTAAATATAACAAATATGCAGGATGTTGATCATTTCCAGATTACTTAGTCAAGGTTTTAACAGAACAGTGAGGTAAGGTTTTTGTCTACAAGATGAGCATAGAATGCAGTTGGGGATCATAATGGAATGTTCAAGTTTGAACTTAATACACATATGAAGTTTTGAATACAAAAAAAATCTTTCAGATTTTTAGTACCTGGAGAATACTCTCAGAATGAATATTGGATTTTCTATTTTAAGGATAGTTTATAGCTCTATGATGTTTTTAGTTCTGTGATTTGAACTTAGGTGTTACGACTATCAAAAGAGTACAAAAATGCCAAAATGAAAGCTGGGTATATGAGCTAAATAAGTATAAACAAATACACAAATTCTTGTTGTTTCATCATAACTCTTGTATACTTCTAAAGGCATCTTTTGTTTCAGAAGTTAATACAAAATGTCACTGGTTATAGTCAAGATTCTGAAAGAAATGCAAGCATGTATACAGTTTATCACCATTTCAAGCAAGTATGGGAGGTTGAGTTCTGTCAGAAATTAAATACATGCTTTTGCTTTAAAAGTTTCCAAAACCATGATATTGTTTTGCTTCAAAGTGTAGGGTATTCACTGTTTGCTCTAACTCGAGCCATATGGATGGAACAATAACAGTTACTTCATAGTTTCGAATGCTTTCAGAATACAAAAAATGCATTTGTCTTCAGAAATCTTGAGCACCCACATGAGGGTTTGTTTTTGAAAAGTACAGAGATATGATAATTGATGATACCCATATGGGTTTTTTCACGAGATCAACAGTAAATTATAAATGTGAAGATTTTGTTCTAGGTCAGCTTCAGAGAAAAGTTGAAAATGCATTTTTCCTTAATAATTCAAAAGACCCATTTCTAGTTTATTTTCAAAATACAGAAAATGGTGTTTCATTTTAAAATTTCGAATAGCCATTTTCAAGGTTGGTGTCAAAATGCAAAAAAAAAAAAGCTACAGAAATACCCACATGAGATCTGAAGAAAATGGCAACGATATTCAACAAATGCAAGCTCTAAGATGTTAATCGAAAGACAGAAGGAGGGTAATGCAGAACTATTGAAATCTTTTTAATACCCACAAACAAAAATGTTACTAAATTGATATAATGGAGACTTTATGTTCTGGGTCAAACTTAAATTCCAAAAAATTACTTTCTACAGTGCTCTTTTGACACGACCTATACATGGCCAAAGGAATCATGAGATAAATATAGCTTTTAGAGTTTCTACAAAGCAAAGGACATTACCAGTTCGAATTTAAAAATCTCTCTAGTTGCGGCCATAGCTTCCTCTTTAGCTTCCCAAGGCAGAGATTCGAGTTTCCAAGTGATGGCCGAGCTCTAACTGGTGAATAGAGCGTTACAATGATAGATGTGAACACAGCAGAACAGTAAAATGATGACATTAGAGTATGTTAGCCATGGATTTGAGGCCAAAATGAGTAGATTACAAAACCATTAACTAAAGCTCACCTCTGCACAGTGAAGGAGAACCAGAATTCAAGTCGAGCTTTCATGGAGTAGACAATGGAGGACGAGCTCAAACTCATGGTAGCATGAGAAATCAAGTTAAGTGTAAGTTAGAAATGAATAGACCGCACCCTTAGGGCTTTTTGATGCTCGAGATAATGAAGTGGAAAACTTATTTTTCCATGGGAAAAAGACTTACCCACTAAAGATTCGGTCAACTGGAGAACAGAGGAGGATTTCTGTGCACACGGGCTTGAATCCAACACCATCATGGCAACAGTTTTTTCTCAAGCAGAGTTTCCTTCTCCTCAAGTCACGGGTGCAAAATGGTGATAATTAGGGTTTGACCCTATTTTGTTCAAATCCCTAATTCGAAGCATTATGAACTTTCCATAATTTCCATTGAAAATGCACATGTCAATATCATATGGTGGCCGAACTCATATTGTTTCCTTTATGATTTATCAAAACCTATGTTCATGTCAATATCAAATGGAGGCCGAAGTTCTATGCCTAGGTTATTTTTTAAGTCTTTGAGGCTTATACTTTGTGCCTTAGGAGAATAAGGATCAAGGGATGTCTTACCTTAGATCTTGTTTTAATTGATTTGAGGAAAAATCAATAAGGTATCTTATCATTTAGGGTTTTCTTTCACCTTGAAGGTCAATTTTAACCTTAGGGTTTTATTTTTTAATTGATTTTAAAGAAATCAATTGGAGTTGTGATGAGGAGATAATGATGACATTGGTATATTTTTTATGATTTTTTGGGAAAAAATCAATTATTGTAATGAAGAAATAAGCAGTTTTATTTTTGCAAAATATTTCCAATCTTTGAGTTGCAAAAATAGGGCAAATTGTAAAAATCTATATCTTGTAAAGCAGAAGCATAAAAGCGATGTTTTATAATTGCTTTATGTTTTCTTGCTATTTTTAGCAGATCTTTGACTAACTTTCCTCTTGGTCGGATTCCGGACTTACCTTGGAGAGATAAGGTGTTTTTTTGTGCTTTTAAAGCATATTTTTCCCATTTTTAGGGGCTTGATAGTGTAATCATAAAAGCTTTGTGCTTTTTTCTACTTTAAAGTAGTTTTTGAGTTTGTTTGAGGCCTTTTTTCCTTAAGCTTTTTCTAAGCTCGGATTAGGGTTTCCTTGAGAGTTTCTTGATAAATTTAGTCTTTCAACTCTCCATTCTCAACCAGTTTAGATCAATTTCTTGCCCTTACTCATTTCAGGGAGCTTGTAAACCTTTTGATACTCAGTTTGGTCAGATTGACACTCTTGCAGTTTTTATAGAGCAGCAGATTTCTCCTTCCCATTTCCTGTCTCAAATTTTGTAATAGCAATCTGATGTACTTGTGTTTTCAAATTGAAATCCTTTTATGTCTTGCTGTTATAGGTGATGTTTTAGAATTACATGTTTCAGGTTGCATGTTGTATTTGTTTTCCACATCTTCATGCAAATTATTAATGTGATATGTGCCAATGAGATAGTGAGGATTACTGAAATAGAGAAATTGTTATGAGTGATTAGGTCTGAATCCTTATAAGTTTGGTGAATTATCTTTTAGAAATAGGTTTTATATTCAGTTATTCTTTATCCCTTTCCTCAGAAGCTGTTTTAGAATAGAATTCATCATTCGGAGAGCCAGCTCACTCTGGAGATTCCTCTTTCACATAAGATCACCCACATCTGAAAGAGGTTTCCATGTTTAAGTAGTTTGCTAAATATTGCATTCAACAGGGTGCCAAACTATTGATAACAGTTTTTGGCATGCCCGGTGGGACATCTAGAAGAGACTTTCAGAGAATTTTAATTTTTCAATATGCTATTTGGTATATGCAGTAGATATTTTTTAGCCTTATGGAGGCTATCAATATACCTAGCGACTCCAGTTCTGTTTTCTGCATGCTAGTACAGCCCACGCATGAGAAATATTCAAACAAGGTCAAGTTCAAAACCGTTCAAGTATCAGGAGCTGTCCCCATCACGAAGGAGAGGCAAGATAGCAAGAAGACTTTTTGAAGTCCCCACAAGATAAAAGTCAACACCTCCCGTTCTTGGTGCTCTAGTTCTATCACCTGGTGTACCACTACCGATCTCTCAAGTACCACCAATGGCAGCACCACTGAGGCAACATCCGTTTGCACCCTTTAATGGAGGCAGTCCATTAGATATTGCCCAACATGATGATATTTCAGTTGTAGCACTTAGAGGACTACCGTATTTCACCAGAGAATACTACACCACGCCAGTTGAACACATCCGTGGCATAGCCACGTTATGTTCAGTACATAATTTTACTCAAGAGAACGTTGCTTTAAGGCTGCTAGCTACTTCACTCAAGGGCAAAGTGCTACAATGGTTTAAAGGTCTCGCTGCAAATTCAATCAGAACATGGGATGCTCTAGGTAGTGGTCTATACCAGCACTTTGTAGATAAATCTGACAACTTATCTTTGTTAGAGCAGTTGAGTACCATTCAAAGGGCGCCACATGAACACTTGGCAGATTTCAACTACAGATTCTAGATGACCTGGGATAGAATCCCGGTAGTGGTAAAACCCTTACCGGCACATGCATTTCTGTTTTATCTTAAGGCTTTGAATAGTAAGATTGCTGTCATGACTTAGTCTATGGGTGGTTTAACGCTTCCAAATGCTTATAACATTGCTATTAATGCTGAAAATTGCTTCATTCAAGTCGGAGACATAGCTCCTAGACCCCCCATGCCCTTATTTCCAGAAATACAGTCGCTTATTCCTGCTACTATACCTCCCTTGGTTGTTGTCCCGCCAGTTCCAACAATAGGATATCATAGTGCAGTCCAAGAAGTCGCTACCCCAGCCCCAAATCCTGAGATGCAAGGGCTTAAAAACACATTAAAAACTGTCAGGAATGACCTTGTGACTATTAAGAAGCACATTGGCCAAGAACATAAGCCTTATTAAGCCTCATATCAGCAAAACTAGCAAAATAGACCCACTTTTCAAGGTGATTACCAGGCTCAAAGAAGCAATTTCAACCCCCGGCCATTCCAACCATACAATTCGAACATAGCCAGCACATCAAAAGAGCTTGTGCTGCAAAACAATGTTGCTCAAGATTGTGACTGGTGTTACCCGTGCAACCAACCCCACAACTAGTCGGCGTGCGCCAATGGAGTGAGAAACCAAGCTTTAATGGTGCAGAATATATATGTTGTTTCAGAAAACACTGCAGATCATAATCAAGAACATCAATAAAATTTGGAAGTCGCCTTGGCGAACTGGCAGAGCTCTGAATTCTGTGGCGTGAATGGTCAAGATCAACAAAATTCCCCTATTTCAGCCAATACCAGATCTAAAAAGTGAGCTATGGATTTAAGACAGTAGGTTGGGACTTCGCAGTAGCAACCACCAGTCAGTAAGCAGCCTATTTCATCAAAAATTAACACTACCACTCAGCCTAAAATGTAGATTCTGCAAAGGGGGCAGGAAATACCTAACAAGGAGCTATCAAAAATGCATTTTCAAACTGCGCAGAAGCAAAATGAAGCCACTATTACAAAAAACTAGCAGAAGGTAAATGTTTCATCCTTCAATATCATTGAGCATCTCAAGAAAACTACTGTCAATATGTCAATATTAGACACTCTGCAGCTTCCAGGACAGAAAAGCTTATTGCAAGATGCATTAGCTGACTTGTCTATTTCTGACAACACCAATCAAGGAGTTGCGAAGGTTGTGTTGGCTAATGACTTGGAGGAGAAAAGTGGTCAGAAGGAAAAAGAGGTAAAACCCCCTCTGTTTTACTTAAGTCTGATCATAGGTGATAAAATTATGCATAATTGTATGGTCGACTCTGGTGCCAGTAGTTCAGTCATGCCTAAAAGTTTAGCCAATAAATTAGGTCTTGTTTATGATCCTAACCCTCAGAAAGGCGTAGTACAATTAGACAGGTCTGATGTTAAGACTGCTGGCATAATAAGAAATTTAGCTCTTACGTTGCATGCATCCCCGAGTTTCGCTATTCACCAAGATATTCATGTTATTGACCTACCGCCACACTTCACCATTTGTTTATCACAGGATTTTACAACCAAGTTGGGTGGATTTTTGTCTTCCAATTGGTCTCATCTATTTTTTAGAACAAGGTATGGTACGAAAGTGACCATTAAGTCCGAGCCTCTCACCAAAGATCATATCGAACCATACTCCCCAAGCCCTATAAACGCTAATCTCTATGCCACCTCTGTAATGGAGGAGCAAACCATGACCTCAGACTGTGGCACCCAGAAAAACTACATTAGTCTCGATGAATGGGCAGTTGAAGATCACGAGCTTGATCCATTCCAAAACATAGATGAGGTAGGTTTACGAGTTTATATGATTCGCGAGTCTGATTGTGACATGCCTAATCTTTGCAAAGAGGATGAACCGTCTGTAGATAAATATGAGTTGTGGAAACTTTATTTCGATGGTTCAAGGAGTAGTGTTGGTGCCGGAGGTGGAGCTATGTTGATATCGCCCGAAGGAGATAGATATTATTCAGCCTGCAGATTTTCTTTCAGCTGTTCAAATAATACAGCCGAGTATGAAGCATTGGTACATGGCCTTGAGTGGGCCTGCAAGCGAGGTATTAAATTTTTGCAAGTTTATGGTGATTCAGAATTGATTGTGAATCAGGTCAGAAATTTAAATGCTACAAAAAATGATTTACTTAAGAAATAAAAGCATCGTGTATGGGATTTAATGGAAGATTTTAATGCTTTTAATATCATGTTGATTCCTCAGAATCAAAATAAGCATGCTGACAGACTCGCTGCCATAGGAGCTCAGTTTCACATCCCTAAAGAGATTCATAAAATAGAAGCACACCAGTATGTGAAAATAGTGGTCAAACCTTCTGTACCTGACAATAATGTGAGCTGGCAGGTTTTTGACAGCGATGAGCAAATCGTGAATTTTCTAATTGCTAAAGCTGAGTTCACAGATGGAAATCAACAAAAATGGCAACAGCAGTATGAGGACCAGATTGTGCAATTAAAGACCAATAAGCTACCAAAAGGTTTGGTGATGTTAGAATCTGTCTTTAACTCAGATGATCAAGTTCAGAAGGACAAGTGTAGCTTAACAGTTAAAGAGGAACATTATTTAGCTATTGAAATTTTCAAGGGCAAGCTTCTCAAGCTGGGTAAGTTGTGCAGTCAAGAGGAGCAGCAAGCTTTCATTTTGTTATGTCAGAAATTTAGTGATGTTTTTGCTTGGGAATATAAGGATTTAAGAGGTTTTAACCCTGATTTAGCACAGCATACCATCAAGCTTGAGCCCGATGCAAAACCAGTAAGGCAGAAGCAAAGACCACTTAATCCTAAGTTGGAACACCTCATGAAGGCTGAACTGAACAAGTTAGTTGAAAGCGGTATCATTTTTCCAATCAAGCACACCTCTTGGGTGTCAAATTTAGTACCAGTCAGGAAGAAGAGTAGAGAAATCAGACTTTGCGTTGATTTCCAAGATCTGAATAGAGCGTCTTTGAAGGACCATTACTCACTCCCTTCCATGGAGCAAATTTTACAGGTAGTTTCTGGTTCTGATAGATTTTCCTTATTGGATGGCTACTCAGGTTATAACCAGATTCTGGTTAAGCAAGAGGATCAGTTTAAAACAACGTTCACAACCAAGTGGGGCACGATGGCCTACAAGAAGATGCCTTTCGTCTTATCAAATGTTGGAGCAACGTTCCAGCGTGATATGGATATGGCCTTTCACGGCCTTATGAACAAGTTTGTTCTGGTATATTTATATGATATAACTATTTTTTCTAGAAATGCTAATGAACACTTGGATCACTTGGAATAGATTTTTCAAAGGTGCAGAGAGTTTGGAGTGTCTCTCAATCCAAAAAAGTGTATCTTTTCAGTGCATGAAGGAAAATTGCTGGGACACATTGTTTCAAAGCAAGGTATTTTGATCGATCCTAAAAGAGTTTATGCAATTCTCGAATTGCCATTACCAGCTCATAAGAAAGTCTTGAAGCTTTCTTGGGCGAATAAATTTTGTAAGAAGGTTTATACCAAATATCACAGCCTTGATGCAACCTCTCACTTCTATGGTGAAGAAGAACATGCCATTTAGTTGGACCAAGGAAGGCAAGAGAAGCTTTGAGAAAATCAAAGAGGTGCTCGCAGCCACTCCTACTCTCATTAATCCAAACTTTGACAAAGATTTCATCCTTTATGCTTTTGGAGGAGTGGATACAGTTTTAACCATGTTATGCCAGCAAAATGAGGAAGGCTTAGAGCAGCCTATTGCATTTTTCAGTCAAGTTATGGATGATTACGAGGTAAAGTACTCTTTTGTGGAGAAACACATTTTTGTTGTTGTAAGAAGTTTGAAGAAATGTAGACACATGTTGTCCAGCAACAAAGTTCATTTATTAGTGGCTCATTCAACTGTCAAAGATTTCCTGCTTAATAAAGATATTAACGATAAGCGTGTTGGTTGGATCACCAAAGTGATGGAGTTCGATGTTGACATTAAAGTAACCAAGCTCGTTAGAGGCAAGGGCTTGTGTGAACAGATTGCTGGAAGTGAAAACAATAGGTTAGAAGAGGCTGCAAATATAGAAGTGTTATTAAATAATGATGTCTTAAGCACTGTTCAAACACCTCCTGCTACATGGTTGCAGCAGATGATACATTATCTACAAACTGGTGAATGCCCTAAAGGCTTGGACAGAGCAAAAAGAAGGTAGTATCGATTGCAAGCCATCCCTTATGCAGTTATTGATGGTGTTCTCTATAGGAGAGATTTCCAAGGTGTTTTATTACGTTGCATTAAGCCTGATCAAGTTGACAAGCTGATAGCAGAGTTTCATGATGGACCTTCTGGAGGTCACTTTGCTGCAAGAACAACAACTCTGAAAATTATGAGAGTTGGTTATTATTGGCCAGATCTGTTTAAAGATGCTATTACATGGGTCAAAAAATGTGAAAAATGTGCATTATTTGCTGGTAAACAGAGGCTTGCACCGCTGCCCCTGCACCTGGTTTAGGTGGAACAACCCTTTGCCAGGTGGGGCTTAGATTTTGTTGGTCCTATAAACCCACCTTCTAGTACAGGTCATAAGTGGATTCTTACTGCCACTGATTATTTTACAAAGTGGACCAAAGTTGTTGCTTTAAAGGAAGCAAACGAGACTTCAGTGCTTAATTTTTATCAAGATCTCATATCAAGATTTGGTGTTCTAGATTCGATCATTTCAGATAATGGTTTAGCTTTCATCGGATTAAATATTTTAGATTGGTCTGTCAGAAATAACATCTATCTGAACACTTCATCAAATTATTATCTGCAAGGTAATGGCCAAGTGGAATCCACGAATAAGAATCTGATTCGGATAATCAAGAAGACTATTGAGGATAACCAGAGAACGTGGCATGAAAAGCTGAAGCTAGCCCTTTGGGCTGACAGAATAACTCCTAAAAGAGCCACTAGTTGTTCACCTTTTGTTTTGACTTATGGAAAAGAGGCTAAGTTGCCTATTTCAATTGAGTTACCAACATTGAGTTATGTTAAAGAACTGGAGTTGCTGAATGAACAACCTCTTGAAGTGAGGTTTGCACAGCTGGTCGAGCCTGAAGAAACCAGAAAAGAAGCTCTGAGACAGCTAGAAATACATCAAGCACAAATGAAGAATACTTTTGACAAGAGGGCGAAGCCTCGTGATTTCATTGTTGGAGATCTAGTCTTCAAGTGGAATGAATTTAAAAGTAGACCTGGACGACATTCCAAGTTCGATGCAATGTGGGATGGGCCTTATGTGATCACGGAATGCAAAGAACACAACGCATTCCAACTTTCCAAGATGACTGGTGAGGTGCTATCTATCCCTGTAAATGGGATCCACCTCAAGCAATGCCTTTGAGATAAGTTATCTCACTGTAGTAGAGTAGTTTGCAAATAAGTGCGTTCCGCACATTTCATTTCAATAGTTTGCTTTCACTAAGCATTGTTGTGCATTGCCTTGTCGGCCACCAGGGCCTGTTAGTTTTCTTTCAAGTTTTGTTTCTTTTTTTTTGCTGCTGTTTGGAGTGTTGTTGTTCATGTTCTCTGAGTTCACAAGAGGGGGTAGATTTGACTCCACGCCCAATGAATTGTTTTAAAAGCCACTGATCTATGCTTAGCAGGCAAGCATATAGTGGAAATCACCAAAATGTTACATATTTTTTGCCTCAGCTCAAATAGAGGAGCTGGCTGATTATTATTTGCCATAAAGTGGAATTGCAAATTTGTTTTAAATGTTGTTTCGCATTACTTTTTGCATTAAATAACAGTTATGCATTTTTGAAGTTATGAGTTTGCAGAGTGCCATTCAGATGTTGCAGTTTTTGAGGAAATACAAAATTGAGTACATAAGCAAAATAGCATTTCAGGTGCTTTTATTCATTTCAAAAAGAACTCATATTTTTACAAGGCTTCATTTGATTTCACAATCAGAATAATATTACAACATTGCACGAGATGCATTTTTCTTTTCAATAGAAAAGTAAAATTGAAATCAAGGATCCACACAAGCCATGGATTTAACTATAACTGTTCCAATGCATTTCCAAAAGCACAATGCACTACTGAAGATGCGAAAGGACAACATATAAGCAACAACATAGTCATCATTGCCTGTTATCGATGCTTGATGTTGAATGGTGCACCTCGTCGCCTTGAGATTCGTTGACCTATAAGAGGAGAAGAAGGCTGTCAGTGGCTCCGACTATGACATAACTCATATGATGCACCTACAATAGTATAGTATACTATGAGCAATGCATTGAAACAATCAAATTAAATCAAATGCAATATGAAGACGTGAACTGAAGAAGAAGTATCAACATCATAATCAACATGTTCTATTTTTATGCTAACGTTGTTTGTTTCCTTGTGCAGGTATAGGTTAAGTCATGAAGCAGAACATTATTCGAAGACCAAGCATGTGGAGTAAAACGGGCTCCCACAAGGGTAGAGCCCGACATGTTGCCCGATGCATTTAATGGGCCGATTTTTGAAAGATTTTTCATCATAGACATCAAACAAAGTGAAATACAACTGAAAGAGTAAAACAGAGTTATCCATCAAGTAACGAAACCAACTATGCATTCATAACGATCAACATTTCTTTTTGAAGGCTACAGGTGAACAGTGAGTTTAGTTCACTTAAGGAATTTAACAGGGTACATTTGCATCATAAATTGCAGAATTCTTTCATTTTCTGTGATGATTTTAATCATATGTCATCTGGGTTTGAATTCATTATTTCTCTTTTGGATAGTGAACAGGCATACATATGCCTTAATGATTTGTTCTATTTTTCATCATCAAAGAGAATAGTTTCTGAGAACAGTTTGTGTAGTGAGATATAAAAATGCGTGAAGAGTACCATGTTGCTCACTAAAACAAATAGACAATGCACCTGAGTGTTAGACAAATTTCTAGTTCTGAGTTGACTGGTGAGGAAATACTGCATTATCAATGGTAATAATTAAGTGACCTTTTCAGAAAAATAACAGAGGAGCAAGTATTTTTCTTTCGAGAATGATTGTGAGTTACTAGCTATACATTTGAACCGGTGTTTAAAAGTGATTCCTACTGATGCAATGTTGCAGTCCAAGAACAAAAGGTAAAGCCTCTAAAGAATTCAAATAAAGGAAATGACAGTTGATGTGTTAAAGTTTAGTGCTGGTTATTAAGAGCTTCAAGACAGACAGTGAACTCATTTTGATTGTGCCTCAAATAGGATCGTGTGTCAAAGATTAGTCAAGGACAGTAACCAAATGTGTTGTTCTTTCCTTTTGATTTCTGTGAATTACATGTGTCAAGTAAGATGTCAATTGTAATTGGTCAAGCCATGAATTAAATATAACAAATATGCAGGATGTTGATCATTTCCAGATTACTTAGTCAAGGTTTTAACAGAACAGTGAGGTAAGGTTTCTGTCTACAAGATGAGCACAAAATGCAGTTGGGGATCATAATGGAATGTTCAAGTTCGAACTCAATACACATATGAAGTTTTGAATACAAAAAAAATCTTTCAGATTTTTAGTACCTAGAGAATACTCTCAGAATGAGTATTGGATTTTTTGTTTTAAGGATAGTTTACTCTATGATGTTTTTAGTTCTGTGATTTGAACTTAGGTGTTACGACTATCAAAAGAGTACAAAAATTCCAAAATGAAAGCTAGGTATATGAGCTAAATAAGTATAAACAAATACACAAATTCTTATTGTTTCATCATAACTCTTGTATACTTCTAAAGGCATCTTTTGTTTCAGAAGTTAATACAAAATGTCACTGGTTATAGTCAAGATTCTAAAAGAAATGCAAGCATGTATACAGTTTATCACCATTTCAAGCAAGTATGGGAGATTGAGCTCTGTAAGAAATGAAATACATGTTTTGCGTTTAGAGGTTCCAAAACCATGATATTGTTTTGCTTCAGAAGTGTAGGGTATTCATTGTTTTATCTAACTCGAGCCATATGGATGGAACAATAACAGTTACTTCATAGTTTCAAATGCTTTCAGAATACATAAAATGCATTTGTCTTCAGAAATCTCGAACACCCACATGAGGGTTTGTTTTCAAAAAGTATAGAGATATGATAATTGATGATACCCATATGGGTTTTTTCACGGGATCAACAGTAAATTATAAATGTGAAGATTCTATTCTAGGTCGAGCTTCAGAGAAAAGCAAATGCATTTTTTCCTTAATAATTCAAAAGACCCATTTCTAGTTTATTTTCAAAATACAGAAAATGGTGTTTCCTTTTGAAATTTTGAATACCGATTTTCAGGGTTGGTGTCAAAATGCAAAAAAAAAAAAGCTACAGAAATACCCACATGAGATATGAAGAAAATGGCAAGGATATTCAACAAATGTGAGCTCTCAGATGTTAGTCGAAAGACAGAAGGAGGGTAATGTAGAACTATTGAAATCTTTTTAATACCCACAAATGGAAATGTTACTAAATTGATATAATGGAGATTTTCTATTCTGGGTCAAACTTAAATTCCAAAAAATTTCTTTCTACAATGCTCTTTTGGCACGACCTGTACATGGCCAGAGGAATAATGAGATAAAGATATCTTTTAGAGTTTCTACAAAGGAAAGGAAATTACCAGTTCAAATTTCTGAATCTCTCTAGCTGCGGCCATAGCTTCCTCTTTCGCTTCCCAAGGTAGAGATTTGAGTTTCCAAGTGATGGCCGAGCTCTAACTGGTGAATAGAGTGTTACAATGATAGATGTGAGCACAGGAGAACAATAAAATGATGAAATTAGAGTATGTTAGCCATGGCTTTGAGGCCAAAATGAGTAGATTACAAAACTATTAACTAAAGCTCACCTCTGCATAGTGAAGGAGAACCAGAATTCAAGTCGAGCTTTCATGGAGTAGACAATGGAGGACGAGCTCGAACTCATGGTAGCATGAGGAATCAAGTTAAGTGTAAGTTAGAAATGAACAAACCGCGCCCTTAGGGCTTTTTGATGCTCGAGATAATGAAGTGGAAAAATTATTTCGCCATGGGAAAAAGACTTACACACTGAAGATTCGATCAACTGGAGAACAGAGGAGGATTTCTTTGCACACGGGCTCGAATCCAACACCATCATGGCGGAAGTTTTTTCTCAGGCAGAGTTTCCTTCTCCTCAAGTCACGGGCGTGAAATGGTGATAATTAGGGTTTGACCCTATTTTGTTCAAATCCCTAATTCGAAGCATTATGAACTTTCCAGAATTTCCATTGAAAATGCACATGTCAATATCATATGGTGGCCGAACTCATAATGTTTCCTTTATGATTTATCAAAACCTAGGCTCATGTCAATATCAAATGGAGGCCGAAGTTCTATGCCTAGGTTATTTTTTAAGTCTTTGAGGCTTATACTTTGTGCCTTAGGAGAATAAGGATCAAGGGATGTCTTACCTTAGATCTTGTTTTAATTGATTTGAGGAAAAATCAATAAGGTATCTTATTCATTTAGGGTTTTCTTTCACCTTGAAGGTCAATTTTAACCTTAGGGTTTTATTTTTTAATTGATTTTAAAGAAATCAATTGGAGTTGTGATGAGGAGATAATTGTGACATTGGTATATTTTTATGATTTTTTGGGAAAAAATCAATTATTGTAATGAAGAAATAAGCAGTTTTATTTTTGCAAAAGATTTCCAATCTTTGAGTTGCAAAAATAGGCCAAATTGTAAAAATCTATATCTTGTAAAGCAGGAGCATAAAAGCGATGTTTTATAATTGCTTTATGTTTTCTTGCTATTTTTAGCAGATCTTTGACTGACTTTCCTCTTGGTCGGATTCCAGACTTACCTTGGAGAGATAAGGTGTTTTTTGTGCTTTTAAAGCATATTTTTCCCATTTTTAGGGGCTTGACAGTGTAATCATAAAAACTTTGTGCTTTTTTTTGCTTTAAAGTAGTTTTTGAGTTTGTTTGAGGCCTTTTTTCCTTAAGCTTTTTCTGAGCTCGGATTAGGGTTTCCTTGAGAGTTTCTTGATAGATTTAGTCTTTCAACTCTCCATTATCAACCAGTTTGATCAGTTTCCTGCCCTTACTCATTTCGGGGAGCTTGTAAACCTTTTGATACTCAGTTTGGTCAGATTGACACTCTTCTAGTTTTTATAGAGCAGCAAATTTCTCCTTCCCATTTCCTATCTCAAATTTTGTAATAGCAATCTGATGTACTTGTGTTTTCAAATTGAAATCCTTTTATGTCTTGCTGTTATAGGTGATGTTTTAGAATTACATGTTTCAGGTTGCATGTTGTATTTTTTTTCCACATCTTCATGCAAATTATTAATGTGATATGTGCCAATGAGATAGTGAGGATTACTGAAATAGAGAAATTGTTATGAGTGATTAGGTCTGAATCCTTATAAGTTTGGTGAATTATCTTTTAGAAATAGGTTTTATATCCAGTTATTCTTTATCCCTTTCCTCAAAAGCTGTTTTAGAATAGAATTCATCATTCGGAGAACCAGCTCACTCTGGAGATTCCTCTTTTGCATAAGATCACCCACATCTGAAAGAGGTTTCCATGTTTCAGTAGTTTGCTAAATATTGCATTCAGCAGGGTGCAAAACTATTGATAACAGTACTCTCCAACATCTCTCTTCTCTCATGTGGAGAGTATGAACTGCTTGGCCATGCCTTTGCATCATTAGGGAAGTTTTTCTCTTTTTAAAAATGTCAAAAGCATGGTTGCATACATATTTGGAAAAAGACCTTTCCTTTTAGATTAGCAATGCATGGAAGATTCAAAAAGTATCCTTAATATTACAAAAATATGTGTTTATACACTTAAATTGTGCATTCACCCTTTGGTTCTTTCAAAGAAAATCTGCCTATGCCACTACTACATTGCACAGGTAAACCATATTTTGTACTTTGGAGCTATATTAAGCTACCACTCTCAAGACCAATGTAACAATGATACAAAATAATGTTTGAGACTACAAGAAGACATCAAAATGGCTAGTGTACTAAGCAAACTCTTATGATTTCTGAAGAATGCTGATAAATCTACTCAGTTGGCTTCTTTTTTTAAAATCATACAAATTGAACCATAGCATCAATAGACTCTATATATCAAGCTACCACAATTCAAGTTTCAATGATGAATATTTATCATGCATGTTTTAAATGACATTCAAGTTTATGGTGGTTTTGTTGCTTATATGATGTTATGTGATATTCTAATCCCAATTCATGCTTCTAGGCTACATATATATATATATATATATATATATATATATCTATATATATATATATTATTTTTACATGTTTTTTGTACTAACGAACCCAATACGAACCGAATCCCCCCAAAAAAAAATTTAGCCGAACCGGCGAACTGAACCCCTGAACTCAAACCCAAACTGGTAACTTAGTTTGTAAGTCAGTTATTGGGAGTTGTTTGGTTGTTTTGTGTGGGAGAGTCTTAAAAAAGGTTGAGGAACTCGTTTTGGGGATTGATGAATGTAATTTTATGAAGAATCAATAAGATCATATCGAGTTACCTTGCAAAAAATATGTGTTTTCTCCATTGTTCAGCCCCTACACAGTAAGTAAATGGCTGCATAGCATGTGGAATGAGGGGGAAGTAGGCTTGAGACCCCTTTAAAGTTTGTTTGAGTGCTTTCTTTTCATTTTTTGTGAGTTTTGTGCCAAGTTTTCTCAAGGCGGGTAGTGAACCCATATTTTGCATTTTGAGTAAATTATGAATTATTGAATCCCTCCACCTACTATACCTTTCATGTGGATTGGTGGAGAGGTTGTGTACAATATGATTTGAATGTGTGCAGGTCCATTTGAGGCAAGGGAAATTATTTGTGAGTCTTGGAGTTGTTGTCCTAAGCAAATCATTGCTTAAATTGCATGAAAATGGAGCTTTTACCCTAGGGTTTGTTAAAATCAATGAGAGTGGGAGAATCTCTTTAATGTTTAAGCATATTCAGGTCATAATAGAGGTGTCTGAGTCAGTTTCATGGTTAGGGGAGTTGTGCAAGTGGTACTTTCAATAAACCCTATGCATTTGCATGGTAAACAGAGGGTTTCATGGGACAACCTACTAAAGGACCTGTAGGTGCAGAATAATCTTAGAATTTGTTGTTTTATGACACAACTCAAGACTTTTTGGGGTGTTCTTCTGAATATAAAGTGTTTAAAGGGAACTCACTTTGTAAAAGAGGGCTAATTCACTAGCCTATGATATGGGTATGCAATTGGTTATCAAATTTGGTACAAAGGAGTCAAGGGTAGTTTTCACATATGTTGTGTAACTCTAAAAAGAGTGTCTGATTCACTAATTTATTTGTGTGGTGTCTTGGAAAATTGGGTTGAAGAATCCCTTAAACTGGGTTGCTAGTGCTACAAGGGAAAGCATAGTAAGGTTTGGAGTTTTGAGTAGATCATCTGATTTTGTTTCAAAATTTTGATTAATACTCATTGGTTTGGCAGATTGAATGGTTTCCACTCCCACTCCGCATCAATCCATAGCTTTTTTGAAAGCACTTTTTTTAGGCTTTTAGCCATAGCAACAAACTAGTGAATTGTTTGATAAAAAGCTTTGGTACACATGTATGAAAAATGTTGTAGCATAGACAAGACAGTGAACTGTTTGAAAAAATGCCTCAAAGAAATGCGGTCTCGTATAATTCCATGACAAGCAAATGCAATTGACAGCTACTCCTAGTTATTAGTTATGTAATGTGAAGTAATTGCATAACTGCTTAGGTTGACTTTGTAAAAACTATATTGTAATTGAATTTTTTTCATCTATCAGCATCTAGTTGTTAGTTATGCAATGTGAAGTAATTATTTGAGTTTGAAAGATGTGCAATGCAATGTAATCAACGATATGAATATAAACTATATAATATAACCATTCTTTTTTATGCTAGTGTACATTTATATTTAACCATTGCTCACTTGATTAAATTTTCAAAGAGTTTAATCATGCACATGAGGAAGAAATTAAATTTCAATTGTCAACTTCTATATATCAAATTATCCAATAATCAAGTGTATGTCCATATACAAAAATGGCATCAACGCTAACTTAAACAAAGTTTTACAAAATGTGGCATATGCCATCTCGATATCTATTCAAAATTTACATGTCAAAATGTTTATCTCATCCTAAACTACTGGTGGATCATCAAAATGGAGCCTCTTTGAAGCACTCGTTGGCTCTGAAGGTAGCTGCACAAGAAAAATTCAAACCACAATTGAGATTAGTTATACTATATAATTTTAAATTGAATAATTAACATCAAAATTAATATAAATTTAATTATAATTGAACTCTAAAATTGAAATCTTGATTACCTGAAATATACGTCTCTTCAAAGGGTCAGGAGTCCTAGAATATGCCCCTCTCAAAGAACCAACCAAACCAACTTTTGTAATGTCAATCTGTATATGTGAACAAAAACATAAAATTGATCCAAGTTAGCATACAATTTTTGGTAATAGGAACATATTTACCAAACACAAAATAAAATAAATGCATACCTCTTTAGGCTGATCTTTTTCTTTATCTCCTTTAGGTGTTTCAACACCTCCTCCTTGAGGTGTTCTAATACCTACTCCTTCAGGCATTGTGGCACTTTTCAACAACGTTGTATAGCTCATAACTGCCTCTACATAAAAATGACAAGTACATATGAAACTACCAATCTATTTCGATGTATGTATAATCAATAAAAGATCTTAAAAATATTAATTCAATCAAATTTGAGTTCAATTACCTTTCCCTTATCTAACATTGCACCTCCATAGTCTGGACAACACAACACCTCGCTCACACTAGGCGTTTCCTACAAGAGGAAAATAAGATAAAAATATAAGTCATTATATAATTTCATTAATGACAATTCAAATGACAAGCAAGTATATAATAAAAAAATGTAAACGAGTGAGTGTGAAAATATATATTGTGTGCATGTCGAGGCCAAATGAAATGGGCCTAAGGGTGCTATTAGTCACCTATACGAGCTCCTCCTCATACATCAACTGTTAAATAGACCATGTAAATAAATATTAGTACTTTATACTATCTCTTATTAATATTCATTTAAAAACAAATGCAAGTTATGAATTTACAACTTAAATCTTACCCATGTCACTATTCCAATGTCCCCCTCTCTAGCAGGAGAGGACTCTATAGGGTGCACTCCACTCCCCTACGTCTGATCTATAATGTCCACATCATGGACTGTTGGTGTAATTAATATTTAATTACATTTAGCATAAGTTTACTTAGGCATATTTAATTCCTAAGTTATAGGTTGTTATCCTTATCTTGTTGAGATATCTTGTTGCTCAAGATAAGATTAGGTTTATGCATCTTTACTTTTATAAAGAAAATTATCTCTTGTAATTAATTGTACTTTGAATATATCAATTTGCACATCTTTTGCAAATCTCTGCTTTTTTATTTTTCTCTTCTGTGGAAGGTGATTTTTCTGGTTTTCAATTAGATCTTGGTTTCTAACATGGTATCAAAGCCTCGATTTGCAGCCCCTTCTCAGCTTTTTTGGAGGAATACATTGCAGAGAAGGGGCTGCAAATCGAGGCTTTGATACCATGTTAGAAACCAAGATCTGATTGCAAACCAAAAAAATCACCTTCCACAGAAGAGAAAAACAAAAAAGCAGAGATTTGCAAAAGAGGTGCAAATTGATATATTCAAAGTACAATTAATTACAAGAGATAATTTTCTTTATAAAAGAAAAGGTGCATAAACCTAATCTTATCTTGAGCAACATGATAGCTCAACAAGATAAGGATAACAACCTATAACTTAGGAATTAAATATTCCTTAGTAAACTTATGCTAAATGTAATTAAATATTAATTACACCAACACCCCCCAGAAGTGCAACTTAGGGAGAAGCAAATTATTATGCAAAGATGAGTCTCGGCAACAAGGCTTGATTAGGACCCAATTTTACTTTCATGCATTGCAGTTACCTTTACTTTCTTGCACATGTTTGTAGCTGCACTCTTTCTCATCTTAAGGGGGGGTGTTAGAGTAAATCTTTTAACTTAATTATGTTAATTAAGTTACCTTTATTCCTCTCTTAAGATTTCACTTTAGTTTGCATATTGTGACATATAATAATTATATTAATTATTAAATGTCTACCTATTATGGTTACTTTTAGGTTTTGCATGATCTCCTTTTAAGGATTGATATTTGTAATTATTTTCAATTAAGCTAATGCAATCTCTCTTGAATCTTGCAGAGCACCCTTATTTTTTTGTCTCCATCTCTTCCTTTTTGTGACAGGTTATTTGCATGCAGGTGATCTTCGGGGTCTATGAAGTTGGGGATCTTGTTGAGCTATCTTGTTGCCCAAGATAAGATTAAGTTTATGCATCTTTCCTTTTATAAAGAAAATTATCTCTTGTAATTAATTGTACTTCGAATATATCAATTTGCACATGTTTTGCAAATCTCTGCTTACATAAGTTTACTTAGGAATATTTAATTCCTAAGTTATAGGTTTTATCCTTATCTTGTTGAGCTATCTTGTTGCTCAAGATAAGATTAGGTTTATGCATCTTTGCTTTTATAAAAAAAATTATCTCTTGTAATTAATTGTACTTCGAATATATCAATTTGCACATCTTTTGCAAATCTCTGCTTACATTAGTTTACTTAGGAATATTTAATTCCTAAGTTATAGGTTGTTATCCTTATCTTGTTGAGCTATCTTGTTGCTGAAGATAAGATTAGGCTTATGCATCTTTTCTTTTATAAAGAAAATTATCTCTTGTAATTAATTGTACTTCGAATATATCAATTTGCACATCTTTTGCAAATCTCTATTTTTTTGTTTTTCTCTTCTATGGAAGGTGATTTTTCTGGTTTGCAATCAGATCTTGGTTTCTAACATGGACGTCATAATCTAAAGTGTCCAAGGAATGCTCAGCAAGTTTTACAAGAGGACCCAAGCATATCTGGTGGCACATAGAGAAAGTATGGGGCACACAAATATGTGGACCTAAGGAGGATGATGTAGTAGCACTTGAGCCATCACCAACATCACCAAAATGTAGATGAGCTACTATAAAAGCATGAGAAACCAAAAGACCACTCAAAGAGTGAATAGCCTGGATAGTTTGTGTGGCTACATCCTGCATAATATCTAGATGATATACTAGAGGTGGCAGAGGAAGGGGAGGAGGGCGAACATATGGGCATGGGACTACTCTAACTGCCCCTAGTCTATCTTGGGGCATACCACCACTGACACCTTGGAAGGGATTAATGTCAAAGTAATTGACATGATTCCCTAACACAAACTTAGCATATAATATTTTAATAAAGTAAAATGGTATATCACAATTGTTGTTCGGTGATTTATCAAAAACCATACACCAACGATCCCAAAAGTTATCTAGAATGTCCCTATTCATGCACCATTTTATAGAAAGTTTTGGTTTATTAACATTAACTGGAAAACTGGTGCAGGGGTTAATAAATAAAGAGGCTATTTGGGCTTTGGTTATTCTGAGATCTTTCACCTCATTGTAAGACAATCCACATGCGTAATATTCTGTCATGTCTTCTTGCCATGAATGAAAGGAATTATGTTGGGTGGAGAGGGTTTCTATATTTTTAATTATTTCCTTCAATGTGTTTGTCATCTCGAATAATCAAGGGATTCTCTTATAAACATCACAAATGCCCCTCAATTGCTACAATTTTTCACCAATTAAGTCTTCAATTGATGGTTGCAAAGGTGGTGGAGTGTTTGGCATTTGTGCATTTTCATTCTCAGCTGGTGGATCATTTGAAATTTGTGCATTTTCATTCTCAGTATCCATAATACCTGATTAAAGTTAAAAACTAATTAATCTAATTGAAATTACACAATATAAATGAAATTATTGTAAAAATACCCTAGTTTTTAATAAAAATCCAAAAAAATCCTACTTTTTAATAAAAATCTATAACAAACTCTAGTTTTTAATAAAAATACATAAAAAACACTATTTTTTAATCAAAATCCATAAAAAACATTAATTTTTAATAAAATCCATTGTAAACTAAAGTTTTTAATAAAAATCAATCAAAAACTGTACTTTTAAAAAAAATCCATAAAAAAGTACATAAAATTATACAAATCTAATTGAAAATTTGATTAAAACAAAAAGAATCCAACATCTTACCTTTCAAATCGGATATCTGATATTTGCAACTCCTTCTCATTGTGCGCCTGCAACCTATTGAAATGAGTGAAATGATTTTAAAAGCCCATAGTTATATATGAATAGGCACCTTAAATCGGCTATCTAATTTGGATCGAATATCCAATTTGGATTGGATATCTGATTCGAATAAGATGTCTGATCCAAATTGGATATATGATATGTAAATCCTGGTTTGGGCATTGCTTTGGAGCAATGTACTGACACCCAAACTAGAAAAATTTCAACTCGGGATTTTTCATGTTTTTGGGTTGATGAAAAACGTAATTTTTTTCCCATTACCACTTTTTGGCCTATCATGATCCTACACATACCCTATTATTCATCAACATCCTTTTTACAAATGAAATATTCATTTCACTTTTGTTTACTTGATATTTCAAACATTTTTTTTCATGAATCATGTTACATTGTTAGTAGAATGGTTTAAATTTTGGACTATGTTACACTTTTGCATGGTTTGTTGATAGAAGGAATTTTGTAGGTCATAAATTTTGAAATATGAGCCCAATTGAATTAAAAATTTATGTGAAGAAGCATCTCAAAGAGTTGAATGCGATATTGATAGAACTTGTTTGGCTAGAGAAAGTCTTGACACTTTTTTGTGACTATATTCAACCATCTCAGGCCTCAAATTGAGGTTTTAATATTTTTTTGATAGTTTCAAAAATTGGTCCTTTTATATTTTTTCAAGTTTTTTAAATGAAATTAGAAGTTTCAAGTTCACAATTAATTTAGTTTAGTTAGACTCAAGTAATTGCAAGTTTCGTATCCAAACGAGTAAGAATGTCGAATTACTAAAAGTGGGTAGATTTTTAGTTTGAGAAATTAGAATGTAGATGGAAATTAGATTTTTTTGTAATTGAAGAAGTTTTGTAATTAATAATGAAAATGAATTTTATGGTATAAATTTCTTGGTTGCACATCTAGTATCAAAGTGCGGGAAGATGGTTGGGAGAGGAAGAGGAAGAGATGGTCTTGCCCAGATGCATAGGGATATGCAAGATCTACAGAGACAAGTAGAATATATGGTAGGTATTATATAAAATCATAGGATAAGATAAAGAGGACATGATTCTAATGAAGAAACAAGACAATGAGATGAATATCATCATACATAATAATAAGTTGAAACACCATTAGAGTGCCTTAATTTTGAAGAGAGGATTCTTAGATAATTAGAAGGAGAAATGAAATAATTGAAATTGAAGTTTTAGAATATGTAGGAAGTCTCAAACTAGAGGAGATAACAAATTGGTTGCACAACATGGAAATTTTTTTGAATTTAAAACTATGATAAAGCAAAAGAAGGTGAAGTTTGTGTGCACCAAATTGAAATACCAAACAATCATTTGGTGAGATCATCTATAAAAGGAAAGAGTTATAAAGGGGGAGAATAAGATCAAGAAATGGAGTAAAATGGAGAAGTTCAAAGATAAAGTCTTGCCTATGGAATATGCAAAAAATCATTTTTTAGCAAGTTTGAGAATTTGAAGCAAAAATTATCTATTGCAATAGACAAAACAAATGAATTTTAAAATAATCCATTCATGTGAACAACTAAGAGACCAATTAATAGATGGTTGCAAGGTATGTAAATGGTTTGAAATTTTCTATTCAAGATGAGTTGAGCATGTATAGGGTTAGATTTATGGAGGATACATACACATTAGATTTTAAAATAGAAGAAAAAAAAGGTAGATAGTATTTTCAAAGGAATAAAGGAGAGAGGAGGGGGATAGAATAAGAGAAATTCATCCCAAGGAGTAGAGAAACTAGAAAATTATTGGTAATAAATTAAAAACCAACAAAGAGGATAAGTATTTCAAAGAGGTATAGATTTAGTGGTATAGGTTGGAAAAAACCATAAAATCCTTTCATCTATTATAGGTGTGGTGGAGAGGGTCATTTGGATTTTGAATGCCTAAACTATCACAAGTAAGAAGGGAAAAAAGGAGAACAACCTAGATTACACTTAGTTCAAGTTAAGGATGACGGATGGGTAGATCTAGAGGTTCCGCCAGATGTGGAAGAGAGTCTCATGATGATAAGGACAATGGAAATTTAAAAAGTAGAGAAAACACAAACCAAAAGTTTTGATAATTCATGGCTTTGAACCAACACCTTTTGAATTAGATGCACTTCACGGGGAAAGGTATGTCAATTTATTATTGATGGTGGTAGTTGTGAAAACATGGTTTCTATAGAAATAGTAGATAAATTAAATTTTCACTATGAAAAGCATCAACACCCTTACTATATTATATGGTTTAAAAAAGGAAATGAAGTCACTATTGATAAAAGATTTCTAATTAATTTTTCCTTATGAACGAAATATAAGAATAAAATTGAAGTACGAATAATTACAAGAGATAATTTTCTTTATAAAAGCAAAGATGCATAACCCTAATCTTATCTTGAGCAAAAAGATAGCTCGATAAGATAAAGATAAGAACCTATAACTTAAGAATTAAATATGCCTAAGTAAACTTATGCAAAGTGTAATTAAATATTAATTACACCAACAATTCTAATGGATGCATGCCACATGTTGGAAATTTCATGGAAATATGATAGGATGGTAATGCATGATGGAGAATGATAGGAAGTTAATGCATGATGGAGAGAAGAATGTGCATACATTTTCTGGAAAGATGGTTTTTTAAGTTATTTTATTACCCCTTAAGGATGAAGGGAAAGTTGCAAATATGTTTTCCATGAGAGAAGTTGTCAAATAAATGAAGGTGATAGGGTTTTTTATGCACTAGTGATGCAAAGGGAAGGAAGTGAATAGTGTTGCAAGAATTTTCTCTTAGTCTCCTTGTGTTGTGTAGCATAGTGCTCAGGTTCGTGACATGGCTTAACCACCTCCTATGGATCTTGTATAAATCTGGAAATTGTATCGGGCATTGATAGGTTGATCTTTTGGTGCAACGGAAACCACCAATTAAAAAATTCGTAATAGAGCTAAGGTCATTGGTTTGAACCCTTGGCTTGCGCTAGGGGTGGATTGTTGCAAGAATTCTCTCTTGGTCTTCTTGTGTTGTGCAGCGTAGCACTCGGGTTTCTGACATGGCTTAATCGCCTCCTGTGGATCTTGTATAAATTTGGCAATTGTATCAATCATTGACAGGTCAATCTTTTGGTGCAATGGAAACCACTAATGAAATAAAGAGATACAAGTACAATCAAAACTAGAAAAAGTATTGAAAAATTATGTTGATGTTGTGTCAGATGAGTTTCCAATGTCTATCACCAAAGAGAGATATTCAACACCATATCAGTCTAATTCTAGGAGCATACCTACCTAATCAAGTAACTTAAAACATAAGTCCTACAGAACATGTAGATCTCAATTGACAAGTGGCATAGCTTATGAGGAAAGGTGTGGTGAGAGATAGCATGAGCTCATGTGTTGTACCAACATTCTTAACTCAAAGGTAGGATGTAATGTGAAGGATGTGCACATATAGCATATAAATCAATAAAATCACCATCAAATACCAATTTCTTATACCTCAATTGGATGGAATTGAAATGTAGGAAAAGTGAGACCCTAGAGCTTCACCCTGGGATTTCAATGGTGATTTTACACAAAATTTCATTTTAAATTTGAGGTAGCAAGAGTTTGATGAATTTGGACAAGGTACGAGCCTAAATTATAACCTAAAAGGTGAGACAACCTACCCTTGACAAAACATGGAATAGGTTTTCAAATGAAATGCAATGATTTAGCTAGAATAATGATGTGAATACCTATTCTAATGCAAATACAATAAAGTTGGAATGTCATAAAGGAATTCAAACTTTGAGAATGGAATGAGCAGAGCACTGTGCACCTGTGATATGAATCTAAAGCTGATTTTTGAGGACCTAGTTTCCCTAGGTCACTATGTCCTAGTAGATAATTTTATATCTGATTTCGCAATCCTTTGGAGCCAGATCAAAGCCTTCATTCCTCAATTGTTGAATTGTTAGATCTTTATTGGGTGCTAAGATAACTAATTTTTGTATGTTTTCAAGGTGTAGAATTTGAATGAAACAATGAATAATTAACCTTCACACTTCTTCCAACCTTCTTCAAATTTGAAACTTTCACATTCAAAGAGATAGGAAGGGTTTGTTGAAATGAAGAAGACAGCTGAGAGGGGGGGTGAATTAGTTGTCACCAATCACATTCATCACAAATCTCAAACAATTATTAGCTCCACATCCACTTTAATCTATTATTAAGTATGAGCATGAAGTAAAAATAACATAAAGCAATATCAACACAAGAAACACTATATTTACATGGAAACCAAAATAAGGGAAAAATAAAAATGAGGATTAACTAACAATATAAGAGTAATTGCAAAACTATTTACAAAGAGGCTCAATACCAGAGGGCTCACTATCCAAGATAGGACTCACTGTCCAGATAGGACTCACTATCTAGAAGGGAGGCTCACTTCCTACAAAAAAAGAAAGATAGAAAGAAGAATGTTACACATAGAACATTATCTCAATGCAAGAGGAGATCCACCACAACAACTTGCACACATCCACATCCTTGATCAAAGAATTGCATGCACCATAAGCTAACTTCTTTTAAGAGTCTAACACATTGAAGTCCTTGATGCCTCAATTCACTTTCACACAATCTCTCTCATATACCTTGCTTCTCACACATGTGGTGCTCAATCCTTAGCATCTTTTCTTTTATTTATACCATCTTCAACCTTATAAATTTTCTTCAAGGTTGGCTACACATTCTTCATTTTAAAAATTCAAATTAGGTCAGAAACTCAACGTTCCCGTAGTGGATGAGAATGGGAGTGGACCAAACCAACACTTAAATAGGACCCAAAACAAAATCTTGGATCAATCACATTTGATACTTATCCTTTACATGATGTGTAAACACCGGGTCGGCCAAACCTAATGAAAACACCAATGAAATTTGAAGTACACGCATCTGTAATAAGAAGATAGAATGTGGACCACATAACATGCTTCACAATACACTAGAACACACCTTAGATGTCTTTAGATTCATCTACAGCTACTACAACAACCTTCATACACAGAACACTTTCCATCAGTTCATCTGGATTGTACAAACACACATAGTAACTCTAAAACTAGTCTTCCTGAGCACCAAACCATGAAAACCTTTGATATAACATAGATAACACCATTACAATCCTTCTTCCAAATCCACAAGACCTAAAACAGACTAGAGGAGGATTGCGGAGTAGATACATTTCTCCCAATCCATAGAAAAACAACTCTGCTAGACCAATTCACAAACCAGTGAACTCAACTTTCACTTTCCATCAAACTAGAAGCTATAATCTAGGATATATCACTCAAGGATGCCTTTAAACAACACTACAGATCCACACAAGCATAGGATCAACATAGAATAAATGTGAAGCACATATTAGAGCACATTCTGAACACACAAAAAAAATTCTTCATTATTTATTAATTTTCTCAAAAGCACTAGCTAACTCATCACATTAGCACACCTGCAACACTAAAAAGATAGCTCCATGTACTCACAACATCTCAACAATATCTCAACTATACATGTACCACTTGTAATCACTTGTTTCATTTCTCTACAAAAACCTATACTGTGTTGAAATCAATGACAACATTAATGACAATACCACCATACTCATTCATACTTGCAACAATATCCCCCTTTGTCATTGATGGAAACACATGATGTGAAAAAAATATCAAAGACAACAATATTCTTTTCACGTGAATCTCTCTCCCCCTTTGACGTCAATGGAAATTTTTTTATACATAATTCTTCAACCATATAAATCTAATCACTCCCCCTTAGGAGTGCACCCATGATAGGACACATATCATACAACAATAATGATAGTTCCTACTCCCCTTGAGGAGTTGACCCCAATCATCAGTCCAGACAAATGATGAATCTGTAGATCCACTAGACTGAGGCACCTCTATGTGCACCTAGTTCAAAAAAGTAGGGGAAGTAACCCCCAACTTCTTGCGGAGATACTCAAAATTATCCTTAGGAAGAGCCTTAGAAAATATATTAGCAATTTGATCCTTTGTAGGCACATATTCAATCCTAAGTTCATTCTCCAATACCTTCTCTCTTAAGAAATGATATCTGATAGATATATGCTTTTTCCTTGAATGCATTACTAGATTCTTTGAAATATTTATTGCACTTGTATTATCATAGAAGACAGAGATAGGCTCATAACACATCACTGCTATATCCTTCAATGTTTGCTTCATCCATAGTACCTATGTGCAACAACATGTTGTTGCTATGTACTCAACCTCTATAGTGGATAAAGAAACTAAGTACTATTTCTTGCTTAGCCATGAAACCTGTTAGAACTATAAAATTTTGAATTTTCCACAGTCAATTGCATTCATGAGTTTCCAAAATAAGTCCTCATCATAAGCATAAAATTCCTTCCTCATGGAGTCTCTCTCATATTTTGTCATATGATCCATTAGAATTCATCTAGTCCTTGATAGTTCATTGTATTACCCATGTCGGCAAGACAGGGTGAAGGCCTCCCGGACCCATATTTTTCACTAATGTATTCTTATTGCAGATTTTTGGTAGGGTACATCTTTTGTTTTGGCGACAAAAAGGTCATATCGGCAAGATAATTGTTATCGGTGTGAATCATAGTGAACTCATGTATGTCTCACCGACTAGCACATTGAGTGATGTATCGGCTAAACAAAAGATTGTTGGAGTAAGGTCTTCCTGAAGGTATTAGGTCTTGCCGATAAGGCACAGGGGGTTTCATCAAAAAGCTATCGGGAAGAAGTCATATAGTCTTGCTGACTCAAATGTCACACCAATAGAGAATTGCATCGACGAAAGAAGAAGTCTTTGGGGTGAGTTCTACTGAAAATTGAAGGTCACACAGAAAGAATACTTCGGCGAGACATTTGGAATCAGTATGAGTCTTTTCAAAGATTCATTGTCTTGCCGATGGAATTATTTCATCGACAAGATTTATTTCGTCGGTGAAGAAACTTAATGGTCATGTTGAGGTGTGGTTTCATTAGCGAAAGGGTGATTATGTCTCAGCGACTGGAAAATGCATTGAAGAACATATCTCGGTATGACACAATGAACTCCATGAAACATCTCCCTGACTCAAAATTTTCACAGTGATATGAAAGACTGAAGTGATAGTCATCAGTATGACTCCAAATGTCGTTGAGACCACAGGGTGTCTTGGTGAAAGGTTTAATAAACGTTGCAAAAGGATTTCGCCCCAAATTTGAAAATCTCTCACCGACAAGACATTTGATGTGACAGTTCCAGTTTCAAATGTGTCTTCATTCGTGCTTCATTAATGGCGCAACGAGATATAATAGGGAAGGTTTAATCAATGCATCGGTGCCGAATTGATAGCAGAAGAGTTAGCAAGGCAAACAAAGAACCGGGACATCTTTTAGTCTAAGGAGCTTGAGCAGTATACTGTAAGTAATTGTGTCTTAGCCTTCCACATTTTTGATTCTGTAATCTTGAAGAATGGAGTCCCCTAGTTCTGGAAAAGCTAAAAATAGAAAACTTGGTGAGAGTAGTCAATCAAAAGGGAAGAAACAAAAATTTGATATAGAACAGGAGGGCACTGAACGGAGATTAAATCAAGACCTTATTGACCAGTTACCTAGTTCAGGGCCTAAAGCCAGAAGGTCTGGACAACTTAGGGAAAAAGTTGATAAATTGGATGATAAATGCAAATTCATAGGTGACGTTTGGTCTACCATAAGAGGGTATGAACTATTCAATTTCTATTATCATAGAAGAAACCGCTTTGAACTAGTTTGTAATCCATGGAAGCTGAATGTAGGGAAACTGGTATGCCCTAGTGTATTTGTGAATGCAAAATTAGTAAAATTGCTAGCTGATCATTATGACCCAAAACATAAAGCCATATGTGACCCATCTGGAAAGCCATAGATATATGTGTCAAAAGAAGCAATAAGTGAGGTTTTCAAATTAGAAGGATTCTGCAATGAGGAGATCATTTTTGAAGAGTTGGAGAAGGAATTCTCGAGAATGGATACGATCTATAAGGGCTGTAGGTTGCCAATTCATAGGGTTAAACAGGGCAGCAAGCTAGATCCTCTGCAGGATAGTGAGGGTCCTCCTTATCACGTGGACTTGTTTGAACCCTATATGAAATACACCTACTTCTCAGTGTGCCAGGTATTGGGAATGGATGCCCCAGAATTCATGTTAATTGTGCCAATGATTATCACAGTAGATATCCAGTATCACAATTCCAGGCCATTTGACTATGCCTCATACATTTCTGGGGGGCTTGATTCAGGATTAATGGCTATCAAGGGTGGATCTCCTACCTCTCATCTCAGGAATTATTCATTGTTGATGCACCTGGTACTATATTTTGGATAGGAGTTAGGAATATGGCCTCTAGAAATGAGAATTTATCAGCTTGGTAAAGAGGGTGAAGCATTACCTGTTCAATTGTGGACTGCTATTTGGGATAGCAGGTTTGCCAATGCTAGTTTCATTCATTTTGAAGAATATTTTGTAAAAACATTATATAAGTTGTTTCAGTATCCTTGTAATTATTCATTGTCTGATCAGATTAAGAGATTCCTTTGACCAAAAGATTTCAATGGGCCAATCGATCATAACTGGGGAGATTGGTATTGTTTGGGGGGAGCTACAATTATCAGAATCTATGGATTTGAAGATGCCCCTTTCATTCTGCCAAAGACAATTCCAAACAGAGTTGCATATCTAGAGATTGTCAGACAGATGGACTATTGCAGTGTTATGAATTTCAGTTCTTTTGGGAAGCAGGATTTTATGCCTAGTACATTGTGTTTTGGTGACTTCACTGTGTTGGCTAAGGAAGGATACAATTTGATCCTTGATAGACTGTTGCATTATAACATGAAGAGAGGACCACCCAAAAATAACTTTGACCCAGAAGGATATATCAATTCTGCCAAGATGAAGATAAACTTTGGAGGGTATCAACATGTACCCTATCCCTTTGTTGATATGATCAGGAATCTAGATGAAGATGAAGTTGAAATGGTAGTTGAAAGGTATAATCAAGGGCTGCAAGATATAGAGAAATTGTCTTCTGGAGAAGAGGAGACACCAAAAGATAATGTGCCACAGGGAAAACCAGAAAAGGTGTCCAGGTTGAGAACTCAGCAGTATGTTTTCTCAACTAGAGAGTAGAGTATTGAAAGTGGTGATGTAGATGCAAGGCATGTTGAATATAGATCATTTGTCTCAGATGATGAGTTTATAAATTCCCCAGAATTCAAAGCATTCCTGTATAAATAGAAAGGGAAGGAAATAAGAGAAAATGTTGATGATGTCACTTCAGGAAATGAAGAACAATTATTGAGTCAATTGAGAAGGTGTGTGGATAATGAAATGAAAAATATGACCCCTGAAAAGGGGAGGAAAATGTTCCAAAATGCTGGTGTCATGATATTTCCTGGGCTAGATCTCAATTCAGCCCTTGTTTTTGATAGTTTCTTGAGGGACAACAATGCTACACATAAGCTTGACAGAGAAAAGGTAACAGAGGTGTATGCAGGCTCCAAGTACAATACTGATGAAGGATCGTTGATGATCTGGGCCTTATACCCACCCCACAAGAAATCAGTGGTTATTGATACAGAGAAGGCATTTGGCCATGTCATGAACCTAAAATTTGGAGAGGCTAATCCTGTGGTTACTGTAGAAATTGGGGTCAATATTGAAAAATTGAACAAAGCACAGATTCAGATGCTGATAAAAGAAAGAGAGATGTACAAGGCAAATAACGAAAAAGATGATTAGAGAGAATGATAGACTAAAAGATTTGGTTGGTATTTCAATGGGGCCAACCAAAATGATTACTCAAGGAGAAGGCTCTCAATCAAAAGATCATTGGATAGGATCAAGTGCTTATTCCCAGGGAAAGCATGATGCAATTGCAAAAATTGTCAAGAAAAGGTAGGATAATTTGACATCATGGTTAAATAAACTATGGGGAAAATATTCTCATACCCTTGCCGCATTAAACGAGCATACAAGGATGGATGGATGAATTATAGAGAATTTTCATGAAATAGCCCAAAGTGATGTTTCTGACAGTGCAACACTTGAAGCTGCAAATCATATTATAAATCATCATCGAAACTTCTATGCTGAGCTACAAGGGGATGAACAAGGGTTGATAGATGTTGCCAAGAAAACTTTTATTATATTCTCTGATGCCAAAGGGGAATTGAAAGAAGCCACCAAATGGAAAATTGAATGTGATTCAATATTGAATGAAGTCATGAAGCTAGCTTCTGCGGAGGATATAACATTAGAAGAAGTGAGTGAGCAGAATGAGGAGATGATAAAGATGGAAATCACGATCCAAAATGCGGTTGGAGATGCGGATACATACGAGCGTTGGGATTATTTGGATCATCTTGCTAAAACTCACTTGTGGCTAAATAGAGCTTAATTATCCTCTATCTTTTTGTTATGTAAATATATAATATTTCTGATTTCTGAAAGGACATGTCCTTTCGTATTCTCAATGTATAAAAATCCATTTCGGAAACGGAATTAAGCATGATAAGTAGAATAGGATAGAGGATAGAAAACATATAGTGTAATACAATGTTTTTCCAATATGAGACTATGCTGCATGTTTCAAATCATGGAGATATCAATTGAAATCTAATAATATGGTGCAGTTGTTTCTGGTATCAGTTGTTTATGGTGTCTGTTGAAAGCATTATTGAAGTTGTCTCCAATATGGTGTTTTCTGGTTATTTAAATTGGTGTAATAAGTTTACATTCGGTTTGTCAATGCACATTTGCTACATTTGTATGGTCAATTGATTGGTTCTTTCCAGTAAAGATTAAACCCTTTAAATTGATCATAGTAATTAGAGAATGTCAATTGGATCACTAAGAAGAACTCGATAATCATAACCTCCCATGTTTATACAAGTTATAAACCAAATAAAATGCTAAACAACTTGAATGTCTGCCAAAATGAAGTACTTGTTTCAGATCTTTCTTGACTCCGCTTACCCAATAAGGCACTAGTCTCTGTGTTTCATCATTCAGTTTATTCAAATCTTTTTTACATCTGTTAACTGATCATATTAAGATTTAGTTTTGAATATTGGTATACAATATATACCAAATTTAATTTTATTTGTCCATTTTCATCTTCCATCATGGAAAAATCACTGTAAGAGAGAAAATCAAAAGTCAAGTCTACATAATTCATATAGGTACACCCGCCTAGGTTTAGCAGCACCTAAAGAGTAGAAGGTTTAAGCCACTTAAACATTGTCTATTACCCTAAAATGTATCAATAGATTGGCAGCCTCTTGAGGTACCCTTTACCTACATTTTTGAGAGCTAACAAAACCAACCTGCATCCAAGAAATAATGCACCACCACTTGTACTCTTCCATTCATCTACACAACCAGCCCAATTTTCATCAGTGTAAGCAGTCAAAGTAAAATAAATATCCTTAGGATACCACAAACCATAATCTGGAGTCCCTTTTAGATATTTGAATATCTTTTTCACACATGTAACATGTGTTTCTTTGGGTTCTTCTTGAAGTATGGTAACCAAACATACTGCATGCATGATATCTAGTCTAGTAGTAGTAAGATATAGTAGTCCACCAATCATAGATTTTTACTTCCTCTGATCAACTTTAAGAGATTCATCATCCTTACTTAATTTTCATCCAGTCACCATAAGGGTACAAACCGGTTTGGAGTCATCCATTCCAAAATTCTTTAGTAAATCTTTAACATACTTTTATTGTGAAATGAATATGCCCTTATTTGTTTCATTCACTTAAATTCCAAGGAAGAAATCCAACTCACCAATCATAGACATTTCAAACTGTTTTTGCATCTCCTCTACAAATTTCTTGCACACACCCTCATTTCCTCCAAAGATAATATCATCAACATACACAACCACTATCAATATTTTGTTTCCTTCAACCTTGAAATAGAGATTACTATTTGTGAAGCCTTTGTTGAACATTTGTTGTGTCAAATACATATCCAACCTTGCATACCATGCTCTAGGAGCTTGTTTAAGTCCATATAGTGCCTTTTTCAACTTACAAACCATGTCCAGTTGTTTTTTTAACTGAAACCCTCCAATTGTTTCATGTAGACCTCTTCTTCCAATTCTCCAATTAGGAATGCATACTTCACATCCATCTAGTATACCTTCAAATCTTTGTGAGTAGAAAATGCCAAAAATATTTGAATAGTCTCCATTCTTGCCACCAGGGAAAATGTCTCCTCAAATTCTATTCCTTCAACCTGTGAATAACCTTTGCACATGAGCCTTTATTTGTTTCTTACTACTTCACCATTCTCATTTAGCTTATTCCTGAATACCCATTTTGAATCAATTATATTCTTGTTTATCAGTCTAGGAACCAATTCTTATGTTTGATTTTTTTCTATCTGTTGTAATTCCTCTTTCATGGCTCTAACCCAATTTTCATCTTTGCATGCTTCAAACACTATTTTGGGATCTATCTTGGAAAGTAAAAAAAAAATTAACTCAACTATTGCCACTTTGCTTCTTTTCATTACACCGTTTCCTTTTTCTCCAGTTATCTATTCTTTCAGATGATTTTTTTGTACATATTTTGGAGTCTTAGGAGCAGTTTCCAGAGCTTCTTCTTCTTCAATATGTTTTTATTGTTCCTTATTCTCTTCTTGTTCTTGTTCATAGATAGGTTCATCTTGCTCATCTTCACTAATTTCAATTGAACTATGCATATTTTCATCAACTTTTACATTTGCACTTTCAACTATCTTTCTCAATATTTTATTGTAGCATCTATAAGCTTTGATTTTGGTTGAATATCCAAGGAAAATACCTTCATCACATCTTGCATCAAACTTTCCTAGATTCTCATAATCTCTTTTAATATAACATTTGCTTCCAAACACCTTAAATTACTTAACAGTAGGAATTTTGTCATACCACAGTTCATAAGGACCCTTTGTGTTGTTGATTTTGATCTGAATTCTATTCAGAATATAGACAGTAGTGTGAATGGGTTCTCTCCAATATACCTCTGGTACATTTTCCTCATTCATCATAGTCCTTTTAGCTTCTTGAACTATCTGGTTCTTCCTCTCAATAACTCCATTTTGTTGAAGAGTTCTAGGAGTAAAAAGATGCCTCTTTATACCATGCTCTTTACAAAACATATTAAACTCATTAGAGGTGAATTCTCCACCTTTTTCAAGCCTTAAACATTTTATTTTCAGATTCACTTCATTCTCTACCATGGCCTTGGACACATTGAATCTATCTAGAGCTTGAGCTTTCTCTCTAAGAAAAGTAACCCATGTCATTCTAGAATAATCATCAATAAAAAGCATAAAATACCTATCACCATTAAGAATTCTTGTTCTTGTAGGACCACAAAGGTCTGTATGAATCAATTCCAACATTTCGGTAGTTGATTGTTTTTTTCCTTTAAAGCTACAACTTGTTTGTTTTCCCAACAAAAAACTTCTCCAAACAACATAGGTAGGCTTTGTGATTTTTGGTACATCCCTGAGAGCTTCTCTTGAACTAATCATAATTAGGTTGTAAAATTTTACATGTCCCACCCTCTGGTGCCATAGCAAACTTTCATTAACTTGAGACACAAAACACTGACCATCAGCACCCTTAAGCTAATAAATATTTCCATATGTTCTTCTTCCTATACCTACCATAGTTCTAGACCCTTTTTTAATCTCACAAGTATTATCCCAAAACACAAGCTTAAATCCTTTGTTACACATTTGTCCAACACTTAAGAGATTATGTCTTAATCTCTTAACATAATAGACAACATCAATATTGTTTTTTCCATCAAAACTAATTATTCCTTTTCCAACAATATTTGCACCAGAATCATCTCCAAACATGACTAATCCTCCATCATACTTTTCAAGTTTAGTAAACTTACTTTTGTCTCCAGTCATATGATTTGAGTAGCTACTATCAATTACCCAATAATCTTTGTCTTGTCTAGCATGAAAGGAAAAAACTAGAGTACCTTCAATCACATCCTTCTTGCATTCCAAACCACTTTCCTTTACACATATTCAATGGTTAGTAGATACCGATTTATTCTCTAAGGCTAGAAACATGCATTCATTTTTATCATCCTCCATATTAGATTCATCATCAGAAATTTCAACATCTTCTCTAACATAATATAATTTCTTGAACTTTTTGTCTTTCTTGTCTTTATTGTCTTTACTCTTATTGTGTATGGCTTTATTTGGACATATTGAAGCATAATGAACAATATTTCCATGACTGAAACATTTGAAAGGTAACATACATTTGTACTTGCTAGTACCTTTCTTCAATTTCCTTGTAAAATTTACTTCCAACTCCTCTAAACCTTCACTATCTGGATCATCTTTTGACTTTGTAGCTTTGAAGGTTGTTTCTGTTTTCTCATTTTCTTTTCCAAATTTCCTCATTTCAAATGCGGTCAAGGTGCCAAATAGTTGTTCTTTAGTGAATTTATTTGGATCATAAACTTCCTCAATGGCTAAGACCTTGTCACTGTAGCTCTCCAGTAGGATCATTAGAATCTTTTCCATTGCATCTTCATCTTTCAAAGTATCACCTTTATTTTTTACTTCATTTACTACAATGTCAACTGTTTGAAAGTAGCTTGCAATGTCTTCACCTTCTTCCATTTTCAAGTTCTCATATATGCATTTAGCTATTAACTTCTTTGGCAATTTGACTCTATAATTTCCTTCATAGATATCTTTCAACTTTGCCCAAACTTCATAAGTAGTGCCTAATGAAATAAATTTTGTTAGCTCAGTCTTAGATAAAGCACTATAGATTGTATACCTTACTTTTTCATTTTATTCATAGGCAGAAATCTCATCTGCAGAAGAAGGACCACTTGCTAGCTCAACATATTTTGTCTCAACAGCTTTCCAAGTCTTGTATCCAAGAGACATCAGGTAACCTCTCATCTGCACTTTCTAGAAATTGTAGTCAAATCCATCAAACACAGGGATTGTCAATTTATGTCCCTTAAGATCTACCTCAAGTGGTTAAGTTTTTCTTCGAGGAACCAAAGCTTTGTTACCAATTGTTGAAATGAACAAGACAACTAAGAGGGGTGTGAATCAGTTGTCACCAATCACATTCATCACAAATCTCAAACAATTATTAGCTCCACATCCACTTTAATCTATTATTAAGTATGAGCATGAAGTGAAAATAGTAGAAAGAAATATCAACACAAGAAACACAAAATTTATATGGAAAACCCAATAAGGGAAAAACAATGGTGAGGATTAACTCACAATATAAGAGTAATTGCAAAGCCATTTACAAAAAGGCTCACTGCTAGAGGTATCACTGCCCAAGATAGGACTCACTGTCCAGAAGGAAGGATCACTACCTATAGGAAAAGAAAGAAAGAAAGAAGAATGTTACATAGAGAACATTATCTCAATGCAATAGAAGATCCACCACAACAACTTGCACACATCTATAGCCTTGATCAGAGAATTGTAGACACCATCGGCTCATTGCTTTCAGGAGTCTAACACATTGAAGTCCTTGCTGCCTCAGTTCACTTTCACATAATCTATCACATCTACCTTGATTTTCACACTTTTGGAACTCAATCATTAACATATTGTCTTGTATTTATACCATCTTCAACCTTAGAAACTTTCTCCAAGGTCAGATACACACTCTTCATTTTTACAAATTCAAATTAGGTCAACAACTCAACATTCCTGTAGTGGATGAGAATGAGAGCAGACCAAACCAATACTTAACTAGGACCCAAAATAACAACTTGGATCAATCACACACTTCCTTAATTGATACTTATCCTTCACATGACGTGTAAACACTAGGTTGGCCAAACCTAATGAGAACAACAATAAAATTTGAAGTGCATGCATCTATAACAAGAGGATAACATGTAGACCACATAACATGCTTCACCATACACTGGAACACATCTTAGATTCCTTCAGATTCATCCACAACTAGTGCAACAACCTTCATACATAGAACACTTTCCATTAGTCCATCTGAATTGTATAGACACACATAGTAACTCTGAAACTAGTCTTTTGGAGCACCAAACCATGAACACCTTTGATAGAAAATAGATAACACCATTACAAGGCTTCTTCTAGATCTGAAAGACATGAAACAAACCAGCAGAGGACTGTGGAGTAGATACATTTCTCCTAGTCCACAGAAAAACAACTCTACCAGACTAGTTCATAAACTAGTGAACTTAACTTTCACTCTTCATCAAACCGTAAGCTATAATCCAAGATATACCACCCAAGGATGCCTTTAAATAACACTACAGATCAGCACAAGCATAGTATCAACATAGAAGAAATGTGGAGCACATATTGGAGCACATTCTAAACACACACAATTTTGTCTTCACTATTTATTAATTTTCTCAAAAGCACTTGGTAACTCATCATATTAGCACACCTACAACACCATAAAGATAGCTCCATGTATGCACAACATCTCAAAATTATATCAACTATTCATGCACCACCTACAATTTCTTGTTTCCTTTCTCTACAACAACCTATATTGTGTTCATATCAATGACAATACCACCATACTCATTCATACTTGCAACAAGGTCGTGCCATATAGGGGCTTGCCTCAATCAAACCACATGTTGGTGATTCCACCTCCACAATAGAAATGTCAATGGTAGAGATCTCATCCTTTTGAGAGATATCTAGGATAAATGATAAAATAAATGATGAATCACCAATGGACTAAAACTCACCACTCAAAAATAGATTCTTTGAAGGACTAAATTCATTCACATCTCCTCAAATCCTGATTTTTGTTTGCTTGATTTTCTTAAGAGCTACAAGGGTTAGATCTCACAAAAAATATGATAACATAAACATGAAAAAAATTCACATAAAGCTTGACATGATGCTTTGATGTTGAAGTGTTGCAATAAATCTACTCTTGAATGCTCTTGACTTGCTTGATAATTGCTTGATCATGAATTCTCTAATATTTTCCAATTAGTTTTCAAATGATGAAATGACTATTTATTTGTATGCAATTATTCTAATTTCCTAAAAATGAAATCCCGATAACTGAAATCTAACATTTAAAATTCAAATAGTAAAATGTTGACCATGACATATTCAATTTTGGAGGAAAAATAGGGGGACCAAGTTTCTTAGGGAGACTTAATCTGACCCTATTTTGTAGGATCTAAGGTGTTGAGGATAAAATATTAAATGAATGCTTTGGTTTTCCACATGGGTTTTCTTGATAATTGGTCAAATGGGCCACATAATACATAATTTATGAAACTAGGTGTACAATTAGGTCCATTCACTTAGGGGAGAGCAAAAGATAGTTTGAAATTATCAAGGGTGACAATTTATGGTACTACATTGAGCCCCCACTTTAGTGAGAGTATGAAATTATGCTCAAACTTATGTTAAAAGTCACACTAAAGTATAAATATATGTTAAGAGGGGTTTGATTATCTAAATTTTGAAGATATAGGATAACAATGAATCTAGGGGGAGTGTGCAAGAACCCATGATTCGAGATCCTACAACAAGACAACATAAGCACAAGGAACACACATGTATATAATAAAACAAGACAACACAAAACATACATGATGAAAACATGAAGCATAAATGATGAAGACACATGACACAACATAACATAAAGATGATGAAAATATGAAAACAAACATGATGCAAACACAATGAAAATATGACAAAGCCACAAGAAAGACACACAACAAAACACAAGGTTGGCACTATAGGAATTTGAGTTGGTAAGGAAAAGAGACCTGAATTTGAAATTTGTCTCAAATACCAAATTTCATCCATAAAATGTGTTGTCTAATTAAATGATACTCTCACAAGGATGTAAAATCACTAATGAGCTACAAAGTCTTGCTTTAGGGATCACTTAAATTTTAAAGGCTAAGAGAATGAATGAAAAAACTCATATAAGGTGTATAAAAATATAAGGGGATGAACAACAAACATTCAAGGTGGCAAATGAAAAACCGACTTAAGAAGGTCCATAAACATCCAAGGGGATAGAAAAGACTCACCTGAGAAGGTGCATAAATGTCCAAGGGGATAAATTGATAACCACACCTTAGGGGGTGTTATAAATAGCACCACTACTAGGGGGTATGTCAATAATTAAAATCTCACAAGATGAAATGGATAGGGGGAATATATGCCCCCCTTAAAATTTCAACATACTTTCGATGTTGGTATTTTAAGACAAGGGGAAGAGGGGATCCTTAAACAAAAATTACACCTCCCAAAACTAGTTATTCTTTCCCCCACATGTAGTGACAAGGAAACCCATGCAAGGGACTATCATGTTGCTGCCATGAAAAATATGGTTGTACCTAATATTGTACCACAATGAATGGAAATGGGTAAACACATAAAGCTACAAATTCCACATAGTGAGGAGAAAAACCATAGGATAAAGATCATTATTATTTAGAGTGATTAGGTGCATCAACACATGTGAGAGCACCACAATCATTAAGTTGTATTTCATTACTCAAGGCCTAAAATTCATTTGTATAATGACCATGCACTCAATTATATGCACAAAATGATTTATTATTATAAAAAAAAATCATGTTCTTAGAGGAAGAGATATCAAGCAAACTTTCAGAAACCTCAAAAAAATATGCTCTTGATCAGTAGTAGTAGGACTTCTTCCCTTTTGTGAAGAATATCTTGCTTTCTTACCACAAGATGTCATACATACAAAATATGATAAAGCATTAGATGAAGAGAATGAAGGTTGGAAACCTAGACCTTGTTTGGAAAAGTATGGCATAGACTTTACTTGATTCTTATCTTTTTATTTCATATTTGTATCATATCCATTTTTAGAAAGAATTTTGTATCCAAGGCCATAACATTCTTCCAACTCAGATGGATAAATAGTATCTACATGCTCCTGAGAAGAATTAACTTTTTCTTGAATGTGCAAATCCTTTTTAAGTTTTTAAAAGTTAACAATCTTCCACTCATGAGGTCTAATGGAAGTCAAAGAGTCCCCATCACCATCACAAGGTGATTTTTCTAAATTTGTTTATGTGAATAAATAAAAAGAAAGACTATAGGTGTAGATTGTGAGATTTTGTACTCTCCCATAAAGGAGGGTGTAAAATATAATGAACCCCAAGCATCACCAATACATGTCTTTGAAGATGAAGCAATATCATGATCACCATTTGTATTTGTCCTAGGAGGATTTGTGTGATGAAATTGAAATTAAGCGAAGCATACTTTGATGATTTCATGATTTTAGAAGGATAATAACGAGGACCTCTTGTTGTTTCTTGCATGTTAAACTATACAAGGACACAAATACCTTGTTCTTTTACACCACATCCATTTCCATTATAACCAAATTGTTTCAAGAGTTGATAATCTTCTTCGTAAATGGCTTCCATTTCTTTTGTAGAAGGTGGATTTTCATAATAATTTTCTCCATATGTGGATGTTTAATTTATGTCTTCCTCATTGTTAGAAGTTGTCAAATCAAATTCTTTTGTTGATACTACTGTAACTTCTTTGTCTTTTTTCAATTTTGATGGTGAAATATTATATTACCCCATGAATGTAGGTGTAAAATATAATGATCCCCAATCTTGTTCTAATAGCTTCATCATGGATGAAGGAAACTAATCTTTATATTCAATTTTTAAAGGTTTCACTTTTGAGACAGGAATCAATGTGCTGAAGGGTCTCTTAGTTCCCATTTTAATGTGTAAACAGTTCTCAAACTTAGGATTGACCTTTATTGTGTAAACCTTATTATTATATATATTTCATTGAATGATCAAGAATTGAAGGCCCTTCCTTAATATAATGAATCCATGGTCTACTTAAGAGAATATTATATGAAAGGTTACTAGGAATGACATGGATAGGAGTTGGTAGCTCAAGAGGGCCAACTTTAATTGGTAATGTTATCACACCAAGAGATTGTCTTCCCACAGTATCAAAACCATTGATAGACAAGGAATTAATTTGGATTAATTTTTTATCAACTCCAAGATTTTCTAGGAGATTAAAACTACAAACATTAATCCCTAAACCATTATCAATAAGGGTACATCTAATCTCAGTCTTGTTAATGATAACCATTATCATTTATGCATAATTTTTTTTGGTATCTTATGTGATAGAAAGTTGTGTTGAGGGAACTTAATATCTAAATTTATCACTTTCATACAATCAAACAAGGCAACTAAATCATTAGGTTTAAAAAAAATGCATATCAACCTTTTGCAAAGTCTCTTGGAGCATCCTGTTGTATGTATGTGATTTTTGAATTAAATCTCAAAGGGATATTTTGTAGGAGTATTAGTAAATTGCTCAATAAGATCATATTATTTAGCACCATGCTAAGGGATATTAGGTGTGGGTTAAAGGTATGGTTGGGTTAATGGGATAGATGTTGGTGGTTTTTTTTCTTGCTTATTATTCCTAGAGTTATATGTGTGAGAAACTACATGATAACTTGGTTTCTTCAAGACATGATTACTAGTGAGTTGTTTTACAATGTTTAGGATATGGCCATGAGATTTGGGAGGTTTTATAATTAGAGGTGAATTAGGAGGTCATATAATGAAAGGAGTCTTAAGAGGTCCAATAATTAGAGGAGTCTTGGGAGGTACAATAATTAAAGGAGATCTAATAGCCAATTATGCATTCATAACCTCATCTGAGTTAATCATTTGTTGATTATCTTCTATTGATTTGGAATCTAATGCCACCTTAGCATTTTCATCTATGAAATGAACCTTACTATCTTTTGAAATAAACTTATCAACAATTTCATCCTCTTGGGCCAAATATAATTCCAAGTGGGAGAAGTATTGGGAGAGAAACAAAGAAGATTCTCATGATGCTCAATGATTGGATCTTCTAGAACCAAGATACCTTCTTCACAAGTAGGTGAGGTATTGGGAGAAGAAAAAATGTGATTGTCATTAATTTCCATGATTGCATTCTCTTGCAAAAAAAACCTCTCACAAGCAAGAGAAATATTAGGAGAAGAACTAACATGATTTTCAATGTTTTCATTTTGTTTCCTTAGATTTTTTGCTCATAAGTTGAAATATTATAATTATACAAGCCATGTGTTATCATGCAAAAACTAAATATTTAAAAAGGAAACATGTTGTTACTTTCCCTATAGATCAAATGATCAAAATTATATAGATTTAAAAAATAGAATTGTAAAATAGAAATTAGATTTGAATAGAAGACACATAAAGGATTGCACAAAAAAGTTTAGGTCAAAATGATTGGACAAGAGAACCCAGGGTGACTATATCCTACAAATATTTTTGGAAATTTTAATTTAACTATGTACAATACTATTTGAAGTTCCTATTTTTGTGTGTATATAGGTGTGACAATGAATAGTTTTCCAGAATTTTCCCAACATATGATTATGTAACTCAAAAAGCAAGTGAGCAACAATTTGAAAAATGTTAAAGCAACAAATGAAAATTAAAAATGAAATTTCTATATCTAAGATACAATAATTGAATGATTCTAATATGTCAAAACCTAAAAATGATGATGTTATTTCCTTTTTGGAACAAAACAATGTAATTTTTCACTTTTTGAGCTATATTAAAGACACCTAAATGAATGCAATGAACACTTTCAGATTTGATTTCAAATTTAAATTATCTAATGAAGATTTTTAAATGCAACTGGAATGTACATTTGACCTAAGATGACTGAAAGTAATCCTATTGCAACCTATAATGTAATATTGTATGCATAAATGAATAATGCAAACAATGCAATACCAACCCTAGATCTAGGATGAAATGCTTCAAATTTTAGAATTTCTATAATGTTAATGTGTCAAGTTCACCAAAATGAAATGAAGGAAAATTGAAACCCTAGGATTCTCACCCTAGCATTTCAATGGTAACCTTTCCACAACATTTTATTTAATATTTGAGGTAGTGAGGCCTTGATGAATTTGGACAAGGTATAAGATTGAATTACAACTTGAAAGGTGATTCAACCTACCCTTGACCAAACTTGGAACGGGTTTTGGAATGAAATGAAATGATTTAATTAAGATAATGATGTAAATACCTATTTGCAAAACTAGAATATCACAAAGAAATTCATACTTTAGAAATGGAATAAGAAGAGTACTGTGCACTTGTGATATGAATTTGAAGCTGATTTTTGAGGACATAGTAATCCTAGGTGACTATGTCCTAGCAGATGAATTCTAGATCTATATTCACAGTCCTCTAGTGCCAGATCAGTACCTTCTTTCCCTAGTTGTCACACTTTCAAATCTTTGTCAGGTGCCGAGACAACTAAGTTTCTATATGTTTTCAAGGTGCATGGTTTGAATGCAACAATGAATAATTGACCTTCACACTTCTAAATTTCTTCATGTCTAAAACATACACATTTAAAGAGAGGGGAAGGGTTGTGCCATATAGGGGCTTACCTTAGTCAAAACCCTATTGAAAGGATGAAGGTGTTGTCATTGATGTCAACAAAAAGTCTTAAGGTTGGTTATGTCAATGATGACAACTATTTGTTAAGGAATTTTGTTACATGATGAAGATGTCAAGGATATTGAGAAAATTGTAAAAAAGAGGAAAACAGGTTGTTTTAGGTTGTGCATGTGTAGTTGAGATATTGAGGAAGTGTTATTTTTACATGGAGCTATCTTTATGTTGTAGTGTCTGAAGATGAATTAGAATGAAGTAATGTTTTGATATGATGTCTCTGGTACTTGGTTTTCAAGTGCTTTTGAGAAAATTTGATAAATAGAGAAAATAGTGTTGAGAAAGTGTTCAGTATGTGCTCTGGGATGTGCTCTATGTTCTATATTGATACTATGCATATGTGGATCTGATATGTTGTTCAAGTTTGTTAGAGGTTGCTATATTTATAATTTGGGTATCTAGATTGTTGTACAAAGTGAGATATTTTCACCATGTGAACCAATTTTTCAATGATGTTTTCTATGGCCTAGGAGAAATGTATTTTCTCCATGTTTCTTCAGATTTTGGATTTAGGTTGTGTGGATTTGAGAAGTTTCTTATAATGTTTGTATCTTTCAGAATTCAAGGTTTCACTTGATTTGGTATAGTACAGTGTGTGTTTCATGTGTTAGTGTGTGAATAAGCTCTACGAAATGATCTAGGTTGAAGTATTTGTATGATGTGAGTTTGGATGAATTCTTTGTTGGATTTCAAGTGGTTTGAGGATCATTCTAAATTGTGTTCAAGTGAGTCTTCTTGTTCAGAAGTTTTGGATTGATTTAAGGAAGCATGTACTTAATGTTTTATGGTGTTTAGTATAGGTATTGGACAACCTTGTGTTAAGAACTACATGTGAAGTTTATGAAAGCATGTTGAAGTGTGTTAGGATTAATGTATGACCTAATTAAGGATTTATATAGGTCACCTTCATTCCTATCCTCCATAGGAATTTTTAGGTGCTTACCTAATTTGAATTTGTAAGTGTAACAAATAGTTGTTGACCTTGGAGAAGGTTTTTGAGGTTGATATAAATTAGAGTAATGATGTTGTAATATGTAAGAAGGAAGCAAGATAGATGTGATATCAATGAAAAATTGATTTGTATTGTGTGAATTTGAGTAGAGGAGTGTGAAATTCAAAGTGTTGGATTCCTTAAGGCAGTGAGCTGAAGGTGTCCAAAATATTTCATGCAAGGGTGCGGAAGTGTTGGAGCATTTTTTATGGATTCCTTGTTGCATTGAGAATTTTTTCTCTATATAACATTTCTCTTCTATCTTCTTGTAATTCTTTATGTGGCAATGAGTTTAGGCTATGAGCCTTTTTGGATAGTGTTTCCTATTATGGTAGTGAGCCCTTGTACTATTTTTGTAATTAATTATATTGTGAGCTAATACTTACTGTGCTTTTCCCTCTTTGGGTATTCCACATAAATTTGGTGTTCTCTTGTGTATGGTGTTGTTATTTCAGTTTTTGTTATTTGAATTTCATGTTTAATCACTTTAACAAAATAAGGGTTTAATGAATGTATGTGGATCTAATTACTATTGAGGGTTTTGATGTTTTAATTTTCTAAAATTGATTCACCCCCTATCAGTTGTTTGGTTCATTCATCAATTGGTATTAGAGCAAGGTTCCTTGGAGAAGAGCTTAACTACTTGAGGTAGATCTGAGATACCAAAGCAAATTGATTGCCCTGAATTTGATGGAACAGACTATGCACTTTGGAAGACAAAGATGGAAGGATATCTTGTAGCTCATGGATTTAAAATTGAAAAAGTACTAAAGAATTAGTATGTCACACCTTCGAATGATCCAAGCACAAGTGACGATATCAAGGAACATGAAACAAATGGTAAGGAAAGATTTATTCTCATGATTAGTCTTTCAAATTCTAAATTGGTTAAAGTTATGAATCTTAAGACTACTAAAGATGTTTGGGATAAGGTTGAAAGTATTTATGAAGGAGATGACAAGGTCAAACAAGAAAAGTTGTAGAATATGAAGGCACAATTTGAGGCTATGAAAATTTCTAAAGATGAAACAATTTCAAACTAAATGCAACAAATTGATGAACTGGTAAGTGCTATGAGAGGTCTTGGTGCACAAGTTAAATAACCTAGGGTGGTAAAGAAATTTCTCAGAACTTTTCCTGATTCATACAATGAAAGGTATCTACTATTGAGGAAGTTGAAAATTTAAATACTTATTATAGAGATTATTTGATTGGTACACTAACTACATTTGAAATGAGAAAGCTTGGTTTGAAAAATGGTAGAAAAGTTGAGACTTCTTTTAAGGTTGGAAAATCGAAAAATATTGAAGACTTAGATGGAGATGATCTTGATGATGTGGAAGCTAAATTTTTAAGAAGGATGAAAAAGGTAACTTGTAATTACAAAGGTAAACTACCTTTCAAATGATTTAGTTGTGGAAATGTAGGTCATTATGCTTCAATATTTACAAAAAGAGTTGTGAACAATAAGAGTAAGGAGAAGAAAGGAAAGATGATTAAAAAAAGTTACTATGTCAAAGAAGATGTTGGTATTTCTGATGATGAATCTAATTATGGAAATTTTGATGATAATGAATTCTTGTTCTTAGCTATAAGGGAATAATCTAGTTCTACTAACTCTAAAATTTGTGTGAAGGAAAGTGTTCTAGAGAAGAAGGATAAGGTTGAAGGTACTTTGGTGTCTGCTTTTCATGTTAAAGAAGATAAAAATTACTGGGTTGTTGACAATGGTTGCTCTAATCACATGACTGGTGTTATGCCTTGCATAACCACCCCATTTTTTTGATCAAAATGGGTCCCACTTTTATGTTTTTGTGTTTTTGTTTCCTTTCCTTTTCCCTTTCTTGTTTTTTTTTTCCTTGGTTTCTACACTAAGGGTTGTTTCCCTTTTCGAGCTTTGTTTTCTTATTTTCTTCCTTTTGTTTGGAATCATAATTTTGGATTGAACTTGCACCCTTTCTCAAAAAGTTCAATTATTGTTTCATTTTATGATTCCATGGTTTTTTCCTATTTAGAATCAAAAATTCCAATTAGAACTTGCACCTTTTCTTAAAAAGTTCAAGTTTGTTGTGTTTTTCTAGTCCTGTGCCTTTCTTTAGAATTGAAATTTCAAATCACACCTACACCTTTCCCTGAAAGGTTTTAGTTTGGATTACTTCTCTAGTTCTACCTATGTTGTTATCTTGCCTCTTGTCTATTCAAAAATGTGATTTTCAATCAGACTTTTCTAATGATAGTCAAGTTCCAAATCCAACTCCAATTTTGAAACCAACTCACCAACTACATTTAATGCTAATTACTCCACATGTACAGACTCAATATTTAATCAAATTTATCCCACAGTTGTGCTCACAAGTGCATTTCATTTTCACTAGGAGAAGAGTGAAAGAGTGATAGAACATTTGAATTTGGGTGTTTGAGGAATCGTTGTTTCAAATTGACATTTTTTTTATTCGAGGTAGGGTCTTCCCTGTTCTTCATTTTCCTTTTTTTGTTTCATTTTATTCTCATTTTTTGTGTTAATTTCGACATGTTTTGTGTGGTTTTGATAAAAAAATAAAAAATAAAAAAATCATTTTGCTTGATTTGATCTTCTAGGTCTTGTTGTTTTTGCATTTCAATATTTGGGTTGTCATGCTTTTTCTACTTTGTCTTTGTTTTGTGCGAGTTTTATTTTGTCTTAGTTTGCATGTTGTACTTTTCATGGGATTGATTTTTCCCACCCTTTTAGCTAGGTTTTTCATACAATTTTTAGGTTTGATCATAGGTTTTAAATTTTAGTCCCTTTAGAATTTTCTTTTCCACACCCACCTTTCACAATTTAGTTCAAATCCTAAATGAAATTTTGATCCCAAAATCTATATTCTAAACTTGCTATAATTTGTTCTTCGGACCAATTAGAGATCCAAGTTTCGAATGAACTTTTTGACTAAAGGACTAGTTGCAATATGCTTCTATGATTCTGAAATTTGACCTTGTATTGTTGTGCATTTTTCTGACTCGGCCATTTAGAATTCCAAATTTTGAACCAACTTTTTTGATTAATGGTTAGGTTCTATGTGCTTTTCCACTTTCGATTTCTAAAGTCTTCACAATAGATAAAGGTTCATCAGGTTTTCATAATTCCTAAGTTCACTTTAATGCTTTGGTGCTTTCAAAATTATGAACACCAAATGGACCTATGAAACAAATGGCCATGTTCTTAATACATTTTTTATTCTAACTTCTGATAAGAGTTGAACCTTAAATACTTTATTTTTAGTTAATTTTGACCAAGATTCCAAATTTGGACACAACTCGAGAGATAAGAGCCAAGTTCCATGTATAATTTTGATTCCAATTTCCGCTAACAATGATCATGGTTCCATCAGAATTTTGAGTTTCAAATTGACCTTTTTATCCAAGGTTCATGTTCCAAGTGCTTTTTCAGTTTTGATTTTTGGCATTAACAAACAAGATTTACTACTTTTTAATGGAGTTCTATTACAGTTTATAATTTCTATAGAACATGTTTTAGAGGGATTTTAGAGGGTAAAATTTTTAATGTATTCCTGATGAAATTCTCCTTTGTTTTGTTGCTTAGGTATCATAAATGTTTGATTCAATGGAGCAACCTATTGCTAAGGAAGTATAGAGAAGGAATATAAATATAAGTTAAGAAAATTGGATTAGGCCCATTACACAATAAAGTATAAATACCAAGGTGCTATGATGGTGTCCAAGTTCACTTCTAGCATGATGAAGATTACTAATACAATGTTGGGACACATTCATTTGGAGGCATTCAAAAAGGATATATTTGATTACAATGCCAGTCTAAGATCTAAGAGGATAACATATTTAGGGCTCACTCATGTGGCATCTTTCCCTATTGTTGTTCAATATCTTAAACTTATTCTAGTAGTAGTAGAGGCTTACAACCCCACCCAGTGTAAATGTATTGACTAACGAGTAATGAAATAGTTGACTTATCCCTTGCCATGATCAAGATAGTGTTTGATTTGTTACCCTACCCTCAACTAATGATTGTAACAAAATCTAAGGTGTTGCAACAATATGAGAAGGATGTAAGCACACACCAACAAAAAATGAATAAGAATTGGTTAAAACCTAGTAATAAATCTATTACCAAGCTTCCTACAAAGATTACAAGGTTAGATTTATTCTCAAAAATTGGGGATATTATCACATTGCTAAGTAGAGTCTTGGGAAAAGAAAGCTCCCATATGTATGAGAACTGGATGTTTCATTTTATTGAACTGATCTTGAAATGTGTAGTGTATTTGTACTGGGGTAGATTATTTCTAATAATATTCATAATTAACTCAGCAAAGCAAAGGATTCAAAGGAGTAATATATCTCATCATATGTAGTATATTGTGCAGCTAGGATGAAAAACCTGCCAGGATTGAACACTATAGTCTAGTTAGAGGTGAAGGGCTTGGGAAAAGAAAATCTAGGAATATTATGACCAACTAGAGCTCAAAGCATTAGAGAGACATTTTGAGAGAGTGAATGATTCTTTTTTGTATGTTATAATTACTCAGCTGTCAGGAGATGTGGGGTCTAGATTGACTACAAAAGCCATGGAATCGGTAAAGCAATGAGGGAACTAGTTTATCTAGTATCCTAAGTCAACCTACATCCACTTATGGGGATATGATGGAGCACCATTTTTACTACCTAGATGTTGTAGTAATAACTAGATTTTGATTGAGTTCTCTTGATAAATGAGGTGGATTAACCTCAAGTTCAACAACAAGCATAAAGGTGGAGAGGTAAAATATCTTAGTGACCTTGGTTTTTATCAATGCCTATCTATTGGAGATGAAAAGTTTACAATTGAGGAGCTATAGGTTGTTAACCTAAAATTATATCAAGGAAGGAAGGACTTTGACCAAAAAGGGAAAATGAATAATTTTTATGCATCCTTGTTCCCACATCATGAGCCCCACATAGAGGATTTTTGGGGCATATTTACAAGAAATTTCTGAATCAAGAAAGATGAAATATGAGAGGTTAACCATCCCTCAAATGAGGGAATTTAAGGTGAAAGAAGATATACAGAAAAATATGTCAGATAATGTTTTAAAAATTGATCCACAATATGATATGCAACCCATCAATTGGATGGAGAAGGAAGAGTGTAACATTGATAAAATCTTTGTAACTATCATAGAACAAAGTTTGAAGTGGATTACTAAAATATTAGAGGATAGGCAAAACAAGGGCAAGAGAAAAGAGGCACAAGGACAAGCATATTCCTCTCCTCCACCTAATAAATACAAGAGGATTAAGAAGAAGACACCATAAGTAGGAGAAGGAAATATCATAATGGAGAAAAGTTATTGAAGCCTTCCAAAAGGCTACAGTCACCTATCAAGTTGTTGCCTGAGGAGTAGTCTCAGGTTTGGGTGTCCAACCCATTTCCACAGTATATCCAAAAACTAATACTATTCAAGAAGGTCCTTCTTCTATACCTTCACAAGCTCAAGAAACAATGGCTAAAGAAGCCCCCCCACTGCTCCTTCAACAACAAAAACAACTAGAGAAGGAGAAGAGACTCCTCTCAGGGAGGAAGAGAAGGAAGAAGATGAAAAGTAATTTGAGGAAGATGTAGAGTTTCAAGAGGGAAATATTTGGAGAGAAGTAGAAGTTGAACATGTCCTGAAAGAAGATGAGAAATGAGAAATTATGGAAAGTGCTAAAGAGAAAGCTGCTAAGGATGAGGCTACAAAAAAGGAAGCTCAAATAAAAGAGCTCAAATAGAAAAAGAGAGATGAGGAAGAAGCTCAGAAAACTGAGATGGAAATAAAGAAAATTAAGGAAATAAAATCTTAGAATGAGAGGCTTGAGCAAGAAAAGATAGAAAAGGAGAATTTCAAGAAAGAGCAAGCTGAGAGAGAAAATTTAGAAGAAAAAGCTAAATAGTTGCAAACAAATGTAAGAAAAGGAGAAGAGTAGCCACATCAGGAACAATAAATGGCAACAACTACTGCAGCTCCCACATGGATCAAGCTTAATCTACAAAAGAGGAAACAAGTGGTAGCTTAGCCTTTGAGTTGGGATGAGATGATATAGGTGATAAAAGTGGTGAAACCCAAGAATAAATAAAAGGTTATACAATCCACCGAGCTAACTACTGAGGGAGATTTGATTACAGAATTTGCTACTCCAATGGCTAATAAGGATGATAGAGAATTACAAGTTTTAGATTATCAAGTAAGCACATTCAAATTGGGTAAGAAAACTCAGAATCAATAGATGATTCTTCTAGATTTGGCAGCTACCTCAACAAAGTCCGGAATGCAAAAGGACAAGCAAGCCAAAGATGAGCTGAAGGCTCAACTAGCTCACATGAAATTTTTTGTCAAGGATCTTGCCTGTCCACTGTCAAAAAAACCTTCTTTTGAGGTACCTGTATTGGTTAGTAGAAATGAAGTTGAGGACCTCCTAGAGATGAAAAGGAAAGTATATATATTTGATAATTTTTCTAACCATGTGAAGGTCATGGTGAAAGTGTTGCTTGAAACTAGTTATAAGCTATATAGTGAAGCATGTGCACTAAAAAGACAAATAAAAGAGTTGATTAAAACCATGTGGGATGAGGAAGAAAACTATCACATGTACATGGAAAAATTAAAGGAAGTAAATAAGTTGAGTGCAGATGAGCTTAATGAAGTAGTGATTCTAGAGGATGAAAGTCCAGACTACCTAACCAAGTGAAAAAAGCTCATGGTGTTTAAGATGGAGGTAATGATTGAACAAAGGATAATATTATTGGCACTACAACATGAAATAATGTAACAAATTGGGTTGTTTGAAGAGATTGTTTGTTTATTCACCATTTAAAAACTACCATCAAGTACCAAGTTAGAAGAATTACAAACCATCAATGAGGCTTGGAATAGCAGGTGGAAGACAATGGTAGGCACTGATGGTGAGGGTATTCTCCTCAATAGATTTGCATGTATTAAATTTGATACCCATCATGTTATGGGTGGCATTAGCAATCTAAAGGACATTAAAAAGTAGCCATCAATGTATAAAATCTAAAGGACATTAAAAAGTACCCATCAAAATGGAATGGTTAGATGGGCCAGATAAACTATTAACATAAATTTTGGCCAATTATGAAAAATATAAGTAGAAATAAAGTGTAATGAAGATATAGTTCAAATTTTAAAATAAGAATAGGCTATTTTGATCAGTTTTGAAGTAAAAGGTGCAATTTTTATAGCAGTTCCTATAAAATAGGAAGGAGCAGTAGTGAACTAAAGGTCATCTCCATCTAGTAATGAAAGAAGCATCACTTCACCATGCATGCAGTTTTGACCACGTGAACACTCCAATTGAATTGGGGTGCCTCCTATAATTGTGGATCTGGAGTTTGGATGCCCTATTTTTGTGGATCAAGGATTTTGAAGAAGATTTTATGAAACAATTTTCTATAAGTTGTAGAATGGAAATCATTGTGAATGGTTGGAAAATTGAAGTTATATTTGTATCCTTAAATTAGACAATTTTAAGTTTTATGCAGTTAATTAGTTTTCAAAAATTTCTTAAGTTTAGTGATGACATTGAAAGATAGTGGTTTTTCAAGTGTGAGTGAATTGTGTTGGATGTAAATACTACTTATTTGATTGAAATCAATTGAAGGACATGAATTTAAAACCCTCAATTGTGTCATTTGTGAATGATATTTTCCTTTTGTTTATTAATCTACAAAATCTGTGATGAGTTAATTAAATGCATCTTTCATTAATTCTAGTAAAACAAATTGCAAGTATGCTTATTGAATATGCACTGTGAATAGATATAATTCCATAAATGATTATGAATTGTTTCATTCCTCATTTTTTACTTTAAGGAGATCTTGTTATATAATTGCATGTCTAAATAGAGGAAAAATATGTATTCACATTTTCTATTCTAAAACTTATGGTGTATCTTTTTATGTTTATTTAAAAAATCTAATGTTTGGTACATCTAGGATATCAGTTTGTTGCTTTTAACTCAAAAAAGGCCCCTTGAATATTATAGTCATTTTTTCCACTAAGTAATATAGTATAGTTGTGAACCAACTACCAAGACCTTGGAAGATAGGTAATATTATTATTAGTTATCTTTTCAAGAGAAGTAGAGTAGAAATATTTTTCTAAATGTTTGTTGTGTCAATTTGGCCATCAAAAAAATTGGCACTAGAAGGAGGGCTTGAAGGAACAAACTAGAGTTAAGTGGATCTTTTTCACCAGACTAGTTTGAATTGGTTCTAAGATCTACTCCCATCAAAGAGCCATCTTTAAAACTCTAATCTCCTACTTGACCTATAAACATGTAGAACTCCAATCCTACCATTGTTAAAACCACCAATAACTCCACCAAGATTTCCACTTATAGAACACCTGTAGCAACCTAACTTACTTCCAACAATGGCATTATTTGTAGGAAATTCATCACCACTAGGAACCATTCTCAGGGTATTCATGAGATGGCTAAAGATCTAGAATGATTTAGCCCCAGATATTCCCATTGGGAATCATAAAGTGTTGAGGAACACATTCAAGCATTCAAAGATGAATGCACTAGGGCTCAGATAGAACATCATGATGTAGCCTGCAAACTATTTCCATATTCACTAGGAGATATGACAAATAATTGGTACCTTAGCTTGCCCACTAAGTCCATTATGGGTTGGACATATTTGAAGAATGCCTTATTAACTAGTTTTAGGTCTATGAAAACCCTACCATCTTATAGCATTTGTTTTCCACAATTAGGAAGGAACACCATGAACCCTTTCCTTTATTCAACGCCGAGTTCTAGAGGATTTATAGGAATTTGTAGCCACCTGGTGCATGGAACCTAAGATCTCATGTTTGAAGGTGGTCAAGTGTTGAGTTTTGTTTGGTTTTGTGTCATTTTGTGGTAATTGTTAAACAGGCACAGGACAACTAAGAGGGGGGGTGAATCAATTATCACACAAATTCAACCTTAAAACTTTATCACTTATCAAATCATCAACCACACTATTTTGTTATTAAATATGAGCAAGAAACAAAAATAATAGAAAGTAAATCAAGACAATGAACAAGAAATTTTTACGTGGAAAACCCAATAAGGGGAAAACCACGATGAGGGTTAACTCACTATATAGTATTTTAAAAAAGAGGCTCACTACCAAAACAAGGACTCATTTTCCAAGTACAAAGGGTCACTAATTACAAAGGACTCACTGTCCAACAAAGAGGCTCACTGCCTACACAGAATTATACAAAAATAGTATAAGGCTTTACAGTCAAAAATGAACTGGAAAGATGCACCTATTATGTGTTGATATAGTTCTGAATATGCTCACAACTGTTGCCTTTCTTATCACACCTTCACATTCATTACTTCTTCACTACTTCTTCTGTCACTTTTCTATAGACTCATCGCACTTCCACACATACACTCATGCACACACACATTCGTACACTCTCTATCTAACTATTTGTCATATACTTATATATATATATATACATATACATATATATATACATATATACATATATATATACATATATATATATATACATACATATATATATATATACATATATATATATATATACATACATATATATATATTTATATGTATATATATATATATCCAATCTCCATTGCAAGCACTAATTAGGTCGGCCTAATTAGATGCAATTAATTTATAAAGTATATCAACTATCAGCTCCACAAATTATTTTCAAAATGCTTTAACCATTAGCACATTGCATTATGTCGGCTTGGACCAAGAAATAGATCGCACATAAGTTTTCATATCATATCAAAATTATCTTAACAAGTTGGCTAGGAGTAGTCTTCAACGCAACCAATAGAATAATGTCACTTCATTGTACAAACACCAGAACATAAAATATCTTGATCATACATGCCTTTAACATCCATCAGTAGTTTCCCAAAACTACAACCAAAACCTGTCAACTAGAGAGAAGTGAGGACTAGAATACCGGATGGGCAACCAAAAATACCATAGAAGATAAGATAGTCATATGCACCAGTTTAGAGTACCAGAACAAACTACCAACATGGTGACATCAATGACAACATATAGATAATCTAGTCATTCTTCCAACAATCTCCCCCTTTTTCATTGATGGAAACATGTAAACAAAAATTCTCCTTTCCTCAAAAACTTTTAACTCTCTCCATCCCAAGAATAACACTCTCCATCCCAACACTCTCTCCCTTTGACATCAATGGAAAAAGGGCACCAAAAATGAGTGTAAACATGGTGACATCAAAAATTCAAAATATTTTCCAAAAACTTCAAAACTTCCAACAATCCAGAGTTTTTAAGCATACAGTAATTAAGTGAAGATGACATTCTTCACCTAAAATACCTTCTTATACCTTTCTTTGAGAACTGGATACAACTTCTTCTAGTTAAAAATAGCAGACTCCATTTTTGTGCATGTGCTCTCCAATAATCCCAATAGAGTAAAAGAGGGTGACCAATCTACAACAGAACATTGTTTCTCAACATCTTCAACATCAATAAGGATTCCAAAAAGATGCTCTAACTGGACTTCAACAATCTCTTTAAGAAGCCAGAAGGTATTTGTCACATCATCTCTTTGTCTTTGTGTAATGATTAGTTCATCCTATAGTTCTCCAAATCTTATCCTTTGCTTCCCTTCTTTATCTTCAAATATATCAAAACTCTTTCCAATGTCATTCACCTTGGCTTCAATCACTTCAATTTTGCTTCTGAAATTATCTATAGTTGTAGGCCATTGAAGAAAATACTTGTAAACATCTTAAATTTCTTTAACACACTTCTTTGTTTCCACAATCAACCCAAACAATCTTTGCATAGCCTTTTTCCATCTCCTTTCAACCAAGATTCCCATTTTGCATCCTTCTAGACCTTCAAAGAACATCCTTTCTTTAACAATCTCAATCAATTTTTTTGGCAAGAAATCAGAAACAATAGATACTTCAATACATTTTTGAAATAGATAATCTACCAGTGCATCATCAATTTTCAATCTTTCAATAGGCAAGGCATCATCCCATAATTCACCAATCTTCTTCATTTTTCCTTCTACTATCATAGACTAGATTTCATTAGGATAAAGGGATTCAGTGCCAGTCAGAGATTCTTTCTCCTTCTAATCCGAAATATCAGTGATGTCTTCAATCATTTCCTTTCTCTTGTTCGATTTCAGAGGGGAATCATTGATAACAACGTCCATTTTTCTTTTTTTAGAGGAAGAGCCCACTTTGAATTGACTTGATGCAGATATACCAGAGCAAGGGTTTGCTTGCAAGGATGAGAAATATGATCTATACATATTTTCATTATCTTCCGAAGATTCTAGATGTCTGTAAATTTATTTTCCAATAGGGATACTAGATTCCCACATCATATTATCCTTTCCTAGTAGAGAATTCAGAAAGTAAAACACCATACATACCAGTAAGGATCTAAAATGAAAGGGATAATTCTTGACCAATGACATTAGAACATTTTCAATCAAATTCTCAAGTAACAAGCTACATAAATCAAACTATATGTTCTCCTTGACCATCATGTGGGCAATATGTATGGCAATAGTTGAAGTTGAGCTTTCACAATTTCTAAAATAAATTTTGTATGAGATATTGTATGCAACATACCTAATGGCCAAGTCAACAAGTTTATCAATCAACAATGCTCTTTGATCTTTTCCAATCCCAGTCAGTTCCACCGCATCTTTACATTTCACAGTTTTCTTTCTAGGAAGTTCTCCAACACTACATAATCCAGTGATCACTTTGATTACTTCCTCCAAGATCAAATAGGGTTTTCCTAAAACAATGCTTCCATCCTTGAAATAGTTCAACAAGAACAAGATAACTTCCTTATCTGTAATCCACATAAATTAAGTTCTTAAATCCATACCTAGGGTTTTTATATTCTGTAATTCAACTTCTCTCAACCTTAGTTCAATTTCTTTCATTTTCCTATGATTGTATTCTTCTACTTCGACCCTTTTCAGCTTCAGAGAGGTAACACCACACGATCCACTATCCATTGCTTTGCTTTCTTGAAATTCAATGATACTTCTTCAATTTTCTTCTCTCCTTTTGCAAACAAAGTAAAAGGTTTTTAGATTATCTGATATAATTTCTTTGAATTCCCTTCAGAAATACTTTGAGCACACCTCAAGATTTCTTTAGAGAACCTTCCAAATACTTCAAATGAAAAATTAACCAAAAAAGCATCACAAATTTTTACTTAACCTTCGCTGAGTTTTCCCTAAGCACATTAAATGTGGCAAACACAAAAAGCTACTAAACGCACACTTCACTTAGCACAGAAAAACCTAATTTGGTCTGAAAATCCTTATACCAACATATTTTTCTCCGGTTCCTTTTCCAAACTCTCTAAATAAACATTCTTATCATTCTAACCACATGCCAACCTCTGACACACCATTCTTCCAAGAGGTTTTTATGATCTTCTGAAATTGCTCCCCCTAAGACCATGCTAGGTCTACATTTAAAATAAGTCATCTATACCGGATGAGGGTACAGACACATCAGGAGTCTTAGGTTTCTCTTATTCTTTCTTCTTCCATACCTTATCCATTTCTTGCTTCATCTCTTCTTTGTCAATCTTCTTTACCGGTTCACTCTTTTCTTCCGAAGTAGACTTCTTTCCTTTCTTATTCTTCAAAACTTTAGATACATGTCCAGGTTTATTGCAGTTATAACATATCACACCTTTCTAATTAGACTGTCCTCCATTAGTCCTTGATCTACACTGATTTGCTCTATGTCTGAATTCATTGCAGGCATAGTAGTAGCCATTAAAGAATTGATTCATTATGCCTTCATTAAACCTATTCCTCATTACCTAACTGATCAAACTCACTTGAGATCTACATTTTGTAGCCTTATGTCAAAATTTCCCACATTTAAACATTTTTTGAACTAGAAAACTGGTTTATCCTACTCCTACATTCAGTTGCTCTATGACCATATTTGTTACAAGAAAAGAAAACACCATCAAAATAGGGGTACCTCTATACATTAGGTTGTCTCACAGATGGTGTTCTTGCAAAATTCCTTCTCTACTTTCTCTTGCCTTGATTCTTCTTCACATCTTTAGAACTTTCATCGGTATCAACTCCTAAGCAACCTTTGTCTTTACATGATTTTTTTCTTGCAAGCAGTTCTTCAATTTTATTGGAGCTAGACCTAAAATTATTTTCATAGATTTTAGCCTTCTCTAGTTCAACTCTTAAGTTTACTATCTCCTGCTCAAGTCTGGAATATTCATCAAACTTGTTATGCACCATTGTATTCAATCATTCTTCAATCCTCTTCTTTTCTTCTACTGTCACTTTTAGTCCAATTATCTCTTGTTTTAGTTGTTCACCTACTTCTCTGTGTCTTTCCTTAAATTTCTTCAACTGTTCCTTCAATTTTTGAACACATTCATTTGCTTCATCAAGATCCTCTTTCAAATCTCTGCTTTTTCTTTCTACTTTATCAAGATCTTCAAGAGCAATTTGGAGTTCTCCTTTATCATCCATTCAACAAGCCTTCAAGATCCTCCTCAAGTGGTTAAGCTCTACACAAGGAACCAAAGCTCTGATACCAATTGTTAAACAGGCGCAGGACAACTAAGAGGGGGGGTGAATCAGTTTTCACACAAATTCAACCTTAAAACTTTATCACTTATCAAATCTTCAACCACACTATTTTGTTATTAAATATCAGCATGAAACACAAATAACAAAAAGTAAATCAACACAATGATGACCAGATTTTTACGTGGAAAACCCAATAAGGGAAAAACCATAGTGAGGGTTAACTCACACTATATAGTATTTTCAAAAAGAGGCTCACTGCCAAAAGAAGGACTTGATGTCCAAGTATAAAGGCTCACTACCTACAAAGGACTCATTGTCCAACAAAGAGGCTCATTGCCTACATAGAATTATACAAAAATAGTATAAGGATTTAAAGCCAAAAATGAACTAGAAATATGCACCTATTATGTGTTGATACAGTTACGGATATGCTCACAACTGTTTCCTTTTTTATCACACCTTCACATTCATTACTTCTTCAATATTTCTTCTGTCACTTTTCTATAGACTCATTGCACTTCCACACATACACTCACACACACACACTCTCTATCTAACTATTTTCCATATACTTATATATATATATATCCATCTTCATCACAAGCACTAATTAGGTCAGTCTAATTAGATGCAATTCATTTATAAAGAATATCAACTGTCAGCTCCACAAAATATTTTCAAAATGCTTTAACCATTATCACATTACATTATGTTAGCTTGGACCAAGAAATGCATCACACATAAGTTTTCATATCATATAAAAATTATCTTAACAAGTGAGCCAGGAGTAGTTTTCAACACAACCAACAAAATAATGTCACTTCATTGTACAAACACTAGAACAAAAAATATTATAATCATACATGCCTTTAACATCCATTAGTAGTTTCTCAAAAGTGCAACCAGAAACTATCAACTGTGAAGAAGTGTAGACTAGAACACCAGATGAGCAACCAAAAATACCGGATCAGCCATCGGAGAAGATAAGACAGTCATATGCACCGGTTTAGAGTACCAGACCAAACTACCAACATGGTGACATCAATGAAAACATATAGATAATCTATTCATTCTTCCAACAGTAATAAGGTCTACTTAGACCATTTTTAATGTCTTTTTCATTCTTTTGAGTCATTTTGTATTAGGTTGTGCAAAGTTATCATTTTTGCTAAAAGTTGTAAAAAGTTGCTATGCAACTTTTCATTATTTTTGCATTTGGAGGAAGTTGAATAGTTAGGGAGTTAAAATGTGGTTGTAGTTCATTTTATTTTGGTTTTAAAAGCATAAATACATCATGTAATGGTTTAACCAAGGTTATGGAGGTGCTTTTGTAAGTTGAACATCAATAAAGTTCAGGTTTCCTATATTTTTCTATTGTAATTTGCTGCAACAGGAGGTTGTACATCCTTTTATAGCTTGCAAGTGGTCTCTAATTGATTGAGGATAATGTGGAATTGATTCTACTTTCCAAAAAACTTGGTTTCATTAAATTTCATTTAGTTTTGAGCATTTTAGAAGCAATTTACTCCATATCACTTTGAAACCCTAGGTTTTGGTGCTTTGAGTGGGAAAATGGAGTTTTGAGCCATTCCATTGGTGAAATGGCCTGATAACTAATGGAATGGAAGTAATTAGGATGTGTTTTGAGTTTTTGAAGTTTTTAGGGGCAGGGGTTAAGGATTTGAGCAAATGGGTTGATGCCCTATTTGGTTAAACTCATGTTTTTAAGCAATTGTGATGCATAGGTGATAGGGTTTGTGAAAAAGCTTTGTAGAATTTTTTTTATGAAATGTAAAATGTTTAAGTAGACTATATTTGACATTTTTGGACTAGTGGTATGATATTTTGAGGTCTGGGTTGTAAAAACCACAAAGTGGCCTATCAAAACAAGCCTAATTAGGCCTTTTCCAAGCGTAGCAGTAGACTTTAGCCCTTGGTGCTCCAAAACAATCATATCTAAAAAAATTATATGATTTAAAAGAGCTTAATGGGTATCCATTTTATATTCTAGTTTGGAGTTCTTATCTAAAAGTTATGGATAAAATACCATGTTTGTTGTGCTACTAGGAAAAAGGGAAACTTGTGAAGAAAAATCATTTATTTCATGTTTAAAGAGTTTGACAAGAGGTTGTTTGAGTGATTTTTGGTCTTGATACGCTAATTTGCATCAAATTGGTATGAAAGCATAGGTCTTATCTGAAGAAGGGAGAGAAAGTGTGAAACAAGAAGGAAAATGTGAAGCAAAAAGTGAACAAAATGCCTCCAAAAGGGAAAACCATTGCTAGGGAAGTGAATGAGTTGAAGGAAAAGCAAGCTAGAGAGATGAGAGAGTTGAAGGAGATGCTTTCTACTCTAAAAAAATTTATAAAAGAGGTATAGTCATGGGTGATGAGAGTGACTCTGAAGAAGAAGAGGAGACTAAACAAGAAGAGGAAGAGGAATTGGATCTTGATGATCAGAGGATGGCTAAGTTGCTGAGAGCAGTCAAGGAAGATAAATACAAGGTGAATATTGATGTACCTTAGTATGGAGGTAATTTAAATTTAGAAGAAATTTTAGATTGGATTGCAACTCTTGACAATTATTTTGAGTGTGAGGATGTATCTGAGAAACAAAGGGTGAAGATTGCAAAATCAAAGCTGAAGGGTCATACTCTATTGTGGTGGGATTGTGAGCAAAATAAAAGGAGGAAAAAAGGTAAGTCAAAGATTTTTTCCTGGGATAGAATGGTGGCAAGGCTGAAAGGTAAGTTCTTACCATTTAATTATGCAATTCAAATGTTTAAGAAACTTCAAGTTCTTAAACAAAAAAAATGGATGTCAAAGCCTATACTGGAGAATTTTATAAGTTGAGTATAAGGGCAGGTCACATGGAGGATGAGGTGGAGAAGGTGGCTAGGTATCTCAATTGGTTAAGGTTCAACATTCAAGATGAATTAATTTTGGAAAATCCTAGAACAATTGAGAAATTTTATCAAATGGAAATAAGGGCAGAAGAAAAACTTAAAAGAAGGAAAGACAAACAAACTAGGGGTAGAGGCAACAATAATAGAGGAAGAGGGACATTTTCTACTCCAAGGTAGTCCTATGAAAGTCAAGAAGATGTGAGCAAGGACAAAAAACAAGTTTTTTATGAAAGAGATGGATTTAGAGGTGGTAGATCAAGCTTTAGAGGAAAATTTGGAGGTCAAGGAAGATGTTCACAAGGATTCACAGGAAGGTTCTATCAATGCAACAACTTTGGACACCAAGCATGGAAGTGAAATGAAGGTAAAGATTCTAGTTCACATGGAGGAAAAATAAGGAATCAATTGGTGCAAGAAGAGGATACTAAGAGTGTAAACCCTCCATCATTACATGTTGCTCCTGAATTTGGAGAATCACTAATGGTAAGGACACTTATCAATGCATCAAAGGAAAAGGAACCATCACAAAGAAGGACACTCTTCAAGAAAACTTGTAAGTGCATGGGTAGGGTATGTAAGGTTTTGATTTATTTAGGAAGCACAAATAACATGGTTTCTAATGAGATGGTTGAGAAACTTAGATTTCCTAGAATACCACATGATACTCCTTATAAAGTTTCTTGGTTGAATGAAGGTCAATTTGTTTTAGTTAATGATCAAGCTTGGGCAGAGTTCAATATAGGAGGGTACAAAGATAAGATTCTAAATGATTTGTTACCTATGGATGTGTGCCATTTGCTGTTGGGGAGACCTTGTAAATTTGATAGGCATGCAATGTATGATGGTAGGAAGAATGCTTATGAGATAGAGAAAGATGGTATTTCCTATACCTTGACACCCTTGGAAGAAGATGATAAAGGAAAAACTAATCAAACTACTATGATGATGGTTAGTAGGAAAGAGTTTATAAAGGTAGAGGAAAAGGAGGATAGGAACCTTGTAGCCACTCTTAGATTTGGAAATGTTATGATAGCAGGTTTGAAGAATAACTTGATTTTGGAGGGAAATGGTATTGAGTTGGTGTCAAAATATGATTTATTGAATGTCAAGGATGAATTGATTTTGCATATTCAAGGTTGGCTTAAAAGGTATGCTAATGTGAAGATAGAAGAGGTGATTCATGCAATAATTTCTAAAGAGGATGGTGGTCATTCAAATCCTTTCATATCAGAGGTTGGTAAATCTACGAAAGCAGTAGTCCTCGAGGCAGAATATCTGATGGAAGAGGTGGAAAACATAGGTGAAGAGCTCAAAGCTAAACTAAGAGGGAAAAAAAATAAGATCAAGCATACATCAAAAGTGAAGCATAAGGATATTCATTACAAGCATGGAAGAGGTTTGGTAATAGGTAAAGAGTTAGGTGCAAATGACAAATAGGTTAAGGAGGATCCATCAAGCAACCCTCAATAGTTGGAGCATAACTTAAGTGGAAAAGAGTTCAAGAATGCAAGGAATAATGCCAATTTTTAGTACTTGGTTCATTGGAAGGGGTTTCCTCCTGGAGATATCACTTGGAGGTGAAAATATGCATTTGATAAACATGGATTTTGTGTTGCAGCATTGTGCTCAAGGGTACTTGAGTTCCTTTTGCCCGAGGAATATGGTGTAGGGCACCTGAGCTCTCATGTTTGAAGGTGGTCGAGTGTTGAGTTTTGTTTGGTTTTGTGTCATTTTTTGGTAATAAGGTCTATTTAGACCATCTTTAATGTCTTTGCCATGTTTTTGAGTCATTTTGTATTGGGTTACACAAAGTTATCATTTTTTCTCAAAGTTGTAAAAAGTTGTTATACAACTTTGCATTTTTTTGCATTTGGAGGAAGTTGAATAGTTAGGGAGTTAAAAGGTGGTTGTAGTCAGTTAGTTTTGGTTGGAAAATCATAAATACATCATGTAATGGTCGAACCAAGGTTCTGGCAATAATTTCGTAAGTTGAGCATCAATAAAGTTTTGGTTTCCTACATTTTTCTATTGTAATTTGCTAGTACAGGAGGTTGCAAGGCCTTGTACGGCCTACAAGTGGTCTCTAATTGATTGGGGTTGATGTGGAATTGAGTCTATTTTGAAAAAAACTTGGTTTCATTGAATTTCATTCAATTTTGAGCATTTTAGAAGCAATTTACTCCATATCACTTTGAAACCCTAGGTTTTGGTGCTTTGAGTGAAAAAATAGACTTTTGAGCCATTCCACCAGTGAAATGGCTTGATAACCAGCGAAATGGAAGTAACTAGGATATCTTTTGAGTTTATGAAGTTTTTAGGGGAATGGGTTTTAAGGATTTGAGAAAATGGGTTGATGCCCTAGTTGGTTATGTTAAACAGGCACAAGACAATTGAGAGGGGGGGTGAATCAGTTGTCACAAAATTCCAACTTAAAACTTTAACACTTATCAATTCCACAACCACACTATTCTATTATTAAGTATGAGCATGAAACACAAATAACATAAAGTAAATAAACATAATGAACACCAAATTTTTTACATGGAAAACCCAATGAGGGAAAAACCATGGTGAGGGTTAAATCATAATATAAAAAGATTATAAAAGAGAATACAAAGGCTCACTGCCAAGGGCTCCACTACCCAAAAGAGGACTCACTGTCCAAATACAAAGGATCATTTCCAAGGGCTCACTACCCAAAAGAGGACTCACTGTCCAAATACAAACGCTCACTTCCTATAGAAAGGACTCACTATCCAACAAGGAGGCTCACTGCCTACATATACAAAAGAGAAAAAAGATTGACCACAACAATTAACACACATCCTCAGCCTTGAATATAGGATTGCAAAAACCTTTAGCTCACTACCTTTAGGAATCCAACACAATGAAGAACTGTTTCCTCAACACACTTTCACACACTTCTACTCTTATGATTTTTGGCTCACTTCATCACTTTGCATCACACAGTCATACAACTCCTCACAATTCAACTTGCATTTATACCATCTTCAACCTTAGAACCTTTCTCCAAATTCAGCCAAAAAAACCTTATTTCATAAATTCAAATTCAACTCAACACTCCCGCAGTGGAAAGGAATGAGAGTTGACCAATAAAACATTTAACTAAGACCCAAAAAAAAAAATCTTGGATCAACCACACACTACCTTAATTAAATTTCATTCTTTGAATGAAGTGTAAACACCGGGTCGACCAAACCTAATGAAAACACAAATGAACATTGATGTACACATTTCCCAACAAGAAGATGACACACGGATGCCACAACACACTTCATTATGCATGAGAATACATATCAGATCCTTCCAGATACATTTGAAGTAAGTGCAACAAGCTTCAAACATTGAACGCCTTCCACCAGTCCATCCGGACTATGCAAACACACAAAACAACACTAAAACATAACTTTCAGATCACCAATCCTCAATATTCTTTGCCAAAACTTAGAGAACACTTTCACAAGACATATCCCAGATTCGCAAGATCTAAAATAAAATAATAGAGGACTGCAGAGTAGAAACATTTCTCCCAGTCCATAGAAGACTAGCTCTACCAGAAAAATTCACATACTGGTGAATGCAACTTCCTCATACCATCTCAACAAAAGCTAAAACTTAGGAGATATCACCACTAGATCATCATTATCAAACCTTCAGATCTGCACAAGAATAGGATCAACACAGGAGAAACGTGGAGCACATACCGGGGCACATTCTTGAACACACTCATCATTCTGACTTCTCTTCTTTATTAATTTTCTCAAAAGCACTTGGAAACACACCAATTCAGCACATCTGCAACATCATAAAGATAGCTCCATGTACTCACAACATCTCAATAGCAACTCAACTACACATATACAATCTGCAACATACTGTATTGTGTTCACATCAATGACAACATTAATGAAAACACCACCAAACTAGCTCATACTTGCAAAAATCTCCCCCTTTGTCATTGATGGAAACACATGATGTGAAAAACCATCAAGGCCAAAATCCTTCATAATATCCTAGGAGAATACCTTATCTTCCTCTGCAACTATTTTCAATGACTTTCTCTCCCCCTTTGACATCAATGGCAAAAAAAAATCAACAATTCTGATCACTCCCCCTTAGGAGTGCACTCATACTACAACAATGAAAACCTTTTCTACTCCCCTTGCGGAGTAGACCCATTTATCAATCTAGATAAATGAAGAATATGTGAATCCACTGGACTAATGTACCTTCATGTGTACCTATTTCAAAGGGCCATTGACCCCCAACCTCTCCCTAAGATGTTGAAAAGCATCCTTCAGAAGAGCCTTAGTAAATATATCTACAATTTTTTCCTTTTTGTCACATGCTCCAGTCTGACTTCATTCTCCAACACCTTTTCTCTCAAGAAATTATATTTGATAGATATGTGTTTTGTTATTGAATGCATAATTGGATTCTTTGAAATATTTATAGCACTTGTGTTGTCACAAAAAATAGAAATAGGCTCGTCACATATCACTCCAATGTCTTTCAGAGTTTTTTTCATCCATAAAACGTGTGTTCAGCAAGATGCCATAGCAATATATTTTGCCTCTATAGTGGATAAAGAAACCGAGTCTTGTTTCTTACTCAACCAAGAAACCAATCTTCCACCAAGAAAGAAAGCACCTCCATTGGTACTCTTCCGGTCATCCACACAACCAGCCCAATTTGCATCAATATATGCACTCAGGGTGAAATCAACACCCTTAGGATACCATAAGCCATAATTCGGTGTACCTTTAAGATATCTAAATATCCTCTTTATAGTTGTAGCATGTGCCTCTTTAGGATCTTCTTGAAATCTGGCAACTAGACATACTTCATGCATAATATCCAGTCTGGTAACAATAAGATACAACAGTCCACCAATCATAGATCTATATTTTCTCTTATCAGTCTTAGCAGATTCATCATCTTTGCTCAGTTTACATCTAGTTAACATCAAAGTACTAACCGGTTTGGAATCATCCATCCCAAAAAAAATCAATAGTTATTTTGCATTCTTAGATTGTAAAATGAATATCCCTTTATCAGTTTGATTCACTTGTAGACCAAGGAAAAAATTCAATTCACCAATTATGGACATCTCAAATTCTTTTTGCATCTCTTCAACAAACTTTTTGCACATGCCTTCATTTCCACCAAAAATGATATTGTCAACATATACAACTACTATCAACATTTTGTTACCTTGCACTTTGAAGTAGAGATTTTTGTCAGCAAATCCTTTGCTGAATCCTTTCTTTGTCAAATATCTATCCAATCTTGCATACCAAGCTCTAGGATCATGCTTCAATCCATATGATGCCTTCTTCAACTTAGAAACCATGTCCAGTTTGTCTGATAATCGAAACCCTTCAGGTTGTTCCATGTACACTTCTTCCTCCAATTCACCATTCAGAAATGTTTACTTAACATCCATCTAATACACTTTGAAATCCTTGTGGGTAGAAAATGACAAAAACATCCTATTTGCTTCCAGTCTAGCCATAAGGAAAAATGTTTCTTCAAAATATATACCTTCAACTTGTGAATATCCCTTGCATACAAGTCTTGCCTTATTCCTTACAACTTCTCCACTTTCATTCAACTTATTCTGGAACACCCATTTTGAACCAATTACATTCTTATTCACAAGTCTAGGGACTAGTTCCCATGTCTGATTCTTTTCTATTTGCTACAACTCTTCTTTCATATCTTTCATCCAACTCTCATCTTCACATGCTTCACTCATAGACTTAGGTTCAATTTTAGAGAGTAAACACACATTTACCTCTGTTGCTACCTTACTTCTTGTTTTCACACCTTCACTCTTATCTCCAATTATCTATTCCTTTGAATGATTCTTCTGTACATACTTAGGAGTCTTAACAACAAGTTCTAGCTCATTCTCTTCTTCTGCAGTCTGTTCTTCTCTCTCTTCTTCTTCCTTCTCCATATTCTCCTTAGGTACATGTCTATAGATAAGATCATTAGGTTCAACGTCACTTATCTCAATAGGTTTGCATATGTCTTCATCAACTTTCACATTAGCACTTTCAATAATCTTTCTCAATCTTTTATTAAAGCATCTATATGCTTTGCTAGTAGTAGAGTATCCAAGAAAAATTCCTTCATCACACCTAGCATCAAAATTTTCTAGATTTTCATCATCTCTTTTAATGTAACATCTACTTCCAAATACCTTGAAGTACTTTATAGTAGGAGTCTTACCAATCCATAACTCAAAAGGAGTCTTTGTGTTGTTGCTTCTAATCTAAACTCTATTAAGAACATAAGTAACAATGTGTATTGCCTCTCTCTACTACATATTTGGTACATTTTATTTTGTCATCATGGTTCTTGTAGCTTCCTGTATTGTCCTATTATTCCTCTCAACTACCTCATTCTGCTAAGGGTTTCTCAAAGTAGAAAACTGTCTCTTTATGCCATGTTGCTCACAAAATGTATTAAACTCACTAGAAGTGAATTCTCCACCTCTATCAGATCTCAGAAAATTGATTTTCAAACTTACTTCATTTTCCACTCTTTCTTTGAATACCTTAAACCTATCCAGAGCCTGAGTCTTTTCTCTAAGAAAAGAAACCCGTGTCATTCAAGTATAATCATCAATAAGAAGCATGAAATACCTATCACCATTCAGGCTTCCTATTCTAGTTGGACCACAAAGATTAGTGTGAACTAGCTCCAGCATTCCAGTAGTAGAGTGCTCTTTTCCCTTAAAGATACATATTGTTAGCTTCCCCAACTGACAACTTCTGCAAGTAGTATTGGAAGGTCTTGTGATTCTAGGCAGCCCTTGAACAATTTCTTTTGAACTAATTTTGACTAGATTATCAAAATTTACATGTCCCATTCTCTAGTACCATAACCAAATTTCATTGACTTGAGATACAAGGAAATGACCATCAACTCCCTTAAACTGATAGATGTTTCCATGAGTTCTCCTTCTAGCAGCAACCATAACTCCATTTCCAGATCCTTTTCTGATTTCATAGGTATTAGTCTGAAACACAAGTTTAAAACCATTGCTACACATCTAACCAACACTCAAAAGGTTATGCCTCAAACCCTTCACATAATATACATCATCAGTGTTGTGCACTCCATCAAAACTAATTGAACCTTTCCCACAAATATTAGCTCCTGAATCATCATCAAACATGACTAAACCAGCATCATACTTTTCAAGTTTAGTGAACTTACTCTTATCTTTGGTCATGTGATTAGAACATCCACTATCAATTACCCAATAGTCTTCATCCTGTCTTACATGAAAAGTGGTAACCAAAGTACCTTCCATCCTATTCATCTTATTCTCTAGAGCCTTCTTTCTTGCACATTTTCTAGGGTCAGCAGATACATATTTACTTTCCAAAGCTAAGAATAAGCATTTACTATCATCATCCTCATTTTCAAATTCATCATCATAGATTCTAGCTTCTTCTTTAACATAGTACAACTTATTTTATTACTTATCCTTCCTATCCTTATCTTTATGATCCTTTTTCTTCTTATGTACAACTCTATTTAGACATCTTCAAGCATAATGACCAATATTACCACAACTAAAACATTTAAAGTGCAACATACCTTGATACTTTTCGGTACCTTTCTTCAACTTCTTGGTGAAGTTTGCTTCCAACTCATCTGAACCATCACTCTCTAGATCATCTTCAATCTTCATTACCTTGAATGTTGTCTTTGTCTTTTCTCCTTTCTTATCTTCTTTCCTGAACTTTCTCATCTCAAATGCTTGCAAAGTACCGAACAACTATTCTTTAGTATAATTTGTAGGATCATACATCTCTTTAGTAACTGAGATCTTATCACTATAGCAAACTGGTAGGGTGATCAAGATCTTCTCAATAATATCTTGATTGGACAACTTTCCCTCTTGATTCCTAACTTCATTTGCTATCATTTCAACCCTCTGGAAAATAACTTGTAAACTCTTCACCTTCATCCATTTTCAATTTCTCAAATCTGTGCTTTGCTACCAACTTCTTTGTCAACTTTACTTTTTCATTTCCTTCATACAATTTTTCCAACTTCTTCTAGACATCATAAGCAGTATCCAAAGAAAGAACCTTAGTTCATTGAGTTTTAGATAAATCACTATAAATAGCATACCTCACTTTCTCATTCTCCTCATAAGCAGAAACTTCATCTAAAATAGTAAGACCATTCATCGGAGGAGTAAACTTCGTCTCAATAGCCTTCCAGGTCTTCTAACCAAGAGAAACAATATATCCTCTCATCTACACTTTCCAATCATTATAATCAAATCCATCAAACATAGGGATTTCCAACTTATGCATCATCAGGATCTTCCTTAAGTGGTTAAGCTCTACACCAAGGAAACAAGACTATGATACCAATTGTTAAATAGGCGTAGGACAACTGAGAGGGGGGGTGAATCAGTTGTCACAAAATTCCAACTTAAAACTTTAGCACTTAATAATTCCACAACCACACTATTATGTTATTAAGTATGAGCATGAAACACAAATAACAAAAATTAAATCAACACAATGAACACCAAATTTTTTATGTGGAAAACCCAATGAGGGAAAAACCACGGTGAGGGTTAACTCACAATATAAAGAGATTATAAAATAGAATACAAAGGCTCACTGCCAAGGGCTTCATTTCCTAGAAGAGGACTCACTGTCCAAATACAAGGGCTCACTACCTACAAGAGGACTCACTATTCAAATACAAAGGCTCACTACCTATAGAAAGGACTCACTACCTAACAGGGAGTCCCACTGCCTACAAATACAAAAGAGAGAAAAGATCCACCACAACAATTAACACACATCCGCAACCTTGAATAAAGGATTGTAGAAACCTTTAGCTCACTGCCTTCAGGAATCCAACACAATGAAGAATTGTTTCCTCAACACACTTTCACACACTTCTGATCTTATGATTTGTGGCTCACTTTGTCACTTTGCATCACACTGTCATACAACTCTTCACAATTCGACTTGCATTTATACCATCTTCAACCTTAGAACCTTTCTCCAAGGTCAACCACAAAAACTTTATTTCATAAATTCAAATTAGGTCGACAACTCAACATTCCCACGATGGAAAGGAATGAGAGTGGACCAATAAAACATTTAACCAAGACCAAAAAAAATGTCTTAGATCAACCACATGCTACCTTAATTAAATTTTATTCTTTGAATGAAGTGTAAATACCAAGTCATCCAAACCTAATGAAAACACAAATGAACATTGATGTACACATTTCCCAATAAGAAGATGACACATGGATGCCACAACAACTTCATTATGCATGAGAATACATCTTATATTCTTCCAAATACATCTGCAATAAGTGCAACAAGCTTCAAACATTGAACACCTTCTACTAGTCCATCTAAATTGTGGAAACACACACGACAACACTCAAACATAACTTTTGAATCATCAATCCTCAACCTTCTTTTCCAAAACCTAGAGAACACTTTCACAAGACATATCCCAAATCCACAAGATCTAAAACAAAACAAAGGAGGCATGTGGAGCAGAAACATTTCTCCCAGTCCACAGAAGACCAACTCTGCTAGAACAATTCAGATACCGGTGAATGTAACTTCCTCATACCATCTCAGTAGAAGCTAAAAATTAGGATATATCACCACTATACCATCATTATCAAACCTTCATATCTGCATAAGCATAGGATCAACATAGGAGAAATGTGGAGCACATACCAGAGAAAATTTTGAACACACTCATCATTCTGAATTTTCTTCTTTATTAATTTTCTCAAAAGCACTTGGAAACACATGAATTCAACGCATCTGCAATGTCATAAAGATAGCTCCATGTACTCACAACATCTCAGAAACATCTCAACTATACATGTACAATATGCAACATATTGTATTGTGTTGACATCAATGACAAAATTAATGACAGCACCACCAAACTAGCTCATACTTGCAATAGGTTAAACTCATATTTTTAAGCAATTGTGATGCATAGGTGACAGGGTTTGTGAAAAAGCTTTGTAGAAATTTTTTTGGGTGATGGAAAATGTTTTTGCATACTAGATTTGACATGTCTAGGCTATTGGTATGAGAGTTTGAGGTTTGAGTTGTGACAACCACAAAGTGACCTATCAAAACAAGCCTAATTAGGGCTTTTCCAAGTGTAGCAACATAATTTAGCACTTGGTGTTCCAAAACAATCATATCGTAAATCTTCATTTGTTTTAAAAGGGTTTAATGGGTATCCAAAATAGGTTTTAGATTCTAGGTTGGAGGTCTTATTTGAAAGTTATGTCTAAAATACCCTATTTGTTGTGTTACTAGGAATAAGGGAAACTTGTGAAGAGAAAATATTTGTTTGATGTTTAAAGAGTTTGGAAAGAGGTTTTTTGAATGATTTTTGGTCTTGATACCCTACTCTACATCACTATCCTATGTAGTTACCAAGAATATTTACATCCAAGCATATCTCAAATCCATAGACCCATTAACTAGTTTATTCTTGTAGAGAACTTACCTAGATGCAAATATTGATTTGTTGGCCAAAGTATACCATCTAGCCATTAAATTGCAACAAAAAATAACCCCTCAATTAGGAGGTATGGTAGGTACATTACCCTCATTGTGATATCTTGGTATGCCTAATCAAATGACTTCAATTAAGAATACGATGACCAATGTAACCCCGCTCATGAATACAGTTTGAGGGATGTCCAATTCTACTTATGGACCACTTCCTGAAATATGCCCATCACCCTAGTTGCCATGGTTTACCAATAGAAACAACCATCCTCAAACCAAAATGATAGCTCCTAGGACCCTAGATTTCTTCCAGCAATAAAATTCTCAAAATTACACAAGAAATAATCTTCAAAAATATCTTCCAACTACACAACAAAACAATCAAGCTAGAACAACTATAGGAAATGAACAAAATGCACATTTGTCAACAGATTTGGAGACTTTGAAGAAAAATATGTCCTAGGTTACAACTGAGATGGCACAATTTAAACTAAACCCTCCCAAAAATAAAAATCAACACCAAAATCAAGGGGGTATCAAAATTAGAATAATTATCCTAATCAAAACAATAATCAGAATTAGACGAATTTCCAAAATTAGAATTATCAAAATCAAAATAAGGGATATAATCATAGGCCCAAAAAAAGATAATGGGATACAAGACCAAATAATGGAGGATTCCCACACAATAACTAGGATAAGGAGGGTATAACTCACACTTCCAATGTAACAGATCTAAAATTCATGACCAACTGGTGTAGGTTACATGATACTACTACTCATTCTGAGGTGAATTGCCCAAAAATGGGAAAGTTGTTAAAATAGCTCAAGCTGGTTCACATCCAACCCAAAGCAATGTTAACAAGAGTGGTGGGTTTATAGTTACTACCATGGCCTTTGAAACTTATGATGAGTTTAAGTTTCCCTTCCAAGAGGAAAATAAACCTAAAACTGATACTTATGACACTCAAGCTTTCCAAGCTAAAGGAGGTCATTTTATAAGAAACCAAAACAAAGGACCATTCACCATATCTACTCCTATTAATAACATGGTACCACTGAATCCAAGGGTAAACAACAATCCTCATACATCCAAAGGACCAACTAAAACTCCCAAAAGAGGGAATCCTATTTTCCCTCAAAATCAACAATATAGAAATAATATAGAGTATAACTTGATTAGGGAGATGCTAAAATAAATGACCTCCCTATCTTTTGTTGATATTCTAAAATGGTTTCCTACTCAATGCAAACTTGTGTTGAAAAATTTAGCTGAGGTAGATCAGTTGAAGGTAAAAGAAAAGGAAACCCCTGCTACTAAAATGAACACAACCTTATACAAGGGAAAGATGGGAGTACCTCCATTCTTGTTGAGTTTGAGAATCTTTGGGAAGAACTTGCACAATTTTATAATAAATTTTGGGGCCTCAAGAAGCATTATGCCATTTTCTATTTGTAATAAATTAGGCCTAACCCCAATCCAAACCCACAAAAATGTCATAAACTAGATAAAACTGAAGTAAATTTTGTGGGAGAGTTGCAAGATTTACTTGTGTAGATTGGATCAGACCCACGGATCTAGTAGTATATGGATATCAAAATTGTTGATATCCATGAGATGTATGGTATGTTTTTGAGCAGGGAATATGCAAAGACTTTAGGAGGTTATCTTGTGTTAGAATTCTCTCATATGTGGCTGCCACAGAAAGGTATGACAATTCAAATTAGAATAGAGAGAGAACCTCACCTGAAACACATGATACCAAAATATGATCACCCCAATGAGGTCGATTACTTTTAAATTGAATCATGGGCTTATAGGATGTATGAGGTTATGATCTTTTCAACACTAAATCATGAATGAGTGTAGCATTAAGAAAATGGTTATTGTATGGCTTCCATTAATCAAGAGGTGTTAATCCAAAAGCTATACCAAGAAAAATTAGTCTTGGGAGAAGCGGTAGATTTGTGGAGTTTGTTACTTCCAAATTGGTGTAGAGTCCATTATCAAAACCATTCTAAATTAACTTTCCAACCTTTTCTATATATTATAAATCAATTTTGTTAGTTTGGAGATATTCAAAACAAAAATTTCCAAAATTAGTCTCCACTTGAAACCAACATTATATATGTTTTAGCAAAAATTAGTGAGGCATAGGAAGGTATCTCAAAATTAATTGATCAACCCCTAAAATTATTTCTGGATCTACAAACTCAGCTCAAAAAACCACTAGAAATGTTGGGTACCCCTTCTTCTACTCACCTTTTGATTCCAAAATAACTAATCAAAGGAACACTAAGTCACATGATTGATAACCATGAGGAATTATCTAATAGACCTTAGATACAGAGACCTCTTAACCCTAACATTTCTAATCAGACAATGGAATCATACATTCCCCTTACACAACGGCCTAAAATGGATCTTAAGAAGGAGGTTTCACCGAAAAATGAGTTATGGACCCTCAAATTTAATGGTTCTAAATCTAACAAAGGAGTGGAGTCAAGGTTGAATTTAATAATCTAAAAGGGAAAACATATTTTGCTTCTTATAGGTTGTAGTTTGGATGCACTAATAATGTGGTAGAGTACAAGGCATTGGCCAGCAGACTCATATTTTCCCACTAGAAGAAACTGCAATTCCTTAGAGTGTTGGGGGACTCAGAAGTGATTGTGAAACAAGTTTGTAGTCAATATACATGTCATAATAAGAGGTTGGATGCCTATCAGAATAGGGTATGGAATTTAATTGAATATTTTGATACATTCGATATAAATATAATCCCTAGGGAGAATAATCAAATTGCAGATGAATTGGTAGTAGCAGCAAGTACACTAGAGCCCATGAAAGATTCTAAACTAAGAATATTTTTAGTGGAGTTAGTTTCAATCCCAACCATTCTAGATAATATAAATAATTTTTAGGTTTTTGATGATGATCAACATATTCTCACCTTTTTAGCAAGTTTAGATTTTTTTGAAGGAAAAATTATTGATGAATTTGATATAGATCTAGGAGACTAGGAGTTAGAGGATTTGGATATGGAAGGAATTATCAACATGAAAACCAATAGTATTCCTAAAGGGATGGTGGCATTGGAGAGGATTTTTGACACTAATCCTTGGTATTGGGAGAAATTATCTACTGATGTCGATGGTGGTAAATATGAAACTTATAATATAGTTGATTCTAGCCAAAAAAAGAATATCCTCATCAGAAAAACTTATCTAGCAGATATTCATGATAAAATTCTAAAATTATTGGAAGAATATATTGTAGTGACCACCTAGGGGTATGACGATTTGAAGACATTTGATACTTCAATGATAACCCATACCATTCCCCTAAAGCCTTAGGTGAAACCATTTCATCAGAAATGATGACCAATCAACGCTCTACTTGAACCTCTTATTCTTAAAGAGGTACAAAAGTTGTTATCAACTAGGATAATATTTCCAGTTAGGCACTCCACATGGGTGGCTAATCTAGTTCTAGTACGTAAGAAAAATGGAGAAATCAGTCTATGCATAGATTTTTGAAATTTGAATAAATCTTTGGAAAAGGATAATTATCCTATTCCTTCCCTTGATGAAGTCTTGCAAATTTTAAATGGCTCACAAATGATATCATTTTTTATATGGTTATTCAGGGTATAACCATGTACTGGTGAAGTACGAGGATCGAATGAAGACTTTATTTACAACCAAATGGGGAATGTTCACTTATCAAAGAATGATGTTTGTCCTCATCAATGTCAGAGCAACTTTCTAGCATGCAATGGATGTATCTTTGAAAGATCTGGTAGGAAAATATATTATTATTTATATGGATGATTTGATAGTTTTTTCCAGAAACAAAGAAGATCATGTTGTTGATTTAGTAAAAGTTCTCAAAAAATGCATAAAATTTGGTGTATCATTGAACCCAAAGAAATGTGTATTTGGTGTTTTAGAAGGGAAGTTTTTGGAACATATAATCTTAGAAAGAGGAATTTCTAGTGATTCAGATAGAGTATAACTAGTTCTCAAGCTACCTATGCTTGGTAGAAAAAAGGAAATGAGATCTTTCTTTGGAAAGATCAATTTTGTGAGAAAATTCATAACTAGGTTTATGGAGATCATGAAAACATTTAACAAGATGATAAATAAGGATGCAAAAATTGAATGGAGTAATGATCCAAAGGTTTCCTTCATGAAAATTAAGCAATCTATTTCAAAAGCACCTATCTTGACCAGTCCAAACAACTTTTAACCATTCTTCATCTATTATTTTGCATCTAAATATTTGTGTAGTGTTGTTTTTGACATAGTTAAAAGAAGAAGAGGACGAACAAAAAAATTCTTGGATGAGCTCCCCTTTCAAAAGTGATGAGATAGTGTATCCTCCATTATAAAAACAAGCCTTTGCTATCAATAAATTTTGGCACTATATCTTGTGCAGCAAAATCACAACCATCATCCTGAATCCAATAGTGAAGTCCCTACTCTTGCAAAGTGAACTAGGAGAGAGAAGAGGGAAGTGTATTACAATTCTACAAGAATTTGATCTTGAAGTCCATCCCATGAAATTTGTTTGAGGGTAGGGTTTTTCTAAGGCAATGGATGAGGTAGACTCCAAGATCACATGTTAACAATATGCAGTGTAGTCTTTCACTACAGATCCCTAGTATGCTGATATAATCTTCTTGTTGTTGAATAACAAGTGCCCAAAAGGGATGAATGCTACAAAAAGAAGAGAATTGAGGTTGAAAATTACTCATTACATGATTAAGAATGGATCTCTATATAGAAAGAACTTTTAAGGTGTGTACTTACACTATTTGGACTAGTAGCAAGCAAAAGAAGTCATAACAAAATTTCATGGAAAACATAATACTGAACACAATTCAGCAAATGACATGCCTCATCAAATTTTGAGATAAGGTTATTATTGGCCACACATATTTTGGGATGCTCACCAACACGTATGAACATTCCATACTTTTTAGACATCGACACTAAGAAAATGCAACCTAGTAATCCCATTGGAGCCAGTGTACGAGGGAAGGCCTTTTTTTCAATGGGCATTAGATTTTGTTAGATTAATTAACGTAAAATCCTTTGTAGGTCATAAATTCATCTTGACTATGATGGATTACAACACATGGTGGATGGAGGCTTGGGAATATGAAAAATTGTACCATCGATGTAGTTATCAAGTTCCTAAATGATCATATAATTACTAGGTTTGGGGTACCCTTTACTTTGGTATGTGACAACTGCCCCACTTTTTCTTCTACATAGTTTATTCAATGGGCCTTTGAGTATAAAATAGTCTTCAAATATTCTTCCAAATATTACCCATAGAGCAATGGGGTAGCTCAGTCTACTAACAAAAATCTATTGGAAGTTATTAAAAGGTTATTAGAACACAATCCTAGGACTGACATACACAATTAAATTCTACCTTATGGGCAGATAGAACTAGAGTTAAGGCTAGTATCCTAAGAAATTTTCCATATAAGTAGGTCTACAGACAAGATCATGACATTCCTATTAATCTCCAAATCCCTATTTTAGGACTTATGCAAGATTTCTATGCCAATGACGATAAGATAGAGGTCAATTTTTCTAACTTACTGAACTTAGAAGAACAAAGAGATGCTTCTTTACAACAATTATCTTAACATCAGGATATAGTCAAGCACTAGTTTGACAAAAGAGATAGGATTAAATCAATTAGTATATCATATATAATTTTTCTATGGGATAAAGCCACAGAGAAGAAAGGCGATAAAAAAAAAATCAATATATTATGGTTAGGGTCATATCAGATTGCTAAAATTCTTGGGGAGAATGATTTTTGGTTGAGTACCTCAATGGGAGAACCTATTCAATTTCCCATCAACAAGCAGTTTCTCAAACACTACTTTGGCCCATGAAGGCCTAAAATCCTTCCTTTGTATATACTTTAGTTTAGAGGTTTTGTTTCGTTTATTTTCCCTATTTTTTATGTATTTTGTTTTTTTATTCTTGTTGTTTTCTTTGTTGAGGGGTTTCCTTTTTATCATTTTGGAATAATGGGTATTTATTTAGAGCATACTTAAGGAAACTACGATAGAGAAGTTGATTTAGGTATTTTCAAAAATTATTGTAGTTCTTTTTCATTTTGGAATTTATGATTTATGCTTATTTTAATGAAAGTTTTAAAGGTCATAACAAACATGTAGATTCTAAGTGACATTGTGAAACACGACTGAATATGCCACCCATTTTTTAGAATCATTTAACTCCTTGAGAGTCTAGCTATCCTAAGGTGTTTGTATTCCTAGCTCAAGTGAAAAATTTATTGTCTTAATGTTGTCATGGTGTCCATTGTAGTTTTCAACCTAATTTTTAGAATGCAATGCCTAAACATTGAGGAAAAGAAAAAAAGAACTACTTCAAAAGAACCAATATCTAAAAAATAAAGAGAAAAGAAGAAAATATAGAAATAAGCTCAATCTATTAAAGGTGATTCAAGCATCACTATTGGGCTATGGAAACTTGACTGGTATTAGAGAAATGCTTTGAGAGAACTAGAGGTATCTCCATTAGGGCTATAAACGCTTGGCTAACAGTGAAGCAATTCCCAGGATATCATTGCATGGCAACTAAAAGGCCCACCTCATGTAGCTTGAATGGGAATACAATCATGTTAGAGATAGTTATAATCTTTAAAGGAGAAAATGAACCACATGCACACACTTGGATTTTAGGTTTTTATAATGATGCACAATTAGAGATATCAGCTTAGTCTTGTTTGTTGTAACCAGTCATGCTTAAGTTAAGGAAATCATAAACCAAAGGTTTTGGGGTGACTAAATTCTTCAGTATCCTAAAAATGGGTAAACAATTTTCCTAATTGAGTCGCACTTTATTATGCCTTATATAACCACCCTATTTTCTTTCTTGTTCAAAATGGGTCTCTCTTTTGTGTTTTGGTGTTTTTGTTTCTTTACCTTTTCCCTTTCTTGGTTTTCTTTCCTTCCTTGGTTTTTGGCCTAAGGGTTGTTTCCCTTTTCAAGCTTTGATTTCTTGTTTTCTGCCTTTTGTTCAGAATCATAATTTTGGATTGAACTTGCACCTTTTCTCAAAAATTCCAATTTCTATTTCATTTTCTAATTCCACATTGAGGAGCAGTCTCAAGTTTGGGTTTCCAACCCATTTCCACTGTATATCCAGAAACTAAGACTGTTCAAGAAGGTCCTTCTATGTTAGAACACAATGATCTACTGAGAGAGGGGTGAATCAGTAGATATTAAAAATTTTAATTCAAAGAGACCTTTTGAAGAATTAGCCTTAAAAACTCAAATGTGTAGTTCAAAGAATGAATAGATATAATACTCACAAGGAAAAGAGAGATCAACCATAACACAATATATATGTGGAAAACCCAAGATGGGAAAAACCACGGTAAGAAATGTTGCTAGGATCTACTATCCTAATCCAACTTCACAAGCAATGAAGTTCAGTTACAATGCTTAGGGCTACAACCCAATGAAGCAACAAATCCTTATTTAGAAGCTGCAACTTCAAGGATGTTGCAACAACCTATTTTAGGAGCTATAACTCCAAGGAGATAACTATCACCTAATCTGAGCTACAACTCAATACAATCAGGTTACAACCTCTAAAGAATTTTAAATTCAAATATGCATAAGATTGGTTCTACAAAACTTGAGATGCATCAATACATACAATACATTGTTGCAATTAATGCAACTTACATTATGTTGCTGAAAAAAAACTCTCAACAACACATCCCCTTTGCTCTGCACTCTCTCTCTCTCTTACTCTACACTCTCTTCTCTACAACGTATTCAGTTGTACATCTCTTCGTTTAGCACCTTGTGCATTGGCTAACTTCTCACTACTCCTCACTAGTAGACTTGGCACATAAATGTCTTCCCTCTTTACCAATATGCAATTATTACCTCGATATTCTCTCTACCATCCAAATCTTCTCAAATCAACTGCTAGGGCTTCCTTCACTAGAAAAATTCACTAGCAAGCTACATGTACATCGAGCTGCATGCCATCATCTAGCTCATCATAAAGACATCTGATAAGGTTTATCAGATATCACCATACCTCTGCATTGAGCTACACAACATTTAATTTTGATATAGAGAATTTTCCTTCATTCTCTCTATCAAACCCTTAAATCTGATTATGCTTTCAATGCATTATCCTCTTTATTTGATCTAATTTGATCTCGATCACCTATGAGGGTTTCTAGAAATCTTCCCTACACAAATTCTTCATTAAACCTCACAACATGTAATGCAGATACAGAGAAATTTCCCAATTTAGCTCTTTATCGACCCTAGAATCTAATATGCATTAAATGTGTGTTGTTGATATGATCAGATTTGATCTTGATCAAATCTACAGTCTGTATTGTAGGCTTCAAGATCAAATCTTTACCAACAATGGTCACAAATGTGGTTGGACCAATTAATTCCTTCCTCTGTGTTGGTTACTAGTCAAAACCTTGTTCACACACACTTAGCCATTTGAGATCTTCATCTTTGAATCTGGGTCATCAATCTCTTTCTTCGTGCCATTATACATTGGCTCACATTCAACATCACAAATTTAAAAACACAACCATTCGATAAATGGTTGTTTAAATCTCCATTGTCGATCTCTACTGACTGATGATCACTATTGGATCAATTTTCATTCAATCTATGTCGTCAACCTCCTTCATACATTACTTGCCATACCTAGGGTCCACAAAGACACACGTCCAAAGTCCACTTATCTCATAAGCTCTAACAATGGTCCCACACAAACCTTGTATGGCTTGCATGCTATTGCCATTTTTCATCCACATCATCGCCACACAACTCACAACAATGATGTGAGTTGGTCTACCAAACAAATCATCCTTCACCATTTGTCGTGACACATCACCAAACTACATCATCAGCCAATCGGGTCCCACCTTAAGCTTCATCTGATGTCATCATGTGTTGCCTTTTTAGGTCCCACCATCTTCATCAATGATCAACATGCATCCTCTATGGCTTAATCTCCACCGCTCCTTTCTTTCCCTTAGTAGAGTGTGTGGGCACCATCTGATCTTGCAATCTCAACCACAACTGTCGATCACGCCAAGGAAAAATATTTTTCTTAGGCCTTAGAAAACATTGTATTTAATATTTTTCAGGCCAGTAATAGCTAGGTGAAGGGTCCAGTTCTCCAAACAACATCAATGGCTTAAGTCATAACTTAAGCAACTAGCTACTTGTGATAAACAGTCAACATAAAAATAGAAATCTCGTTCTTAATGCCATGACTGCAACCCTAGGGTTTAACTAGTAAACCCTAATTATGTCTGAAAGCATAAATAAAACCATTCTGAGCACATCCTTCAACCTCTAGACCTGTAATTTATGTTTTTGAGAAGCTCTTAGAAAACCCACATCGAATATGTAGCCTGATTTTCCATTAGTTCCACTAATCTAACATTCATCCTTTGTCATCATTCAAACAATCCCCTTTGCAAGATTTTTTCTTTTGACATCAATGAAAACTATATGCCAACAATCTCCACCTTTAGCATTGATGGAAAAACTTAAAGCTCATACAAGATATAGCATTGAAACTCTGTAGCAACTTGACTATTCTCATAGCAACATAACAACTCCCCCTATGACATACATCTTTTCTCTTCTCAGCATGCTTCACATTTCCTCACATTTAGATTTTCTCCCCTTTTGACATCAATGGAAAAGGGTACACTCCCCCTAAGGAAATTCTTAAATTTGACAACTGTTGCAACCATAGATTCATTAGAAATTTGTAAAACAAGATTCTGCCTGACTTGATCACACTATGCTTAACCAGGGTTGAATAAATGATAAATGAAGCTCCCCCTAGATATATTCCCTATCACTAATGTTAAGTGATATGAGGTGGGATAAACTACTCCTAGATTCTTCCTCAAGTATTCAAACTATTTTGTAGGAAGAGGCTTTGTAAATATGTTAGCCACTTGTTCCTTTGTTGGAACATACTCCATGTTGACTTCCTTATTTGCAACCTTCTCTCCGATAAAGTGATACTTGATTGATATATGCTTGGTTTTGGAGTGCATCACTAGATTATTTGATATGTTAATGGCACTAGAATGATCACAAACAATAGAGATAGGTTCTTTGTATTCCACTTTCATGTCTTTTAATGTCTCTTCATCCATAAGACTTGTGTACAACATGCAGTTGATGCAACATATTTAGCTTCTATAGTAAAAAGAGTGATAGACTCTTGATTTTTGCTCATCTAGGAAACCAATTTGTCCCCTAAGAAGAATGTTCCACCACTAGTAATCTTATTATCATCAACACTTCCTGCCCAATCTACATCTCTATATGTTGTTAATAAGAAATATTTACACTTGGGATACCACAGCCCATAGTCAACAATGCTTTTGATGTATTTAAGAATTATTTTCACTGCATTGAAATGAGATTCCTTTGGGGAATCCTAAAACCTTGCTACCATACAAATTGCATGCATTATATCTGGCCTAGATGTGGTGAAATACAACAAACTTCCAATCATTGATCTATAAAAGGTCTACTTTGCATCAGGTGACTCATCTAATTTACTTAACTTGCAGCTAGTAATCATGGGAATACTGAGTATTCTACAATCCTCCATGCCAAAAATTTTAAGTGTTTATTTTGTATACTTGGTTTGTGATATAAATGTACCTTTATCAATTTGTGTAATTTACAAACCAAGAAAAAATCTAAGTTCTCCTAGCATGGACATTTCAAACTCATCTTGCATGTTTGCATCAAATATTTTGCACATTTTATCATTGCTACCACCAAATATAATATCATCTACATATACTACAACAATGATCATATACTTATCTTTAGATTTGAGATATAGATTGCTTTTAACACAACCTTTCTTGAATCCTTGTTGTTGTAGATATTTATCCAATATTGAATATCACGCCCTTGGGGCTTGCTTTAAACCATACAATTATTTTCTCAATCTACAGACATAATCATCATCTTTTGATAGCTGAAAACCTTTTGGCTATTTAATATATACTTCCTCTTCTAGGTTTCCATTCAAGAATGTAGATTTGACATCCATTTGATATACTTTAAATCCTTTGTAGACTGATAATGCAAGAAACATTCTTATTACTTCTAGCCTAGCAATAGGGGAAAATGTTTCTTCAAAGTCAATCCCTTCTACTTGTGCATATCCTTTACACACTAACCTTGCTTTGTTTCTAACCATAGTTCCATCTTCATTTAGCTTATTTCTGAATACCCATTTGGTGCCAATTACATTCTTTCTTGATGATCTAGGAACCAATTCCCATGTTTTTTTCTTTTCAATTTGATTGAATTCCTCTTCAATTGCTTTCATCCAACTCTCATCTTTTCTTTCTTCATAAAATATTTTTGGTTCAATCTAAGATAAGAGGGAAAAGTTCACTTTTTCCTTGTTCTTTGCAAGTCTTCTTCTAGTCTGTACACCTTCATTCTTATCACCAATTATTTGATCTACAGGATGATCTTTTTGCACATGTTTTGTAGGTGCTTGTTCAACCACTTCTTCAATCTATTCTTCTTTTTCTTCTACTTCTACTATTGCACCTATGTCATCCTCTTCTAACTCAATTTCAAGGTTGTTTTTGCTAGACTTACCTTGATTTGCATTTTCATCAACCTTAACATGTACACTCTCTACAATTTTATGCAATCTTTTATTGTAACATTTATAATATTTGCTTTGATTGGAATACCCAAAAAATATCCCTTCATCACATCTTGACTCAAAACTTCCTAAATCTCCATCTTCTCTTTTAATATAGCATTTACTAGCAAATATTCTGAAATGCTTGAATGATGCAGGCCTATCAAACCACAATTCATATGGCGTTCTACCACTGCTATATATAATAAGAGCTCTATTTTGAATATATACAACTTGTACTACTTATTTCCAAAATGTATCTATCAAATTTTCCTCATCCAACATGGCTCTGGCCATCTCCTTCACGATCCTATTTCTTCTCTCCACTACACCATTTTGTTGTGGTGTTCTTAGAGCTGAAAACTAGCATTTGATTCCATGATCTTCACAGTACTCTTTGAATTCACTTGGCATAAATTCCCCACCCCTGTCTAACCTTAGAAATTTGATTCTTCTCCCAGTCTCATTTTCTACCAGCTTCTTATAGAGTTTAAACATTTCAAATGCTTCAGCCTTCTCCTTCAAAAATGTGACCCATACCATTCTGGTATAATCATCAATTAGCAGCATGAAATATCTTTCTCCTTGAAATTCCCTTGTCCTTATTGGACCACACAAATCAATATGAATTATCTCGAAAGGTTTTGTAGCTGAATAATCCTTTTTAGGAAACTTAAACTTTGTTTTCTTTCCTTGCTAACATCCCTAGAAGATGATATTTTTTCAGGCTTTGCAATCTTAGGAATATTCTTTACCAGACCTTTTGAATTTATCTTTACTAAATTTTCAAAGTTTACATGTCCCAATCTTCTATTCCACAACCAACTCTCATTTGATTTGCAAACTAGACCTCTTTGTCCTTCCACTTCACATAGATTATAGAGATTACTATTAGTCCTTATTCCTTGAGCAATTGTTTTACCATTCATTCTTATCTTGCAACCTTTATAATTAAACACAACTTTCTATCCATTATCACACATTTGGCTAACATTAAGAAGATTATGTTTTAGAACTTCAACATAGAGCACATCTTTAGTTTTGTTCTTCCCATCTATGATCATAATTCCTTTACCATGAATTTTAACATCAATATTATCACCTAGGCTTACTGAACCTTCTTTTCTCAGTTTAAGTTTAATGAATTTTTTTTCATCTCCATTCATGTGCTTGGAGCATCCATTATCAATTATCCATAGATCTTATACATTTGCATGAAATGTCGTTTGAGCAATCATAGAATGAGTAGAATTGTACTCTTTCTCCTTCCATACCTTCTTAGGTTTATTTTCAACTTTTTCTTCCTTTCTCTCAGCGATCTCAGTTTTCTTTTCAGCATTGGGAAGTGTGTTTTTCTTCCTCTTAGATTGAGCATTTGTTCTTACAAATTTTTATCTAAAATTTTTAGCTACATGACCAAAATTATTGCAATTAAAATAGACTATATTCATATCAACCAAAAGAGAAAATAGATTTTTGCTTATGAAATTTATATTTTTCCTTGAAATGACTTTACACTCTCTAGCTCTATGACCAAAGTTGTTACAAGTATAGAAATACCCATTGAAGTATGATGAGTACCTAGTCATGGAGTTTCCTTATGCTGGAAGAGGAGATCTCCTTTGTCTAGGTCTCCTTGAATAGTGTACTCTTGTGAAACCATCATTATTTTTTCTCTTAGTATTTTGCTTCTTTTTTTGTTGATCAGGAATTGGCCAGTTAACTTTCTTGTATTCAATTGGTTCCTTATCTTTAATATATTTCTCAAATACAGTTGACTTCTTCTCATATTCAAAGGCTTCTACTTTATCATATTTTTCACCATTGAGAACTATTTTTTGTTCTGCTCTAAATCTTTCATAGAGCTTTGCAGAGGCATCAATAAATGAACTTTTTCATTTTTCAAGTCCCAAGCCTTATTTTTCTTTATTAGCTAGCTTTTGTGTACTTAGAAATGCATCTAGAATATTAGTACCACCTTTTAACTTTAGACTTTTAGTAATCTGCACATTAGCTTTCTCCAATTCTTTTCTTAAGGAAACTTTTTCTGCCTCAAGTTTTGAGCATCTATCCATTTCAGATTACAATTTAGATTTCATGACATATTCAACTCTTTTGAGATCTTCTACATGAACTTTTATACCAACTATCACCTTATTGGATTCCTCAAGTTCTTGAGTTAATTTTCCAATCTCGTTTTGAGCATTCTTTTTCAGTTTCTTGTTTTCTCTCTTAAGATTATCATATTTATCTCTTAGTTCATCAATATCTTCAAGAGCACTAATTAATTCTCCTTTAAGATCAACAACTTCCTCCTCTTCTTCTTCATGTGAATCCTCAATTTGTGCATCTTCCTAATCCTTAGTTTCTTTAGCCATAAATAGAAAATATTTTCTATATTCTCTCATTACAAGAGGATAGTCTTGATCCTCTTCTGAACTATCACTAGCATCAGATGCTTCACATTCTTCATTGATGTATATACTGTTCTTCTTCTTTCCAAAATTATTTCTTTTTGGATAAACTGTTTTCTTCTTTTTGATATCTTCTTCTTGCTTGGAATTGTCCTCTTTACCATATGAACACTTTGAAGAAAAATGACCTATTCTACCACAACTAATACACTTGAAAGGGAGCTTACCTCTGTACTTTTTGGATCCTCTCCTTAGCCTTCTTATGAAGTTTGCTTCTTCCTTGTTGGTTTCCTCATGATAGATGCAATAACAACAAATTTTTCTTTCTTGACAACCTTAAATGCAACTTCTCTCCTAGATGACTCAACACTTGGCATTCTCATCTCATATGCAGTAATTATGCCATTCACTTCATCAAGAGTAATTTTATCAATTTATCTTCCTTCTTTGATGCAAGAGTATCTACCAAAAATTATCAACCATCAAGGGTACTCAAGACCCAAACTCATTTGGAGAAGATCAAATTAAACAATCCACATTAATTCACTAATCTTTTCAACAAAAGCCATCAATTTTCTTTAGCCTTCATAAGGCGACCAAAATTCAATTCACCAAATCAGGTACCAACTCACCTATCAAACCATTTAATATCCTCATATTAACTGAAAACAATCAAAATCCTAATTAGAATCTCTGACAACAATCCATACTTTCATCATGCACCAATTCACTCATCTTTGCAACTTATTCCAAAGACAAAATGTCAACAAACCATGCTTTGTTGCAACAAACCAGTTATCAAACCTCCAAGACACATAATTCATCATGTTTTTGATTGAAACAAACCACGAACATACCCACCTAACATTGATCTATCTGATTCTCAAATTATGGCAGTCAGAACACCATTTATTTTGCTTGTAGGGTTAACTTTGCTCAAATCAAAAAAATCAACAAGTTTACTTTCCAAACCTTTTCCCAAACATTGAGAAACCTTTAACATGATTTTTTAAGCAGTTTCTACACAAAATATTTCACTTAAGTCTCTATTTTCATAGGCTTCCACTTTCTATGAACTATTTGTCAATTAAGTCTCCATACCCTAAATCAGGTGAAACTCACAAACCCAATTCAATTTCCAAGAACGAAATACACATTTAGAGGCCAATTGTTTCTAATTAAAACATATCACAATTCTAGTTACTATTGTTTCAGAAGATATAATAGATCAATAGACTGTCCCAAGGAATTAAGGCCCAATTAGGGCTGATTTATTAAGAAAATACCCTTAAACCAATTCTAATTCCTCAAATAGCCACAAATATTCCTTATTCATGCCATATAATCACCAAAAAAACCATTAGAATCAAGAAAACCATTCATTATTGCATCGAGTATTAAAACCCTTGATTCTAGACCTTTACAACACAAAAGAGTGGGGGTTTATTGAAAATGAATGTTGTAAACCTCAAATACTTCTGCCACCTCTCCAAACATGTCATATTAGGTCTGCTTAAGCCTTAAGAATCAATTCCCAACCTTCAAGCATGTTTCTTCAACATATGCCATCTAGAAACCATCTTCTTTCATGGAAATTTTTGTGTTTTCTTGCAAGGGCAGTGACCACAACCCCATATTATTTCCTCCCCTATTCCTTCCAACACACACACTTAAAAAATTCTAACTACATTCAAAATAATCAATCCCGCTATCCTAATAAGTCTACAATGGTAGGATGGGGTTATACTTCTCACAAGACTCTCAAACCCTAGACTAGGTTTTTAGGCAGATTACAAAAATTTGATCTTATTTGTCCTCAAACTGATGGAAACCTTTCAAAACCCCTTCAAGTGATTGATAACACTCTTCCAAAAGAAAAATAAACAAATAGATATCTTATAGTCTGCTGATCAAATGAATAAAACTCTGTAAATACAGGAAACAATGTCTTTATTTATTAAAATGTCTTCAAGAATACAAAAATCTGCCTTTTCTCAACCTTCACAATGCTTTATATAAATTTTAAAACCATTAAGGCAACTGCCTTTTCAATTTCCAACTATCTAACTACCTTCTCCACTGAGGTGTCTCTTCACATTCTTGTTTTTTTTCCTTTTTTGCAAGTTTTGCAAGTTTTGCAATTTGTGTAATAAAACAACATTATTTGCAATTTGACTTAACCAACCCCCTAGTGACCTATTTGAGATTTCAAATACATCATTTATGACCTCCCAAGACCTCTTTACATTGATTTTACAATTGAAAGTTAATTTTTTACAAATTTTCCAGTTAAAGGCATCTAGTGAGCAAGGTGCTCCTGCACCATTCTTCAATAGAAAAAATATTGGAATCATATTTAGTTGTCATAGACCTGAGAACTTTCAACACAACATCTTCTTTTTCCAGGTCTATGCCATATACTTTAATGGAATTCACTAAATCATCAACTCTTTGAAGATAGTCTACAATCTTGTCTTCCTTAGACATCTTCCAGCCTTCAAATTTTTCTCCCAACATTTGTAACTTTTCCAACTTCACTTTAGTGTCACCTTCATAAATCTTCATTTATTCCCAAACATCATAAGGAGTTTTACAATGCATAACTTTTCCATGCAAATAATTATAAAAATTGTTCATAATGGCAAACCAAGCTTTCTTATTTCTCTCATAATCCTTCTTTCCTACAGGATCGGTAGGAATAGTAGCAGGAATAGTATATTTTACCTCAACAGACATCCAAACTTTAGTTCCTAGTGAACCTAAATATCCTTCCATTAGTGAGCTCCACTTAGCATAGTTTGTTCCATCGAATCTAGGTGGCTAGCTTGAACCTTCCTGACATGCCATTGTGTTCACCTATCCAAGATCTATCTGAGCTGATTAAGCTTCTTCTAGGGAACCTAGTGCTCTAATACCAATTGTTAGAACACAATGATCTACTGAGAGGGGGGTGAATAAGTAGATATTAAATCTTTCTAATTCAGAGAGACCTTTTCCAGACTTAGCCTTAAAAACTCAAATGTGCAATTCAAAGCATGAATAGATATAATAATCACAAGCATAAGAGAGGTCAACACATAACACAAGATGTATGTGCAAAACCCAAGATGGGAAAAACCACGATGAGAAATGCTGCTAGGATCTACTGTCCTAACCAGCCTCACAAGCAATGAAGTTTAGTTACAATGTTTAGGGCTACAACCCAAGGAATCAACAACTCCCTATTTAGAAGCTACAACTTCAAGGATGTTGCTACACCCTATTTTAGGAGCTATAACTCCAAGGAGATAACTATCACCTAATTTGAGATACAACTCAGTACAATGAGGCTGCAACCTCTAAAGAATGTCAAATTCAAATATGCATAAGATTGGTTCTACAAAGATTTAGATGCATCAGTACATACAATACATTGTTGCACTTACTGCAACTTACTTTATGTTGCTGAAATAACACTCTCAACAACACACCCCCTCTGCTTTGCACTCTCTCTCTTACTCTACACTCTCTTCTTTATAGCATATTCAGATGTACATCTCTTTGTTCAACACCCTATGCACTAGCCAACTTCTCACGCTACTCCTCACCTACAGACTTGACACACAAACAATACCTAAATGTTTTCCCTCTTTACCAATCTATAATTATTACCTCAAGATTCTCTCTACCTTCTAGATCTTCTCAAATCATCTGCTAGGTTTTAATTCACTTGCAAACTTCACTAGCAAGCTACCTATACATCAAGCTACACACCATCATCTAGCTCATCGTAAAGACATTTGACAATGTTTATCAAATATCACCATACCTCTACATTGAGCCACACAACAGTTAATTCTAATATAGAGAATTTTCCTTCATTCTCTCTGTCAAACCATAAAATGTGATTATGCATTCGATGCATTCTACTCTTCATTTGATTTGATTTGATTCAATCTTGATCACCTATTAGGGTTTCTAGAAATCTTCCTTACACAACTTCTTCATCAAGCCTCACAACATTTAATTTAGATATAGAGGAATTTCCCAATTTAGCTCTTTATCAACCCTAGAATTAGATATGCATTAAATGTGTTTTGTTATTCATATGATCAGATTCAATCTTGATCACATCTACAATCTGTATTATATCCCTAAAGATCAAATATTCATCAACAATGGTCACAAATGTGGTTGGACCAATTAATTCCTTCCTCTATGTTAGTTAGCAGTCAAAACCCTATTCACACAGACTTAGCCATTTGAGATCTTCATCTTTAAATATGGTTTGTCGATCTCTTTGTTCACGTCATGATCCATTGGTTCACGTTCAATGTCAAAACTTTAAAAACACAACCATTCAATAAATGGTTGTTTAAATCTCCATCACCAATCTCTACTGACTAACAATCACCATTGGATCAATTTTCATTCAATATATGCTATCGACCTCCTTCATACACTGCTTTCCATACACAGGTTCCACCAAGACACATGTCCAAAGTCCACTTATCCCATGAGCTCTAACAACTGGACCACACAAAATTTGTGCAGCTTGTGGTTTGTTTCCATTTTTCATCCACATCATTTCCACACAACTCAAATCAACAATGTGAGTTGGTCTACCAAACAAATCATCCTTCGCCATTTGTTGTCACACGTCACCAAACTCCATCGCCAACCAATTAGGTCCCACCTTAAGCTTCATCTAATGTCATCATGTGATGCATTTGTAGGTCCCACCATCTTCATCAACAATCAACATGCATCCTCTGTGGCTTAATATCCACCACTTCCCATTCATCCCATGGGTCTTTATCGAGCCTCGTTGAAATCTCAGCAGAGTGTGTGGGCACCATCCAATCTTGCAGTCTCAACCACAACCGTCGATCATGCTAGGGACAAATATTTCACTCACAACTTAGGAAACATTGTAGTTAATATTTTTTAGGTCGGTAATACCTAGGTGAAGGGGTCGGTTCCCCAAATGACATCAAGGGCTTAAGTCATAACTTAGGCAACTGGCTACCTGTGATAAACAATCAACATCAAAATAGAAATCTTGTTCATAACACCATGACTGCAACCATAGGGTTTAACCAGTAAACCCTAATTCTATCTGAGAGCATAAATAAAATCATTCTAAGCACATCCTTCAACCTTTGGACCTACAATTTTGTTTTTAGAAGCTCTTAGAAAACCCACATCAAATCTATAGCCTAATTTTCCATCAGATCCACTACTCTCACATTCGTCCTTTATCATCATGCCAACAATCCCCTTTACATGATTTTCTCTTTTGACATCAATGACAACTCTATGCCAACATTTTATACCTCCACAAGCTCAAGAAATAATGATTGAAGAAGCTCTCCCCATTGCTCCTTCAACAAAAAAAAAAACTAGAGAAGGATAAGAGACTCCTCTTAGGGAGGAAGAGAAGGAAGAAGATGAATAATTTGAGGAGGAAGATGTAGAGTTTCAAGAGGGAAATATTTGGAGAGAAGTAGAAGTTGAGCATGTCCTAATAGAAGATGAGAAATGAGAAATTATGGAAAGTACTAAAGAGAAAGCTACTAAGGACAAGGCTATAGAAGAGGAAGCTCACATAAAAGAGCTGAAACAGAAAAAGAGAGATGAGGAAGAAGCTTAGAAAATTTGGATGGAAATAAAGAAAATTAGGAAATAAAAGCTCAGAATGAGAGGCTTGAGTAAGAAAATATTGAAAAGGAGAAGATCAAGCAAGAGTGAGCTGAGAGAGAAAATTTAGAACAAGAAAAAGATAAACATTTGCAAATAGAGATATAAAAGGAGAAGAGCAACCCCATCAGGAACAACAAATGGCAACAACTATTGCAGCTCCCACATGACTTAAGCTTAATCTAGAGAAGAGGCAACAATTGGTAGCTCAAACTTTGAGTTGGGATGAGATGATGCAGGTGATAAAATTGGTGAAACCCAAGAAGAAATCCATGGTTATACATTTCATTAAGCTAACTACTGATGGAGATTTGATTGCAGAATTTGCTACTCCAATGGCTGATAAGGATGATAGAGAATTACAAGTTTTAGATTATCAAGTAAGCACAGTCAACTTGGGTAAGAAAACTCAAAATCAATAGATGATTCTTCTAGAACTAGAAACTACCTGAGTAAAGTCCAGAATGGAGAAGGACAAGCAAGCCAAAGATGAGCTAAAGGAACAACTAGATCACATTAAAATGTTTTTCAAGGATCTTGCCTCTCCACTATAAAAAAAAAACCCTCTTGTTATGAGGTACCTGTATTGGTTAGTAGAAATGAAGTTGAGGACCTCACAAAGATGAAAAGTAAAGCACATATATGTGATAATTTTTCTAGCCAAGTGAAGGCTAAGGTGGAAGTGTTTTTTGAAACTAGTTATAAGCTATACATTGAAGCATGTGCATGTTGACGTCCCTTTTGGCACAACAACATCCAAACAGAATATTGCTACTTTGTTTCTCCTAAAAGAGAAAGATGATCACATGGATATCTTAGCTCCCAAGGTCTATGTAGTTGGTTCTCAACTATGTTGATGTTTCTCAATTGGTCAATGTAATAGTAATGTTCAAAGGGCCTGCTGGTGTTGAGCTTCTGGATAGTTCTAAGATCAAACATGAATTTAAACCTACTCTAACCAGGGGTTTTAAAGAAACAACAAAAGATAGGTGAGGGTTTTGGAATAGAAAAGAACAATGATTCATCCAACTTAACTAGACTTGTTATCCTTCAAGGAACTATGAACTAAAACTAAAGAACAAAATTAACTTGTGATTAACACATAGTCTCATTCATTCACAATGCTGATTTGATAGCAGATTGCAATTCATCTATTTAAAAAAAACATAAAATAACATTTCATTCCTTTAAGACTTCACAAATAAAATGATTAACTCAAGACAAACGCCATTCTGAAACACAACTTGAAATAGATTTTAATCTAGTCACTTGTACTATTGGTGAAATAGATAAACAACATTTACAAAGCTGGCACAATCACCAGCTTATAGATAATCTGTGATTCCAAATTGTTTCCATTTACACTAAGGAAATTGAAAGGTACATTAGTCTATTCTGAATCTAAATCTAAATCCTAACCAAGAAGATAGAAGAAACTCCTATTACAAAGAATTAGGAGGAAACTCTATCTCCTTCTGTTAACTTACTAATTCCTAGATTTTCCTCTAACTGTCTGTTCTAACTCTAACTGTCTAACCTTAGAAATTCTCTAAAAGTTCTAACTTTTTACAAAAAGGCCAGAATGCCTTATATACAAAATTCCTCAAAAAGAATGCTCAGTCCCCAGATTTTAGGGTTTACAAAATATCTGCTTGGTTGCTGGAAGGTCAGCTCTCAGATCTTTTGAAAAGAGTCAAAGCTACATTCAATGTGAAAACCCTGCTATCCATGCTGATGACAGCTTGTTCTGGGAGTGATCTCTAGATCTTTTTGCAGCTGCAGCATTTACTCTCTTCTATGTCTGTGTCCACCTTTGAACTCTGTTTGGGTCACCTTGAATACTTAGAATATCTCCATTAATACTGATCTACCCCCTTGCCAGTAGTCACTACATCTGTCCCTATGAGTCATAGTTTCTTCTTTCCTTCGACTTCTTCCCTGTTCTGGACTTCTCTGTACGTTGATCATCTTCTAGAAGCATCATTGGGCCTCTTTGTAGATTTGAACATTACACCCGAGCTGAGCCATCACTTTTGATCTCAGAAGGAACTCATGTTGCTTCCACTCTGTTGGTCTTCTTACACAGGGATAGTCAATCGGTCAACTAGGCCATCTTAGCTCCTTCTGATTGGCCAATCACATGCCACACCAGATTCCCGAGCAATCAAGAGTGATCTTCCTTAAATTGCATGTTGGTGAGACACTTATCATGTCTCCCCGATGCGATTTCATCTTCTAACAGTTATCAGCATAGCGCGGACCAGTTGATGAGACATCTTGGCGAGCCGTGGGAGTCATATCAAGCTCAAAAGAACATCGAAAAGATAGCCACTCGTTGATAGGACATCACAATGATGATATCCCTCCCTCTAGCTCGGAGTTCATTTTCCTTTCAACAAGACTCTCTAATCGGCACAAGGTCAAGGAGAGCTCCCCTTGGTTATACTGATATCTCTTTTTCATTTGTGAACCCATCGCTATCGGCAAGACTTCAGCATATCAACAAGACCACATGGTGAAGTCCTTGTTCTGTCGGTGAGCTCATTTTTTTATGTCAGGGAGACATCATCGGGTTGGCAAGACATCTTACTAAACCTGTTCCATTCGTTCAGGGTCTCCCCAAGTTCCTTCAGTTTCCCTGAGCTCGGCCTTCTCTGGTTGACCTCCTCATGTTGGCGAGACTTCTCGCCGAGAGCGTTACCTTTTGGCGATCTCCTATCATTTTCGGAAGACATCGCTCAGTCGCCAAGACCTCATAGTGATCCCAAATCACTACGCCGATGCCACTTTTATCGCTGTGACCTCATGGTGAAGCCCCCTTTCTCCCCGAGCTCATCTTCTTCGGTGGGAGTTCCCTCGGTCAGCCAGATGTTATGGCAAAAACAAGATCCTTTGCCCGATGCCCCTCGGATTTGGCAAGAGTCATGGCAATACTTCTTCCATGTCGGTGTGACCTTTATTAGTCATCGAGACCTTCTGCCAATGGTGCAAATCTTGCTCAAGAACCCTTGGGGAGCTTTTATCGGTGGGACACCTTGTGGTCAGGGAGACCTTACATCGAACCCCTTTATGCTTCTGGAGTCTCCCCAATTTCCCTGTGTTCTCCTCATTCACTTTTGTTTCAGCGTGACCTTCATCAGTCGGCCAGACTTCTCTCTGAAGAAAAGTCTCTCACCGAAGGTGAACATCTTTATCGCTGGTTGGTGAGACATGAAGCTTTCGGTAAGACTTCACCCCGAATTCAAAATCTCCCATCGATATACTTTCTCCCTGTAATCAGTTGGTGAGACATGGAGATCTTGCTGGGACCTTTCTCTGAAGGAAACCCCTCATGTCGATAGGAGACTCCCAGTCACCGGGACGATGGTTGATGTGTTTCCGATAGGCAACTACATGTGAATTTCAGTCACCGTAACATCTAGGGGTCTTGCCGACTTTTTCCTTAGCTGATTTTTATGACTGACTGTGTTGGGGAATGCACTCTAACTAAGCTCCCTTAGCAAATATCATCATGTGTAGGATATAATTCTACAAAAGAAAGGTATGCATTAGTCCTTAGAAGCACATAAGATACATTATAATAAATCCACCATTGCTTATAATTATTTTATTGAATTCCTAGCAAGAAGAAAACCAACTTAGGCAGAGATCGAACCAAAATTTAAATCAAGCAGAACAACAGACAAGCCCAGGTAGAAAAATAGAAGCACCCCCAAAGAGGAAAGCAAGGCCAAAAGCAAAAGAAACCAGGAAGAGAAAGGAGGACCCATTTTGTTCCAAATCAAAATGGGGTGGTTATGCAAGACATAACAAATCACGACTCGGCTGGGAAAATGGTTTAACCATTTTCAAGAAGCTGAAGGCCTCAGCTACCCAGAACTCCTGGTTCATGAACATCACAACTCCAGTTGGGCTAGTTTTAGCAAGCAAGGTTGAGCTAGAATATCAAATGTAAGCCAACAGTAACTAGCCTTGAATCCAAGTGTTTGCTTGATAGTGCATCATCCTTTCATAAAGTTTTCCTCATCTTTCGGACAACAATGTGCAAGATTTGAGCTACATGAGTTGATTCCTTTTAGCTGTCGTGCAATGATATCTTGGGCATTGCTCTGCTGCCAGTCAGGCATCTATAGCCCTGATGGAGATACCTCTAGTTTTCTCACAGCATTGCTCTACTGCCAGTTAGGCATCCATAGCCCCGGTAGAGATACTGGAATCACCCATTCATATTGAATCCTCCTTCTCTTTCAGATAATTCTTTTCTCTTTATTTTTATATAGAGTTTCAGATATTTCATTCATTTTTCTCAATATGTCAAATGTTTAACATCTGATCTGGGTTGAAAACTACCATGGACCTCATAACAGCACTTGGAAACTGGATTTTCACTCAAATATTACAACATTATCACCCTAGGACAAATATACATGACAAAAGGAGATGATCTTAATGATTTGTGAAAGATTCAGAGGAGCTAATGAAGGTTACTCACTTTGCACCTTGTTTTCAAAACTTTCCAAAACTTTTGTTGACAACAAGCATGAAACAAGGAATTTAGGACAAAATCACCCATTCAAAAAGCTTGAAGATACCTAAACTACTTCTCTCCTAGTGACCAAAGTATGCTTCAAATAATCAACCACCATTCCAAGATGTAAAGCAATAGATAAACCCCCAAAGAACAAAAACAAAGGAGAAACCAAACAGCCAAACAAAAGGATAGAGGGACAAACAAACAAATAGAAAACTATTTATAGACAAAGAGCAAATTATTCACATAAAAGAAAAAGTTATTTACACACAAAGACTATTTACAAGCATAAATTATTTATACAAATGCATCACCCAGAAAAATGCCAACTTCATGATCCAAAATAGTGTTTAATAAGTTGTCCATTAATAGGTAATGGGACAGGTTCTCCTGTTAGAGTACTCAATCTGAAAGCGTTTTCTCCTAGGATCTCAACAATTTGATAAGGACCTAGCCAAAGTTTATCAAATTTCTAGTGACTGCCCTTCTTTTCACTAGCTTTATCCCAAAGCAACACAAGGTCTGATATCCTAAAAGCTTTAATTTTAGCTCTTTTGTCAAACTAGCGTTTGACAATAGCCTGGTGTCTAAAGAAGTGCTGCAAGGTGGCATCTCTTTGTTCTTCTAATTTTAACAAGGTAGCTAGTCTTACCTCTATCCTATTGTCACTAGAGTAAAATTTCTGCATGAACTCAAGGATAGGTATTTGTAGATGGATAGGAAAGATAGGCTCTTGGCCATATACCAGCTTGAATGGTGAGGTGTTTAAATCAGCCTTAATCCTAGTCCTATCTGCCCATAATTTGAATCTCAGCTAGATATGCCAGTCTCTAGGGTTATGCTCTAACAGTTTCTTAATTACCCCTAAGAGATTCTTATTGGTTGATTCTACAACTCCATTGCCTTGTGGGTAATAATTTGAAGAATATTTCAAAACAATTTTGTGATCATATGCCCAGGAAATAAACTTAGCAGAAGAAAAGGAAGAGCCATTGTCACATACCAGAGCAAAGGGTACCCCAAACCTTGTAGTGATGCACTTAGTAAGGAACTTGATCACTACCTCTGTGGTGTTGTTCTTGCAGGGTATAGCCTCTGTCCAACTTGTGTAATAATCAGTAGCAGTCAAGATAACATTGTGTCATGTAGAAGAATTCGGGTTAATCACCCCAATAAAATCCAATGCCCACTGGGCAAATGGCCTTACCTTGTAGACGGGCTGCAAAGGCATGGTTGAATGGCACTCCCTTGGTGCAAAAATTTGACAAATGTGACATGTCCTCACATGTTGATGGGCATATTTGAACACACAGGGCCAGTAATAACTAGATTAGAGGATCTAGTGCGCTAGAGAATCTGCAGAACCATGACCTATGTCATGTTTCCCATGAAACTCAGAGATCACATGTTTAACCTCTTGATGATCAAGGCATCTCAGGTATACTCCTTCAAAATTCTTCTTACATAGCAACCCTCCTTTAAGCATGTAATGAGAACTCTTCAGCCTCAAGGCTCTCCTTTGAGTCGCATTCATTTCTTCTAGACATCGATTGTTGAGCACAAAGCAAATGATATCAGCATACCATGGGTCATTAGAGAAAGTCTGGGTCATCTATTGCTGACAGATGATGTTGTCGCCAGTGTTCGCCATGGACTTGGATAAACCTGTGCCCCTAACTAGTTTCATCGAGTGTATCTCTAGATCAAATTATTATAGGATGGCCATCCATTTTCCTCTCCTTTCTCCTAGCTTGCTCTGCATGAGTAGGGACTTCACAGCCACGTCAGAAACTACAACGATGACTTGGCTTCGAAGGATGTAATTCCAGAACTTCTTGATAGCCCAAACCAGCATGAAAGCTTGCTTCTCCAGAGGTGGATATTTGATTTTTGTGTTTTTGAATGGAGAGCTCATGAATGAAATCGACCTCTCCTCTGCCTCTTCTCTCTGTTGAGTTAATACTATTGTGCACGAGTGTTCCAAAGAAAAAGAGTAGATGTAAAACGGTCTGAGATAGTCAGGGCTGATGAGCACGGGTGTCTCTGAAATGGACCGCTTGACTTGCATGAATGTGGTCTTTGCCTCCTCATTCTACTCTGTTCTGGTGTCCTTCTTCATCATTTCGTTTAGTGGCTTTACAATCTCTACAAAGCCTGTGATAAATTTTCTTACGAAGTTGATCTTTCCAAAGAAAGATCTTAACTCTTTCTTGCTCCTGGCCTAGCGATCTTCAGAATGGATTTGACTCGATCTAGGTTGATTGAAATCCCTCTTTCAGAAATTATGTGCCCAAACAGCTTCCCTTCAGAAACTCCGAACACGCATTTGTTGGGATTCAGGGAGACGCCATATTGGATGCATCTCTCAAGAACGTTGGCTAAGTCCGTAGCATGGTTCAGTTGATCCTTGGAGAACACTATTAGGTCATCCATATAGAAAATGATGCATTTACTGATTAGGTCCTTGAAAGCTATATCCATGGTACACTGGAAATTTGTTCCAACATTTATCAGACTGAATGGCATCCTTCTGTATGCAAAAGTTCCCTATTTCATAGTGAAGGCTATCTTCATCCTGTCTTCATAGTTGACCATTACCTTATTATATTCAGAGTAACTGTCTAGGAATGATATCATTTGAGATCCGTTGACAGTCTGTAGGACTTCATCCAGAGAAGGAAGTGGGTAGTTATCCTTTTTTGAAGCTCTGTTTAGGTTTCTGAAGTTGACACACAGCCTGATCTCCCCATTTTTCTTATGAACTAGGACTAAGTTAGTCACCCAGGTTGAATGGCGCATAGGGAAGATTATCCTTGCAGAGAGTAATTTCTAGACTTCTTTATAGATCAATGGTTCAATCAAGGCATTGACAAGGCGCTGCTTCTGTCGGAAGGGTTTAGCTTTGGGCTTCAGAGGGATAGTGTGAGTCATAACAAAGGCATCAAATGTCTTTAAGTCTTCATATCCCCAAGAAATTGTGGAAATATCTTTCTTAAGTGCTTCCAATATGTCTTTTCTGATTGCTTTAGGGTAGGCTTTCCCTATGTAGACATTCCTTTCAGGACCCGAATCAACTAGGTTAATCATTTCATATTCGCCTCCTTTGTCTTCGGCTGATATCTTCTCTCGAGCCCTTGGATTTGACTCAAAAATTCTCTCCAAGGCCACCATTCCCTTGGGAATGTTGTTATTCTTTAAGTTAAAAACTCCTTCTGTATCACATTCCTTAAGGTTCCAATCCCCTTGATCTCTGTTGAACTCATCAATAATTTTCCCCTCAAAAACATCTGAGCTTGCCAAGAAAGCCAAAATATGTCAATCATCATCAAAGACTTGAAAGTTCGTGATGTTGTCAAGAACTGCAGGGGTGGAAATTAATTCCATGGAGAATTTTCTTAGCTTGGAGCCTTGCATAGGTTCCAAGGTGCTTGCAGCAACAGCCAATGAATCAGCTACCTGATTTTCTTCTCTAGGGATTAGGCTAATCCCAAAGGCATCAAAGTCTTCTATCAGGTTCCACACCTGATTCCTGTAAGCTGCCAACCTTTTATTGTGACAAGTGTATTGGATGTGCACCTTCTTGAAAACAATTTCTGAATCTCCCTTGACCATCAAGGCTGTGTCCTTCTTCTTATGTGCAAACATCAGTCACTGTGCCAGAACTTCATACTCTGCTACATTGTTAGTACACCCAAATTACAACCTGTAAGAAGTAAAGAAGGTTTTCCCTTTAGGGCTGGTTAGTACAATTCCAACACCACTACCTATCTTAGATTTGGATCCATCAAACGTGAGGGTCCACAATTGATCACGGGTTGGAATTGATTCTTTTGAAGTTGTTATGGGTGCTTGAGTTAGACGAGTCACAATTGGGGCTGCTTGATCTTTTGCATCAGGTATAGGGAAAGAATGCTCTGTAAGTTCTTTAGATGCACTCCCCGATTCCTACTTAGTTATATCATCTGACCTGTGGCTATCCTTCTGATAGCCACTTGTGTGTTTGATGGGTCCATCAGGTTTCGGCATACTTGTGAGTGCAGGGGTATCAGGAAAATATCAGAGTTGTTCCACATAAGCATGTTGGTTTGGAAATGTAACTGAGTCAAGTTCGATTGGAGAAGGAATCTCCTTTGAAAGTATTCTATCCCTGGTTAACATGATTGCTTCCTTAGCTTCAAATGAGAAGTGGTCTGCAATGGTCTCAGGGCGACTTGTGCTAGCTTCCTCAGCTTGGGAAACATGATTTAAAATGTCAATGCAAGGTGGACAAGTCAATTCAAAATGACTTTGGTAGTGTACCCTACACCAATTAGGGAGCAGAAGACTTTGCAGATCTATGTCTTCTCCCAAGACCAGCTAATCTTGTTGCAACCTTCTAATCAAGGCCTATTGATTTTCATCAATCGTGGGGTCAGGGAGTTTTTGTATTGACATGTCTTTAGAATTGACAACCGAGAAAATTAGAATTTCTTCTCTTTTATAAACCCTAATCTCGGTCTCAAAGTAGGCTACCTCACTGGGGCAATCATACTCAGTGATGATATGCTTGAGGCGAGGCTCACTTTCAATTCTGATCTATGTAGGAACTCCTCTCCATGGCAGCCACATATGTGAAAAGTCAAGGGAAAGGTATCCCCCTAGACTTTTCATCAAATCCCTGCTCAACAACATACCATAGGTCTCAGGAATATCTGCTACTTGAATATCTATGTTGGCTAGGATCCTAGGGTCTGATCCCACTTGTACATGTATATTTCTTAATTCCCCCACTACATTAACCTTTGTTTTGTCAAGTTGAATGACCTTCATGTTTGTCTGAATGGAGTTCAATCCCAGCTTCTTACATATGGAGAATGGCATAACATTTCCTGAAGCCCCTGAATCTAACAAACAGTTATGTAGATTATTTCCACAAATTCTTAAACTTAAAAGGAATGGTGGAGTACCTACCTTGTTTCTGTACAAGGTTGCATTCACGTCCCCAGTAGGTGCCACCTTGTTCTTTCCTTTTGATTTGTTAGCTAGCTCCAAAGCTTTTAGCACTATCTCCCTTTGAGCAAGGCACCACTTTAAGATGTCAAAGAATGACAAAGAAGTTTTATGTTTCTACATCTCATAAACAATATCAAATTTTGTATTACAACTAGCAGTACCTTTGAAAACACCAAAGGAATTACCCTTGCTATGGAAATCAGGTGGACCTTTTGGCGAAGGAGGGTTATTATCAGCACTTTGATTTGGAGGCACCATGTGATTAGGTTGTGCGGATGTAGTGAATGGACCATATTTTGATTCCTCAGGAAGTGTCCCCCTTTCATCTGAAAGGCCTGAGCATCATATGAATCTTCCTCTAGTTCATTCTCCTCCTGCCTCGGGAATGAAGATTCCTCCTCAAAGAGGTCATAAGTCATTGTTGTATCTATTGAGCCACCTCCCTTATGAGGGTTCCCCTAGAATGTTTGGGCATCTTCCAGTGCCATCTTGACCATCTTCTCCACTTCAGGGCAGTTTACCTTAGAATGGGTTGCAGTCTCATGTAGCCTGCACCAATTGCTCATAAAGTTGAGGTTGGCCACATTTGCAGTATGTGCTCTCTCCTCATTTGCTTGATAGTTTTGAGAGACTCTCCCATTATTGGGCCCTGTATTCCATTGTATGTTGTTATTTGGCCTTTGGTTATATCCTCTATTTTGGTTTTGGTACCCTTGATTAGAGGAGTTCTGGCCTTGATAACCCCTTTGGTTGTAATTGTTATGATTCTGACAGCTACCTTAATTGTTTTGGGAGGGGTTCAATCGAAGCTGAGCCATGTCATTGGTAACTTGGGACAATGTTTTCTTCAAGGTTTCTACCTCATTTGTAAGCTGGACTATCTTCTCACTCTCCACATTCTTAGCAGCAGGTGGCTGACCACCATGATTTGGTGTTCCAATTTGGTTATGATGACCCTGAGAATTTTGAGGAATCTGTGATTGTTGGAAGGGATCAAGAGTTCCAGTAGCAAAGAATGAGACAGGTGGTTGAGTTTACAATTCAGATATAGGCCCATAATGGGAGGGATACATTCCTGGGACAGTATTGAATAGAGGAGTTGGGATATGCATCTAATATCCTATTGAAGGGAAACCTCCTCCTAGGCCTCCTTGTTGAGAATTGATTTGTTGCTATAGCTTGATAGCTAGATGATAGACTTTGGATAGAGAATCAATATCAGTTGGTTGATAAGTCCTTTGCAAGAACAATCCAAGCAAGGGGTCTATAACTCTAAAGTAAGCTTGAATGGCACTGTTTTCAGTAACTAGATAAGGATCTTGCAATCTCCTATACATTCACTAGAATCTAGTATTGAATAATGGCAACGATTCACTTGGTTCCTTTCTAATGGTAACGAATTGGTGATATAGAAGAGATGGGTCCACATAAACCCTAAATTGGTTAATGAAAGCATTTTCCAAATGTTTCTAGGTCATGATGGAACCTTGAGGAAGATTAAGGTACCAATTGTAAGCCATATCCCCCAAGGAGTAAGGGAACAACCTATAGACCACATCATTATGACCTATCTGAGCTCTAGTACAAGAATCCTTGAAAGCTTGTATGTGCTCTTCAGCACTCCTTGACTCACCATGAATATACTTAGGGCATAATTTCTCAGGGTTCTTGGGCATATCATGAAAACCTCCAGGGATAGTCCCTAATGGAGAGCGATTATTCTGAAAGAACGCCATTGGTGGGGGTGGTTGAGCCAGTTGTTGTATGGGTTGAATCAGCTGTGATGACAATTGAGATGAATGTGGTGGATTAATGGGTACCCATTGGGATATTGGTGAAAAGTCTGGTGGAGTGAGCGGAGCTGATAAGGGTGGTATGATAGTTGCCACAGTCTTATGACTTTTGTGTCTTGTTGGGGTCTTGAGTTCTATGAAAGGTGATGGATTTTCAGTTGATCAAAGAACTCTATGAGGCCTTTCTGGGGAGAAAAACCCAATTTTATCCAGTTTTCCCTTCTAGGCCCTCCTTATAGTGCCAGTCTCTATTGACGTCCCTTTTGGCACAGCAACATGCAAATAGAATATTGCTACTCTATTTCTCCTAAAAGAAAAAGATGATCACATGGATATCTTAGCTCCCAAGGTCTATGTAGTTGGTTCTCAACTGTGCTGATGTTGCTCAACTGGTCAATGTAACAGTAATGTTCAAGGGGCCTACTGGTGTTGAGCTTCTGGATAGTTCTAAGATCAAACATGAATTTAAACCTACTCTAACCAAGGGTTTTAAAGAAACAACAAAAGATAGGTCAGGGTTTTGGAATAGAAAAGAACAATGATTCATCCAACTTAACCAAACTTGTTATCCTTCAAGGAACTATGAACTAAAACTGAAGAACAAAATTAACTTGTGATCAAAACACAGTCTCATTCATTCACAGCACTGATTTGATAGCAGATTGCAATTCATCTATTTAAACAAACATAAAATAACATTCCATTCCTTGAAGACTTCACAAATCAAATGATTAACTCAAGACAAACGCCATTCTGAAACACAACATGAAATAGATTTTAATCTAGTTGCTTCTACTATTGGTGAAACAAATAAACAACATTTACAAAGCTGGCACAATCACCAACGTACAGATAATCTATGATTTCAAATTGTTTCCATTTACACTAAGGAAACTGAAAGGTACATTAGTCTATTATGAATCTAAATCTAAATCCTAACCAAGAAGACAGAAGAAACTCCTATTACAAAGAATCAGGAGGCAACTCTATCTCCTTCTGTTAACTTACTAATTCCTAGATTTTCCTCTAACTGTTTGTTCTAACTCTAACTGTTTAACCTTAGAAATTCTCTAAAAGTTCTAACTTCTTACAAAAAGGCCAGAATGCCTTATATACAAAACGCCTCAAAAAGAATGCTTAGTCCCCAGATTTTAGGGTTTACAAAATATTTGCTTGGTTGCTAGAAGGTTGGCTCTCAAATCTTTTGAAAAGAGTCAAAGCTGCATTTAATGTGAAAACCCTGCTGTCCATGCTGATGACGGCTTGTTTTGGGAGTGATCTATAGATATTTTTGCAGCTACAACATTTACTCTCTTATGTCTCTATTTCCACCTTCAAACTCTGTTTGGGTCACCTTGAATACTCAGAATATCTCCATTAATACTGATCTACCCCCTTTCTAGTAGTCACTATAGCTATCCCTATGAGTCATAGTTTCTTCTTTCCTTCGGCTTCTTCCCTATTCTAGACTTCTCTATACGTTGACCATCTTCTAGAAGCATCATCAGGCCTCTTAGTAGATTTGAACATTACACCCGAGCTGAGCCATCGCTTTTGATCTCAGAAGGAACTCATGTCACTTGCACTCTGTTGGTCTTCTTACACGGGGATAGTCAATCGGTCAACTAGGTCATCTTAGCTCCTTCTGATTGGCCAATCACATGCCACGCCAGATTCTTAAGTAGTCAAGAGCGATCTTCCTTAAATCACATGATGGTGAGACACTTATCGTGTCTCCCTGAAGCGATTTCGTCTTCTAACAATTATCGGCATAGCACGAACCAGTCGATGAGACATCCCGGCAAGCCATGGGAGTCATATCGAGCTCAAAAGAACATCGGCAAGATAACCACTCGTCGATAGGAAATCATAGTGATGATATCCCTCCCTATGGCTCAGAGTTTGTTTTCCTTTTGGCAAGACTCTCTAATTGGCACAAGGTCATGGAGAGCTCCCCTTGGTTATACCGATATCTCTTTTTCATTTGTGAACCCACCGCTATTGGCAAGACTTCAGCATATCGACAAGACCACATGGTGAATTCCTCATTCGGTTGGCAAGCTCATTTCTTTATGTTGGGGAGACATCATCGGGTTGGCAAGACATCTTACCAAACCCTTTCCATTCGTTCAGGGTCTCCCAAGTTCCTTCAGTTTCCCTGAGCTTGGCCTTTTTCGGTGTGACCTCCTCATGTCGGCGAGACTTCTCGCTGAGAGCATTACCTTTTGGCGATCTCCTATCATATTGGGAAGACATCGCTCGGTCGCTGAGACCTCATAGCGAGCCTAGATCACTACATCAATGCCGCTTTTATCGCTGTGACCTCATGGCGAAGCCCCCTTTCTCGCCGAGCTCATCTTCTTCTGTGGGAGTTCCCTCGGTCGGCCAGATGTTATGTCGAAAACAAGATCCTTCACCCGATGCCCCTCAAATTCGGCAAGAGTCATGGCGATACTTCTTCCATGTCGTGTGACCTTTATTAGTCGCGAAGACCTCCTGCCGATGGTGCAAATCTTGCCCGAAAACCCTTGGGGAGATTTTATCGATGGGACACCTTGTGGTCGGGGAGACCTTACATCGAACCCCTTTATGCTTTTAGAGTCTCCCCGATTTCCCCATGTTCTCCTCAGTCACTTTTGTTTCAGCGTGACCTTCATCAGTCGGCAAGACTTCTCTCTGAAGAAAATTCTCTCACCAAAGATGAACATATTTATCGCCGGTTGGTGAGACATGAAGCTTTCGGAAAGACTTCACCCCGAAGTCAAAATCTCCCGCCAATATACTTTCTCCCTACCGTCAGTCGGTGAGACATGGAGATCTCGCCGAGACCTTTCTCTGAAGGAAACCCCTCATGCCGATAGGAGACTCCCAGTCATCGGGACGATGGTTGATGTGTTGCCGATAGGAAACTGCATGTGAATTTAAGTTGCCATAACATCTGGGGGTCTTGCCAACTTTTTCCTTAGCTGATTTTTATGACTAACTGGATTGGGAAATGCACTCTAACTGAGCTCTGTTAGCAAATATCATCATGTGTAGGATTTAGTTCTGCAAAAGAAAGGTCTGCATTAGTCCTTAGAATCACATAAGATACATTATAATAAATCCACCATTGCTTATAATTATTTTATTGAATTCCTAGCAAGAAGAAAACCAACTTAGGTAGAGATCAAACCAAAATTTAAATCAAGCAGAACAACAGACAAGCCCAGGCAGAAAACAGAAGCACCCCCAAAGAGGAAAGCAAGACCAAAAGGAAAAGAAACCAGAAAGAGAAAGGGGGACCCATTTTGTTCCAAATCAAAATGGGGTGGTTATGCAAGACATAACAGTGCATTAAAAACATAGATCAAAGAGTTGATTAAAACCATGTGGGATGAGGAAGAAAAGTATCATGTGTACTTGGAAAAATTAAAGGAAGTAAATAAGTTGAGTGCAAATGAGTTTAATGAAGCATGAATTTTGGAGGATGAAAGTCTAGACTATCTAGCCAAGTGCAACAAGATCATGGTGTTTAAGATGGAGGTAATGATTGAACAAAGGATAATATTGTTGAGACTGCAATAGGAAATAATGAAACAAACTGAGTTGTTTGAAGAGATTGTTTGTTTAGTCACCACTTAGGATCTACCATTAAGTACCAAGTTAGAAGAATTATAAACCATCAAGGAGGCTTGGAATAATAGGTGGAAGGAAATAGTAGACACTGATGGTGTGGGTATTCTACTCAATAGATTTGCATGTATTAAATTTGATACCCATCATGTTATGGGTGACATTAGCAATCTAAAGGACATTATAGAAGTAGCCATTGATGGATATGAAAAGGAAAAATTCAAAATGGAATGGTTAGAAGGGCCAGATGAAGAACTGTTGACCTAAATTTTTTCCAATTATGAAAAGTATAAGCAAAAATAAAGGTAAATGAAGATACAGTTCAAATTTTGGCATAAGAATATGCTATTTTGATCGATTTTGAAGTAAAAGGTAAAATGTCTAGAGCAATTCCTATAAAATAGGAAGGCACAACAATGAACTAAATTTCATCACTATCCAAAAATGAAAGAAGCACCACTTCCCCATGAATGCAGTTTTGACTTTGTGAAAACTCTAATTCAATTGGGATGCCTCCTTTGATTATGGATCTAGAGTTTGGATGCCCTATTTTTCTGGATTAAGGATTTTGAAGAAAGATTTATGAAATAATTTTATATAAGTTGTATAATGGACATCATTATGAATGGTTGGAAAATTGAAGTTATATTTGTAGCATTAAATTAAAAAAAAATTAGTTTTATGCAGTCAATTAGTTTTCAAAAATTTCTTAAGTTTAGTGATGACATTGAAAATAGTTTTTTGTGCATGAGTGAATTATGCTAGACATAAATGTTGCTTATTTGATTGAAATCAATTAAAGGAGGTGAATTTAAAACCATCAATTGTGTCATTTGTGAATGATATTTTCCTTTTGTTTATTAATCTATAAAATCCATGATGAGTTAATTAAATGTGTCTTTCATTAATTCTAGTAAAACAAATGTTGAATATCCAAGTTACTGAGAGGGGGGGCGAATCAGTATCTTCTTAAATTTTCTGAATATATACCATCCAATTATTTTAATGCATACAATAACAAATATAAGTAAAGGCATTGACAAAACATGAAATCACAAAACACATGAACACTAGGATTTTTATATGGAAAACCCAAAATGGGAAAAACCACAGTGAGTGTTAGCTCACAATATAGTGTAACCGATTATAAGATATTACAAAATGGGGTGGCTCACTGCTAGGACTCACTCTGCAAATACAAAGGCTCACTGCCTACAAAGTTACAATGACAAAATGCCTTGCAGCCCAAATGTGAATTGATAAAGTACACCTGATAAGTGTTGATTTAGTTCCAATGAAACTCAGTAAACTAACTTGACACACTTCATCATATTTGCTCTTCTTCACATTTGCATTGAAAACTCAATCATCTATATTCTAGTCAGATTCAAAAACTATCCAATATATATACCTAATCTATCCACAAGCATCAATTAGTCCAGCCTAATTAGGTGCACTTCTTATTTATCAATAATACCAACCGTTGGCTATAGGCTTTCACAAAATCTTCCCAAAAGAAATTCAAACACTCACCATGCTACATCATGTTAGCATGGACCTAAGATAGGTCACACATATATCCACAAAAGCAAAATTAATTCACCATTACATCATCTAACCATTAGGTCAGCCAAAGATAGACCTAATAGCAAAATTACAATTAATAGAATAATATTGATACACTATATGAGCATCTGAATACGTGAGATCTTGAATTTACATGCTCCCAACATCCATAAACCATTTCCAAAAATCACATGCAACAATAATCACCAATAAACAATTGTAAATCAAAATACTAGAGAATGTACCAAAATACCAAAGGATGTATGCTTCATACTGGTTCAAATACTGGTCCAAAATACCAGATCAGATTTAGACTTGATCTTGTAGTTGCAACTCATATATCATGGTGACATCAATGACAACACAAAACAATAAAATGAGATGTTCTTCATTTTTCCAACAATCTCCCACTTTTTCATTGATGGCAACATGTGCCAAAAAGAATATTTACAAAACTTCTTACAACTTCTTATTTACAACACTTCTCCCCTTAGCACCAATACTTCACCATTCTTCACTCCTCCTTTGACATCAAGGACAAAGGGCATCCCAAAAAAAATTGAAATATGAAAACAAAGAAAACAAAGAGACATGCATTAATTGAAGGATGGCGAGCCTTGAAACTCTTTAAGAATACCTTCCCATACTGATTTACCATTCTCCCAACTTTCCTTTGCAACAATCAACATCTTGTTTAGGGATTCCAACTCTACTACAGTTTCTTCTGCACCATTCGAAGTATCGGGAGTCAATTTTATCTTCTCAAGTTTTCTTGTGCATGCCAAGGCCTTGCCAACCAAAGTGTATTCCACTCTTATAATGTCACTTAACTGATCAAATTTTCTATTAATCTCTTCTTTCTACTTCTGTAAAATAAATAATTTATCTTTATGCACAGAGATGGCATTCCAGGTTGATTTGTCTCTATCTTTGGATATACTGTAAGTACCAGAGACAACAACCAACTGGGACTCAATGGAGTCCATAACAATATTAATGTTCTAGGTGGCATCTGGCCACTTCAAGCAATAAGCAAGAACAACATTTGCTTTTGCATCATAGATTTTCATAGCTTCCAGGTTCTTTTCAACATTTGAGTGTGCTAGAGCATCATGCAATTCCAATAGCCTTTTCTCTACCAGTTTCTCCTCAACCTCTTGTTTTGTCTTTTCACCAAGCCCAATGGTATACTCCTTGAAATAATCCAACAACAATCTCAAATTTTTTATAGGAGTGAGGGATGCATCTATAGATGCACTAGGTGTGACCTCCTACAATACCTTAAGAGAATCTTCTATGAGTTATATTCCTTTCTGATGAGTTTCAAGAATCTCCTTCCTTCTGAATGTCTACAATGCATCTCTTAACACCACTTTATGGACAGAAGACATCTTCTCTACATCTACATACCCTTTAATCATAGGAAGTTATAGAATCTCCTGAGGAATTATTGGCTGGAATCTGATCTTCTTAGATAGCAATCCTTTCAGTACATCATTACTGGAGGACGATTCTTTAGGACACTTAAGAGATTTTATAATCTACTTTTGAATTTCTTCATTTTTCCTAGCAGATTCCTTGTTTTTATTTTCTTCCTCTCCCTTTTCCTTTTCTTCTTCCTTCTTTTATTCTTCCACTTTCTCTTCTTCGTCTTCTTCTTCTTCTTCTTTTTCTTTTCTTCCTTTTCATTTTCATCTTTATCTTTATCCCTATTTTCATCTTCACCATTTCCATCTTTTCTAAATTAATTTTGTTCTTCTTTTGGATTATCTTTTTCTTCTTCTTCACTTCCTTTTCCCTCTTCAGTATTAGCTTTTTCATCATTGCCATTTTCACCTTCAGTGTGCTTTGGAGGAGCATCATCATGTTTTTCAAACTCAACTTCACCTTCATTATGATTAATTTCTAAAGGATCATTTTCGCCACTAGCATCATTTTCAACATCAATGTCTTTAGAAATACCTGCATCACCTATATCAAGATGAATATCTTCCTCAACATTTTCAGCAAAAAACATCTTCATCAGTCTTAAGCATGCCATATTTCTCTGTTGTATCCTGGATCATTTTTGTAGTTTCCTTCCTTATCTTCTTTATCTACTTTTTATCCTTATTCATCAGAATATTTACCCTTTTCTTCATCCAGAACATATATACACAAAGATTTTTTAGAGTTTCTACATTGTCTGGGGTCACAGAAGACCCAATTTTATCAAATGCATTATTCCTAATTTTCTCTTCAAGTACAACAACCTTTGATCTCCTTTTCATCAGAGATGTCCACATATGCTCTGATACTAATTGTTGAATATCCAAGATGATAACAAATTTAATGATAGCTAAAAGTAAAGTTTTCTTATCCTCTTTTCCAGCATTATCATAATATTATGTTGTAGGCTTCAGCATGTTCTCAGAATGTAACAAAGAATTGAGAGTTACCTCTAATTTGAAATGGGGACCAGAACTTACCGGAATATCCTATTCTTCTTGGTTTGGGGAGGCCTCTTCAAACACCTTATTCTTCTTCGACTCTAATTTGGTGTGCACATGAATGCCAAATTTCTTTTCTACCTCTTCATCAGAAGATGACACAGCATGCACTCTCTTAGAACCAATAGCTTCCTTAGAAGTACCTTCACCAGAGGATAAACTTCCTCTTCTTTTCCTCACCAATTTTGTAGCAGGATCCTCTTCCTCTTCACCCTAATCATCTATGATGCTAAGATTTTTCTCCCTTGAATCTTTCCCTTTCTTTCCTCTTTTTCTAGGGGACACTAGAGGAGTTTCTTTCCTTTTCCTAGATCTAGTAGTAGTTCCAAAGGAAATCGAGCCTTTACCTTTATTAGTAGTATTGGGTTCAATTTTTACTGCAAGAGCTACAGAGGGTTTAGAAGGAGTAGTCCTACTAAATCTCCTCAGGCTAGATGATTCTCCCTCCAACTCTTCTCCCTTAGCCCTTCCAAGTGCAATTTTCTAATCAATGAAACCAACTTCTCTAAGCTTCTTTTCCACTCTCTTTCTTATTATTGGCTTATGTTGCTCCATGTGGACCTCCATATATTTTTCTGCATAAGTACCAATTCTAGGTTCATTGGGATCCTTCATATTTTTTAGCAACATTTGTACATAACCCTCAGTTTCATCTTCTATAATTTCATATCCCAATGGTTGAATCCATATGGTCTTGGGTTCTACTTCTTCAATCATGCATTCATCAAAGGAAACATGAAATATGATGCCATCTTTATATTTTTCAATAATTTTCCTCAGAATCATCTCTCTCTCATTCATGTTACTCTTAAATACAACAAAGAATGTTGTTAGATAATTTTCTTGAGCCTTCAGATCACCCAAATTATGCATATAATCAAAGATTCAATGTGCCACTGGTCTAGATGAGTCCCAAAACACTAAATCATTCTTTCTAGGAAGTCTCTTCATGAAATAGAACAACAAACATACAATAAATGATTTGAATTTAAAAGCATACTTCCTTTCTTTTTTTGACTTTAAATTCTCAAGCAACTATTGTCAGAGAAGCTCACACAAGTCATAGTCTGTACCATTGACTACCATATCAAAACTAGTATAAATAGTTGTGGCTAAAACAAATTTCTCTCTATTTATGAAGTATATTTTATGACCAATCATGATAGCAGCATACTTCACAACAGGACTAGTGATGGACTTTTTCATTAAAGCTCTCTTCCCATATGCGACTCCTGTGAGTTCCATTACAACTTCATTCTTCATGAATTTCAATACAAGTACTGGTCCTTTATCCTAGAGGCTGGTAACAGCCCTAATTGCTTCCTTAGTTATTAGGTTGTGTCGGCCAGTCCATAGAAATTTATCATGTATTCTGCTTAGGACCGGTTTCAAAAATCCACAATCAACCACAAAATTGAAGTTGGGAAAGTTGTTCCATCTACTTAACCTCTTTGCAACTAGGTTTGAGTATTCAAGTTTCACCAAGAAACTATCTCCATTAAGCTCATTCTGCCAAATGTTGACCAATTTGGTGTGATTGAATTCCTCAGTCTTTACTCGAATATACATTCTCGTGTCCTCAGTCGGCATGACCCCATGAGGGATTGATGAGAAAGGTGCCCATAGGGTCATCTTTGAAAATTTTCAAGGAATATTTCCTATAAGATGGTCTAGGTCTTTTTGACACTTTAACGACTACAGGAGTTGCCATTCTTCCCAATCTTGAATTCAAGCAGCTCAAAGAACACAAACCCACAACTGCATAGAAAAGTAAAATACCTCTTTCTTCATGAAAAACCAAAACTAAAGTTTGCACGGTTCGAACTCCAAATCACTTCAAGAACGCTCCAAAAAGCTCTTCAATTTCTTCAAATGCATGAATGATTAAAATTACTTACATATTTTCTTTATAAAACAACGATCTGCCCTAATTCACATTAAATGTGGAAGATTTCAAAAAGCTGCTAAAAACTCTTCTTTCCTCAGAAAAAACCCTAATTTTCTCTACAAAAGATCATACCTTCATATTTTCTTCTGGTTCCACTTGCATAACCTCTAGCTAGTCATTTCTTACAACATATCTTTGTGCCAAATACTAATGCACCAAATAGCAAGGGGGATCAAGTAATTTTTTGTTAAAGCTCCCCCTAAGACCTTGCTAGGTCTAATTCTCAGAGGAATTGTCTGTACTGGATAGGGGAACATATGCACCTATCATCTTAGTCTCTTATTTTTTCCTCCAAATCTTATTCATTTCTTGCTTAATCTCATCTTTGTCAACCATCTTCACGGGTTCATTCTTTTCTACTGGATTGGTCACCTTACCCTTTTTTCTTTTGAAAACTCTTGAGATATGTCCTGGTTTGTTTCAATTATAGCATACAACATCTCTTATTAGTCTGACTTCCACTAACTCTTGTTTTACACTGATTATCTTTATGTCCATACTTGTTGCAAGTATAACAGTAGCCATTAAAGGATTCATTCACTCTTCCTCCATTAAACTGATTCATCATCAAGGTTTTGCATTCACTAGCCCTATGTCCAATTCTTTTGCATGCAAAACATGACCAGAGAAGGGACCAGGAAACTAATTCATCCTACTCCTACATTATGTTTCCTTGTGACCAAATTTTTTATATGAAAAACAAATACCATTGAAGGATGTATACCTTTGTGCATTAGGTTGCCTCATAGGTGGTCTCCTAGCAAAGCTCCTTGAATTTCCCTTCTACTTTCCTTTATTCTGAGTCTTCATTATCCTTAGATTTTTCACCTCCTTCCATTCCCAAGCCACCTTTTTCTTTACTCAGTTTCTACCTTGAAATCAATTCATCAAGCTTGTTTGAGCTAGATTTGAATTTATTTTCACAAAGTTTTGCTTTCTCCAGATTTACTTTTAGATTCGCCACTTCTTGTTCAAGCTTGGTGTACTCATCATACTTGCTTTGTATCATTTTGTTCAGACATTCTTCAATTATTTTCTTCTCTTCTACTTGAACCTTCAAACCAATAATTTCTTCATTAGCCGCTTCAACTAATCAGTTACTTCCCTATGCCTTTCTTTGAACTTTTTCAAATAAACTTTTAATTTGCAGACACATTCATTTGCACCTTCAAGATTTTCTTTCAGATCTCTATTTTCACTTTCAACTTTTTCAAGATCTTCAAGTACAGCTTGGAGCTCTTCTTTATCATTCATTTATTCCATCTTCAGGATCCCCCTCAAGTTGTTAGGCTTTTCCAGAGGGACCAAGCTCTGATACCAATTGTTGAATATCCAAAATACTGAGAGGGAGAGTGAATCAGTATCTTTTTAAAAAAATTTGAATAGATACCATCCAATTATTCTAATGCATACAACATCAAAGATAAGTAAAGGAATTAACAAAACATGAAATCACAAAACACACGAACACTAGGATTTTTACATGGAAAACCCAAAATGGGAAAAACCACGATGAGTGTTAGCTCACAATATAGTATAACCGGTTATAAGTGTGATAGGTCGAATGTGAGCGTTAGAAAATGAGCAGCAAGTAAAAGAGTGCAAATAAACACCAAAACAACCTACACCTCAAGATTAGCCTAAGTTGGAAACAACAGAAGATGAAAAGCAACAAAATGGAACTCTATACCTTGCGTCTAATCGATCATTCGGTTGGCCCTTCGATCTTTGATGTGTATGCTCCTTGGATGGCACAAGATGCAAGCTAAATGATGTTGTGAGGATGAGTGCAAGTGGATAAAAGCATGAAAATGGCTAAGCATAAGTTGAGAAACAAAATTGCAAGAGTTTGGCTAGCAAAATGATCTCCCCCAAATGAGAGAAAATAGGGGGTATTTATAGGATTTTTGAGAATTCCTAGGGGAAATGGAGGGTCAAGATTGAGCCACCAAATATCAAGATGTAGGGCTAAGGTGAGTTGAGAACTCATAAGCACTCACATCTTGACATGTGGCATGTGAGATAGCCCTAAAAGGTGAAGTGGACATGAGGTGGAAGGAGAAGTACATAACATAGAGGGGTACAAAGTACCTTGGGATTGGACAAGATCTCCTCATAAAGGAGGTCCTTGTCCCCATGTGGGTGAGAGGACATGTGAGGAATTAAAAATTCTTCAACTATTCTCATGGGGAGATGGGAAAGAATAAAGAATAAGTGAAGGACATGTGGGAAGAAGTGAAGGAATTTAAAATTCATTTTGGGTGCCTTGGGGGATTAAAAGGTGAATTAAAAATTCACATAGGGAAGTGGAGTGCCTTGTCCAAAAGGAGAAAGCCTTTAATAAGGTTGAATCAAGGACACATGCCATAAGTGGGAGGAGGATTAGGTTAGGCTAACCAAATGATTAAGGTTGTGCAAGTACTCAGTTAGATGGACTAATGACTCATTAGAAGCAAGTGGGAGATTATGGAGGATGTGACCTTAATGATGATTAAGGGTGTGCACATGCTAACCCTTGTTAATTAGAAGAAGATGAAGTAATTAAGATGGATTAGGGGACCAACTTGCAAAAGTTGGAGAATGTGACCATGAGAGAGAAAAGAGGAATTAAAAATGAATTTTAATTTAAAAGGGGGATATGACTAAATTAAATAAAAGGGTATATTTATTTAATTTAGAGGAGGAAGAGGGGTAAAGTATTTATTAAATTAAATACTTTAGGACCCTTATGTAAGATGCAAGGTATTAATTAAACAAATGGTTTAATTAATATTGACAGGGGGGATGAGCAATTGGATGAATAAGGAGACGCGTTTGATCATATGGAAGTGATCAAAATGTCGGACGTCTGAGTTCCATTAAGAAAAGTGATTTGACATCCATATGATAGACTTTAAATCCTTTATAAACTAAAATGCAAGAAACATTCTCATTACTTCTAATCTTGCAAGCCCCGTTGCAAATGATATTGTCATTGAAGTCTATCCCCTCAAATTTTTGCATATTCTTTGCACACCAATCTTTCTTTCTTTGTTCCTTACTACAACTCCATCTTCATTGATCCTATTTCTAAACACCCATTTAGTGCCTATCACATTTTTCCTTGGAGGTCTAAAAACCAATTCCCGTGTTTTTTTCTTCTCAATCTAATTCAACTCTTCTTCCATTGCTTTTATCTAACTCTCATCCTTGTTGGCTTCCATGTAACTCTTAGATTCAATCTGAGACAAGAGAGAAAAATTTACTTGTTCCTTATTTTTTGCAAGTCTTCTTGTAATGAAATAACTTGCACAATAGAAGAAGATGATATGAAATATGATGCAAATACTTGATAATAACTGAGAATAACAAGCCACTTCAAGGGGAAAAACTTCCAAATATCTCCAATGAGAACACAATTCACAATATGATGCTGAAATAAGACACAACCTCCTATATAAACCTATTTATGCCTATCACCTAGGCCGACCCAACCAACTAAATAATAATATAATAATGATAACATGACTTAATTAGGAGTTAAGATAGCCACAAGTTGACTATTCATACCCCGATGTACACAAATATTAAGGGCATAGCATGCCCCCCTCTTCAAAGAAGCATTTTCTTCAATGCTAATCAAGTGTGGATTCTTTTGAATGAACTCCTCATCCTCCCATGTGGCATCTTCGACTAGTAAATTCTTCCATTGGATGAGATATTCAATGAGAGTTCTATTCCTCAGCTTCTTCGTGTGTGTTTGAAAAATGCACTATGGTTCCAAAATGATTCTTCCTTCTTCATCGAGCTCTAGTAGTGTTATTTGAGTTGGAATATTATGCCCGATTACCTTCTTCAAACAAGAGACATGAAAAACTGGATGTATCTTTGTTGTTGGTGGCAACTCTAGCTTGTAGGCAACACTACTGATCTTTTGCATGGTTTGGTATGGCCCATAATACCTTGGAGACAACTTATTATTCTTTTTAGGTTGCTTTAGTGAGATTTTCTTATAAGGCTGCAATCTCAAGAATACCCAATCCCCAACTTCAAAACTTCTTTCACTACGATGTTGGTCCGCTTGTTGCTCCATTCAATTTTGTGTCATGGCTAAATTCTCCTTGATTTCTAAAAGTACCTGTTGTTGATGAAGCAAGTGGTCATCTACTGCCTGAACTCTTGGTGACACCTTTAATGATGATGTAATGGAAGGAGGATGATATCCATAAAGTGCCAAAAATGGAGACATTTTTTATGAGCTATAAAAGAAGTGTTATATCACCATTCTACAAGTGGTAGCCAATCTACCCATTGAGACTGTTTCTCTGAAGTGAAACAATGTAGATATCCTTCCAAACACTTATTAACAACCTTAGTTTTCCCATTTGATTGAGGGTGGTATGAAAATCTATGAGCCAATTGAGTACCCAAACATGAGAATAAATATTTCCAAAAGTGACTAGTGAAGATGGGATCACGATCACTGACAATAACCTTAGGTGTACCATGTAGCTTTTGGATATTCTCCAAAAAAAAAATCCACTGAACTTGATGTAAAATGATGTGATAATGAAATGAAATGTGCATATTTAATGAGGCAATCAACTACTACCATGATGAAATTATGGCCTTTAGATTTGGGAAGCCCTATGATGGATTCCATGGATACCTCTTCCCAACGTTGGCTAGGAATAGATGAGGGCTGCAAGAGACCTGGTGACTTAATTGTCTCCCCTTTATTCATTTGACAAGCCAAACATTCAGCCACAAATTTTTGAACATCACCTTTTAGCCCTTCCCAAAAAAATACTTGTCTGACTCAATGATATGTATTTAGAAATCCTAAATGGCCACCAACTGGATTCTCATGTAGTTCTGTGAGAATCTTGTGTTTAAGAGTGGAATTCTTGTAGAGATACAAACGCTCTTTATACCAAAGAGTATCTCCCTTCCAAAAAAAATTCTCTGAACTACTAGGATCACTTTTTAATTGTTGGATGAGATTACTTGTCGCAACATCATTTTTCCACTCTGCTTTGGCTTCTTCCACCCAATTTTCTTGTAATATTGAAAGGGCACACAAAAAGGCTTCATCTTTCTCATCCTTCCTAGAAAGTGCATCTACCACAATATTTTCCTTCCCTTTATTATATGCAATCTCAAAGTCATATCCTAACATCTTAGTGACTCATTTTTGTTGCTATTTAGAAGATAATATTTGTTCCAAAAAATATTTTAGGCTATTGTAGACATAGAAAATATACAGATTGATATTGCCCACTCGATCCCGATCTACTAATATCGTTTCATTCTGAATTATCCCTCTGTCTAACTATTTAATCGAATAGCCTTATTTGATTAAAGTCATCATAATTCCCCTTTTAATTAAATAAATCTCTCAATTTAGTTAAATCATCTCTGTATAATTAGCTAGGTCATTCCATCTTCCTATCTTTATTTAATTAAATAATCCATATTATTTGATTAAATTTCTAAAGTTCATCTGATTAAATTAAATAAATCAAACATTTATCTAAGTTAATCTAACATCACCCCTTTTGGTTGAATAAAAATATTTATTTAACTAAGTCTTAATCATTTTCATCTCTTTTTTATTTATTTCAATCCTAAAATCTAAATCAAATGGTCAAATCAGCTAAATCTCCCCTTAAATTAATCAAATCTTGATTAATTTAATCATATCCTCAAATCCTTTTAGATTTTGCAACACATGAAAATCAATTTAATTATTTTATAAATCACTTCTTTCATTCAAAGACATCAAGTGGGAATATTCCTCAAATTTGAAATCTCCCCAAAATGACTTGTCCATCCAATGAGAATTTAAAAGCTCTTGTCTCTTACATTGTCTCTTACATGTCTCCCACTTGGCATTTAACTCATCTTTCATCCCCCCTAAACATGTCATTTCATCAAATTCAAATTTCAAACTTACACATTGATCAAAATGTGCTCAAACTTCCTTCATTCACAAGTTGACAAGTGGCATCTTGCCATTGGTTGAATGTTAGTCCCACATTGCTCTATTTTGGACATTCATCCTTCAATCTCATCTATAAATAAGAGTCTTCATTCCTCATTTGATCATCCACAAATTATGCAAAGTTATTATGCTAAAATCTTTAGCCATTTCCATCAAATATTATTGAATCATAGCTAGGTTATGCAGGTTTTTAGCTTGGAAGCATTCATCCTTCATCAACAAAGTGGATCAATCATCAACACATCTTCAACATATCAATCTTGCATCATAGGAATTGAGAAAGGGCCAATTTTTACATCAAATTGGCACAAATTCCCCCATGGGATTATGAGTTTTCAAATTTAATTAGGATTCAAATCTTTGTTTTGTCATTTTTATTGTGTTCTTCATTGTTTATTTTTCCTAGTTTGAGTTTTGTAAATGGATTTCATGGGGAATCCTTGTTCTTGTTTGCAATCTCTAACTTAATGTGTTTGTTCTCATTGTTTTGTAGATATTTGGATTGGGGTTCACACATTTGGTGCTAAAAGGAGGGCCTACTGGAAAATCAAATCACATTTTTTGAGAAAATTCTATGGTTTTTGATGTTTTTGGTGTTTACAGCAAACAGAAC
>VDFB02047230.1:574454574-574520561 GCA_007258455.2 Sequoia sempervirens
ATAGGCATGAGCAAAATTCTGTGAGACTGATAGCTGGGCAGAGGGATGAATTTATGCAGCAGGCTAGTTATTGGAGAGGGGTATATGAGCAGGTTGTTCCAGATCCAACACAGCACACTGCATGCTATGTCAGTCAAGCTCCATAGCCACCAGGGCCATCCCAGTCATTAGGGACACACACCAGGAGTTTCAGCGATTACCGGTGAACTCCGTCTCCATACAGCGGTTACCAGGGGACACCCACCCGTGAGTACCAGGGGACACCCACTCGTGAGTATCAGGGGACTCTAGCACACAGAGGGCCAGCACCCGATTCTCTGCAGAGGTCAGATGTGGGCAGCTCACAGTAGAGCAGGCAGATGTAGGAAATTGGTTATTTTTGGCAGATACATGATGGATGGTTTGTGCATGGCGCCAGAGGGCAGAGGTGATCCACATCTCTAGATTTTGTATCTTATTAGGGGATATATGACGGAGATGTATTGTATTATGACATGATGTTTATTATTTTGATTATGCGATGACCTTTATTGACATTATGTATGATGTTTCCTTTATGTGGCTATATGAGATGATTCTTTATGTGGTTCCATATACATATATATACACATGTTTATATGGATGATTTATGCTTTAGGATTTATGTTTTATGGATGGATGATTTATGATCGATGTAAATGTTTCTATGATTCATGATGTATGGATGCATATGTGGAATTATGCATGTTTATATGATTTATGATGTATGACTTATGGATGCACATGTTTATATGATTTATGATGTATGATTTATGGATGCACATGTGGATGGACGATTTATGCATGTTTATATGATTTATGATGTATGATTTATGGATGCACATGTTTATATGATTTATGATGTATGATTTATGGATGCAAAAAGGGTAAATACTTACAATGCACCTAAATGTCAATAAAGACCATTATGAGAATGCAGATAGGTGATAGGCGGATGGAAGATTGCATTTTCTAAAAACAACTATTAATATCCTAAGAGGAAGAGGACCCAAGAAGACCAAAGAACGAGAGTACTTGCACAACTGAAATCATAAGCGGTGGTTATGATGGGAATGAAGGGTGCATGCAAAGTGGTGGAAATGCAGTGAAAATGAAATCTTTCCATCTTTGGAGCATTGATTTTTACTATAGCGTAGGGTACCAAGCACCTTGATATAGAAGACCAAGGTGAGCGAGTACTCTACGCATGAAACAAACACAGCAAACAATAAGGTTATCCCAACACCCCGAGGTCACGATGACCTCGGTCGGGCCTAGTGTTGTAATAACCACAAACACACAAAGTTCTCCCAACGTAACACAAGATCCTGGAGATCTTGGTGGGTCTTACAAGGGATAACTTGAGAAGATAGCAGACAAAACAAAAGATCAAGGTATGCCCCCATTTCAATAGGTCAAAGCTCGCCATGGTATGGTGGACCAAGGCGACCTTGACAAGTGATGGGAAGGAACCTAAAATGATAAACAAAATTCAAAAGCATCAAAAGATCATAATCAAGACAACAGGTCCTTTGCCATAGAATCAAGGTGATGGATGTGATTGGTGAGGTCTGCTAGGAAGGATTCATCCTATTGAGACCAAAGATGGATGCGAAAGTAGGATGATCCAGTTGACGTGAGATGTTATCGAGGGACAAGATCTTGTAACACAAGAGAATTTGGTTTGTTAAGAACTGGTTAGATGTGGGAATAACTTGATAATGAAGCATAAAAGACCGTCATAACCTATAGACCTAGGGGCTCGGGGGCCGATCATAGATTAGCCTTGCCTATGTGAAAGCGCAGAGCCCTCGTAGTTCTAGAAAAGACCATGGATAAAGTGAAAAGAAGACAAATGGTAACCGATGATGATGGACAAATGCCCCGGGGGTGAATCAAATGATCAACCTTGCCTACGTGATAGCGCAGGGGCAGTGTAGTTCGACTGGAGTACGTGACCGGATGGGACAGGTGAAGACCGACACGATGGATGATCCTACCTGATGACACGAGCGTGAATGACGTAAGCTCAGAGTGGGATACCGAAAAAACTCAGGAATGGGGGATAGACTAGATGGGTCGTCAAATGCTCAATCAATATTTACCAAGCAGCTCGGGATGAGATGGGTGAGGACAATAGTGTGGATGACGGCATAAAATAACCAGGATGTTAGGTAGATAATGATTAAGCCCTCTATGGATGATGCTTGTTACTAGGTTTTCACCATCCATACTTATCCAAGGCACCACCAAGAGGTGGTTTTCACCATAGGACAGATTTATTTCTCTTGACTATTTTTGGATTTTTTATTTTTTTGATTTTTTTGATTTTTTTGAATTTTTGACTAGGTGGGGTAACCGAGCATATTTAAGTGTAGAAATTTTTCAGATGCATGATGTTGATGGGCTCGTCAAGGGGGTCTCCTTCAAGAGTAGTCAACCTGTATGCCCCAGACCCATATTTAGCGGCTATGATATAGGGCCCTAACCAATTTGCCTCAAATTTTCCTTTCTTGTTGCAGTCTTGCTAAGTACGTTGGTTCTCCTTTAGGACAAGCTCGCCCACTTGGAATTGCCGAGGGTGAACCTTCTTGTTATAATTGCGCTTGAGGCGATTCTGGTATGCTTGCAGATGGTTGTAGGCCTTTATTCTTCGTTCATCTAGTAACTCTAGCTGTGCCAGCTGCGCAACACAAGCATCCTCTTCACTGATAAGGTTCTTCAGAGAGATTCTCAATGATGGAAGTTCAACCTCGATTGGCAAGATGGCTTCAGCACCAAACACCAAAGAGTAGGGGGTGGCACCTGTCGGGGTGTGGATGGATGCGTGATATGCCCAAAGAGCAGGATGAATGTGAAGGTGCCAATTTCGTCTAGTGTTATTGACAACCTTTTTTAGAATATGGATGAGGGTTTTGTTGGTCGCTTCTTCCTGGCCATTACCCTGGGGGTAATAAGGCATTGACTAACAGTGCTGGATATGGAAGGTGTCACAGAGGTGTTTCATGGCTTGGTTTTTGAAGGGTTTGCCATTGTCAGAAATGATAGTGGATGGGATACCATATCTGCAGAGAATATGGTAAAGGATGAATTTGGAAATCTGAGTACCGGTGATTTGTGAAAGAGGCATTACCTCCACCCACTTGGTGAAGTACTCAGTGGCAATAATTATGAATGTATGGCCATCAGATGATGGTGGGTGGATCTTTCCAATCAAGTCGAAACCCCATTGAGAAAACAGCTATGGTACCAAGAGGGGCTGAAGGTCTTGTGCTGGGGCATGGATTAAATTTGCATGTTGCTGGCATGGAAGACACTTTTTCACAAACTCGCAAGCATCGTGTTCCAACGTAGGCCAATAATATCCTGCTCGTAAGATCCTTTTGGCCAGAGCCATACCATTTGAATGTGCTCCACAAACACCGCCATGTACCTCTGTCAATGTAGCATGGGCTTCGGTCTCATTTAGACATCTAAGGAGGATTCCATCATACCCGCGATGATAAAGCGTATCACCGACGATGACATATCGAGAAGAGCGATGAATGAAGGATTTGCGTTGGTTACGGGTAAGGTCTGGGGGTATAATGTTATCATGAAGGTAGGTATAGATGTCTTCGTACCATGGGGAGGTGGGACCCGCAATTTTTCACACCATGTCGGTCTCAGGGATATCATATGCTGGGATTAAAAGTTGTTCTACAAGAAACTCACACTCTGTTCAATCCTTGGGCATGTCCAGGAGGGAGCCAATAGTGGCCATCACATCAGCTGCTTTGTTTCGTATCCTAGGAATTTGTTCAAATTGTATAGAGGTGAAATATTTCTTGAAATCATCCACCATGTGCTTTTGGGGTAACAACTTATCATCCTTAGTCAGGAACTCATCATTAACTTGCCTAATGAGTAACAAGGAATCACCAAAGACTTTCAACTGAGTTATGTGCCACTATTTCACAATTTTGAGGCCGGTGAGGAGAGCTTCATATTCGGCCATATTTTTGGTACACGGGAATGCTATCCTGAATGACTTGGGAATGTAGTCACCCTGAGGAGTAACTAATAAAATTCCTGCCCCCAATCCATTATGTGTATATGATCCATCAAAATACAGTGTCCATGTGGGGGTCTCATCAACAGAGAAGACTTCCTCATCAGGGAATTCCATGATCAATGGGTGAGTGTCAACTAGAGGAGCTTCCGCTAACTGGTCTGCGATTATCTTCCCTTTAATAGCCTTGCGGTCCACATATTCTATGTCGAATTCACTGAGGAGCATGACCCACTTAGCCATGCAGCCAGTCATAGTGGTTCTAGATAAAAAATACTTCAATGGATCGATCTTGGCGATTAGTTTTACTGGATGGATAAGCATGTAATGTCGAAGCTTTTGTGTGCTAAAGACGAGTGCAAGACAGGCCTTTTCCATGGGGGAGTAGTTTAACTCGTAGCCAACCAATGTCTGGATGATGTAGTAGATTGCCCTTTCTTTCGACGACTCATCATGCTGTGCCAATAATGCCCCCAGTGCAACTGAAGTGGTGGCGATGTAGAGCAAGAGGGGTTTGCTGGGAATAGGTGGCATCAATATTGGGGGATGGGCTAAATATTCCTTAATTTTATCGAAGCCCATCTGACACTATTGGTTCCATTGGAAGGTGGAATCTTTTTTCAGAAGATGAGTGAATGGCTCACACTTGTCCACCAGCTGGGCTATGAACCGATGGATAGACTGCATCTTCCCCTGGAGGCTTCTTAACTGTTTAAGATTGCGTGGAGGTGGCATGTCCAGGATAGCTTTTACCTTGGCGGGATCAACCTCAATGCCCCTGTGAGAGACTATGAAACCCAACAACTTTCTGGAAGTGACCCCAAAGACACACTTTTTTGGATTTAGCCACAACTTGTAGTGCTCTAACCGCTCAAATATCTTTTTCAGGATGGCAGGATGTTTTGCTCGCATTCTAGATTTTCCTGATAGGTCATCGACATAGTCCTCCATGATGATGTGTATGAGGTCATGGAAGATGACCTTCATTGCCCTCTGATATGTCGCCCCCACATTTTTGAGACCAAAGGGCATAACATTGTAGCAGAAAGTGCCCCAAGGAGTTGTGAAGGCGGTTTTGTGTTGGTCCTCAGGTGCGATTCAAATCTAATTATACGCGAAGAAGCCATCCATGAGATACAACATCTCATGTCCTGCTGTCAGGTCGACCAACATGTCAATGTTGGGCAGGGGGAAGTCATCTTTTGGGCATGCTTTGTTGAGATCCCTGAAGTCCATGCAGACCCGAATGTCACCATTTGGTTTAGCAACTGGCACTACATTGGAGATCCACTCGGAGTAGTCAATTGGTCTGATAAAACCCGCCTCCAGTAACTTCTCCAATTCCTTCTTGACCAACAACGCGACTTGCGGATGCATCTTGTAGAGTTTTTGCTTGATAGGTTTAGCGTCTGGGCGGATGTCCAGGTGATGGACCACTAAGGCGGGATCTAAGCCTGGCATGTCTGAGTATGACCAAGCAAAGTTGATGATTCCCTCTTGGAGTAGCTGCACGATGACCAGGTACTCTTGCTCTGAGAGTGACTTAGCTACATAGGTGACCTTAGGACTTTCAACAGTTCCCAAGTTGACTTCTTGAGTCTCTTCAATCAGAATAGGTGATCAGGGAGATAACTGAGTTCCCATAAGGGGAAGATGAACATCTCCATCTTCTAGCACCTCTTCGAGGTTTTTTCCATCAGATGCGTCCTTTATTTTAATTTTTCAAGGTCACGAAGTGCCTCAGGGAGGTTTTCACTAGATGACCATTTGTTATTTTTCTTATTCTCATTTTTACGACTGGAGTGTTCATCCTCCCCCAATCCCATGAGGTTGACATATGTATCCGCAGACATACTGACAGGTGTGCTAGTTCGTAGGTCCCAATCAATGAGCTCAGGATGGCAAAGGGATAGGCTAATAGTGCAGACGGATAGGCATTCAAACATGGAAGATAGGTCGGCATGATCGACGTCATCATACGCACGTATGATGGATTCTTCCTCGGGTATGTCTTCCAATGAGCCATTGTCCACAGCTACACTATTGGAAGCATTAGATGATGTTTCAGGGCCTTTCTGCTTTCTATCATACCCAATTCCCACACTTTTTGGGAGCAGAGATGTATCAATGGGTTGCAACCACCCTTTTTCTTGCTTTCCTAGGCCTCTACCTTGATAGTTATGCTTTTCCATGAACTTTGTCGGCCAGGGGTACTTTTCTTGGAAGTATTCCTTGAGAGGAGTTTCCGACTGAGGCTCTTCTCGGTAAACCCATCGGCTTATGTCTTCTTCTGGCGCATCTATCTTGATACTTGGGGATATGAAAGTGGTGGTAGGGATGTTTTTGCCATGGAATGTGATAGTCTTGTCTTCCTTTGGGGTAGCATGGGAAGGTTGACCATACTCGTGTGGCGATGGGGGCATGGTTGCTATATTAAGAGCAGTATGCATTTCGTACTCGCCACACCCTTTGTCAATGATCTGGACTTTTGTGACTGTAGGATCAGTGGAGGATGGAGCAATTATTATGGTGGATGGTGGATAAATGGGTGATGACTGAGATGCCCCCATTTCAACCTGAGGACAATAATGTAAATGGGGAAATGATGCCTCTAGAGTGCAGCAATATTCGAATGGTTGGGGGTCAACATAGATGGTGACCTCTTGTTCATTGACTGGGAATTTGAGGCACTGATGGTAGGTGGAGGGAACGGCTTGCATAGCATGGAGCCATGGATGGCTGAGGAGGAGATTATATGGAAAATCGAGATCAAGGACATGGCAGGTAATGTACTAAACCATTGGTCCCACTTAGACAAGAAGATTGATGATCCCTTCTGAATTCCTTTTTGCATTGTCATAAGCCTTGATTGTGATGATCTGATTACTTAAATCTGCTTGGGTATACCCCACCTGTTTTATGAATTTTAGAGTGCACAAGTTGAGGGCAGAGCCATTATCTACCAAGACTCTTTTTATTTTATGCCGGGCAACCACGACTTCAATATGTAAGGGGCGATTATGATTGGCATCAATGTTGGGCATATCATTTTGGCTGAAGTGTAGTTGGTGAGATGAAGCTAGGTGTCCTACCAAAGCTTGGAACTGTGTGGGATCAATGTTATTAGGCACATGGGTTTCTTGTAGAGCTCTGTTGAGGATTTCTTGATACACGAGGGAAGACTTGAGTAAATCCAAGATGGAGATATGTGTAGGGTTCTTTCCTAAGTGATCAAGGATATTATACTGGGAGGTTATAGGAGTCGGTTGGGCAGGTGTAGAGGCTATAGGAATGGTGATGTGGGCTCGTCGTGTGGTAACATCACATTGAGGGTCTTTAGCTTTGACATGTATCATGGATACATGAGGTTCTACCTGCTCAATGTAATGAATAATACCCTCGTAATTGAGGGGTACATTCTTATAGTTCACATTATTTGTGTTGTTATTTTGAGGATTACTGTTGGAAGTACTCGAGCCTTGGTTATGGTTCGAGAAGGAATTTTGATAGATCTATAATTGAGCATTGGATGATGGAGCTTGACTAGGGTCAACCTTGATGTCACCTCGATCTATGAGATCATGTACGTAGTTTTTCAGACCTTGACACTTATTCAAAGAGTGTCCTTTGATTTTATGGAACTCACAATATTCATTTTCCCTAAACCATGCGGGCTTAGGTTTGGATTCATCAAGTGGTTTGGTGATAGGGTACGTGATCGGATAGTTGATCTATAACAGTTTGTTGAAGACGACACTCAAGGGTTCTCCTAGTTGAGCATACTGTCATTTAGTGTTCCCTTGGTTATTTTGATTGGACTGTTGGGGAGGACGGGGTGTCCCTTACGGTATGGATATGGCATTAGGTATGGATTGTTGTTGTTTCTAGGATGTGTTGACCATGTGGACATGTTTAGTGTCAGTGACACCATCATTTACTACATTTTTGTTCTTGTTCCAAAAATGTGGCTTGTCATTGAATGTCCTTTCCCTATCCTAATTATATATTTTGACGTGCCCCTTGGTAACAAGAGCGCGCTCAAGGATGGGTCCCTTCTCTACTACCTCCGTGAAAGTGGTGACACAATGTAATCGGAAGTTATGAGCCATGTCAAGATGAGAGTTCTCCATGAAGAGGGTGACCATGTCCTTTTCTTTCAAAGGGGTTTTCATTTGGCTTGCTAGGGCATGCCACCTCTGGAGGTAGCTAGTAAAGGTTTTCCCTTCATGTTGTTTCTCTTTGAGAAGATCCAAGGTATCAGTATCTTTCTCCAAATTGAAGGAGAAGTAGGAGACAAACTTTTCTGATAGGTCTGCAAAAGATTTTATAGATCCCTTTTCAAGAATCACGAACCACCCTAGCGCATTTCTTGCCAGGCTTTGAGGAAATAGGTGCAAGAGATAGTTGTCATTGTGGATAACTTCTTGACACTAGGAGTAAAACTCCTGTAAGTGGGCCTTAGGATCTTTGTTCCCCTTATATTTGTCAAATTTTGGCATTTCAAAATGTTTGGGGAAGGGAATCAATGAGATGGAGGGATCATACAGATATGGGCATATATCTTCAAACTTGAACGATTGTTTTCCAGTCCCTGCCTGGAGATCTTTTAGAGCGGCTTTGATTTCTAAGATGTATGCATTGGCCGATGTGTTGGATGGGTATCGATGATAGGATGATTGTGGATTCTGAGATGATGTTTGGAGATGGGTGTATGGGTGAGGAGGTGGCATCCCTTGCTAATACGCCAAGGGACCTTGTTGATAAAGAGGTTGCTATTGCGAGGCGGGATATGGATTGGTTAGGTAGTTATGGGTGGTGTACTATTGGAAAGTAGGGAGGAGGTGTTGTTGATTAGCTTGCAGATATTGGGGGTGTTGATATGACTGTTGCGATGCCACATAGGAGGGTTGTTGTTGATATTGTTGCTGGTTATAATAGTTGTAATGATGGGGTGGTTGTTGATGCACAGTTGGTGGCTGTGGTGGGGGAGATGGGATTTTTTGTGGTGGTTGTGCTTGCAGGCGTAAAATGGATGCGAGGAATGGAGATATGGTTGGGGCTAAAGGTCGAGGTTGATTTCCTTGCAGTTGATGCTGTGATGGTTGTGTTGAAAATAGGGGATTGACCAATGGTTGTTGTTGAGGTAGCAGTGCGATTGAGATGTTTTGCGAGGGAGGTTGTTGAGCACTAGTGGGAGCATAAGCTTAGGGAGGTTGTTGGGATACGAATGATGATGAAGGAGGGATGTTGGATTGGGACGGTTGTTGGGATATGAATGATGATGGTGGAGGATTGTTAGATTGGGGCCGTTGTTGGGGTATGAATGATGATGGTGGAGGATTGGTAGCCCTAGGAGGTGGGGGAAAGGCGGTGAAAGGGTTGCCCCCAGTGTTGACAAGAGGTGGGTTTGAGGGGAGTGGTGCCGGTAGCATTAATGGTTGCGGTTGCTAGATGTTTTGCAGAATGCCATAGGCAAAAGGATCATTGGGGTCAATGGTTTGCGGTGTTCCCGTGACCGAGATGGTGGGATGTGTGGGATTGCCAACGGGATATAGGACAGCGTTGCCGAATTCAGGTTGGTGCCAACCTTCTACGGAAGGAACATTGGGGACATATGAGCTACTGGGGATGTCATGTGAACCTTGCGGTACATTAGATGTGGAGGTGCCATACTTGGATAAGTCAACACCTGACGGCATCTTGACACCTTTGTCAATCAAGTGAGCCAATATTTTATCCCCATGTCTTTCGAGAAGGCATTCTGTCATTTGTGCATTAATAGGGTTGCTAAAGTGTTCCTCAAACGTGAGCTCAGGTTGATCAGCCATGTTTTCTTCCCCAGGTGGTGACGTGTTTTGACCATCCATGTTGGATTGTGATGAGGTACCGTTGTGGGGATCGTGAGGGATGTTCGTTGTGTTATTGGGATCTTGAGGATTGTTTGATTGGGCATTCAGGGCTTGTTGGTCAGCCATTTTCTTTGCCTGTGATCGAGTCTGAACGGGCATGCAAGATGATGAGAGGGATCAAGATATTAGAAATACCTTGATGATGAAAGATTGATTTGATTTGATGGGAGATTGATTGATGACAATCGATTAGACCGATGTGGATTGATTTGATGACACTGGATTAGTCTAGGTTTTGGATTTTGATCTGGATAGATTTGATGATGTGGGGGTTGGATTGATCTAATGATTAGGATTGATGTGATGATAAATATGATGAAGACCGAGATCCACAATCGAGTTTAAGAAGGATCCTTGGTAACACTAGGTATTGATTGAAAGGTGGATGTATGATAACGACACCGAATCCAACTTGAGATAGAAGCAGATTGATTGGGTCAAAAAGGATGACTAACTTAAGATGGATAGAAATCCTAAGCCAGTTACGATGATTATGATTAGGGATGAATACCTAGGTCAACGCGGATGACTATTCCAACAGGGTTTATATAGACCAACGGAGATCGGATATGAAGGCAGATTTAGGACAGATGGGGAGCGTCTTAGGATAGATGAATGGCTCTTGAACCAAGCAAAAGAGTGTTCAGGATTAAATGACCCTTAGAACGAAGGGATGGAGACTCGGAATGGACATTCAGATGTTCATTTTAGGATGGTGGATGATCGTGTCGATGTTCAAAACAGAGTGATAAGGGGTGTCAAGTGATAATATAGGCTGGTCAAAAGTCAAGTCTGCCATAGTATTAGGACAAGTCTGCCACTGCAATAGGACAGATCCACCACAATACAAGGATAGGTCTGCCACTGCACTAGGACAGGTCTGCCACTATACAGGGACAGGTCTGCCATAGAACAGGGACAGGTCCACCACAGGGTTAGGACAGGTCTACCATAGCATAGGGACAGGTCTGCCAAAGGGTAAGGATAGGTCTGCCCCTACACTAGAACAGGTCCGCCACAGCACAGGGACAGGTTCGCCAAAGGATGAGTTTAAGCTTGATGTTTTCATGGATGGGTAAGGAAAAGGACCCAAAATATAGCAATCATAAAAGACTTGGCCAAACTGATAATCACTAGTTTTTGCATGAAAAAAGACAATTCAAACAACACAACCCTAAGATTAGTAGAAACGGGTATGGTCAACAAAGTCTTCTACTCTAGGATGCACATGGTTGCTAAGGAGTCCTCGATATACACCCAATATGTGAGGCCCAAACCCTGAACACTAACCAGTTACAAGCGTGAGTCGGGAACCTTAGCGAGATACTAAAGGCTCAGACCAACTCTTCATGTCATCCCGACGTTTTTCCAATTACAACGTGGTTGGATTGAGGTACAGCTTTCACTCTCCCCCCTTTATATACCCCGCTGATACACGTGGTTGGAATCGTCCCTTGGGATGATGAAATCCCCAAGCAGGTCCCACTAAGAAAGTGAAAAATAGGTGACTCAAAGGACTTGGAAAGCTATGATTTCTCTTCACCCAGGATTGCCAAATAGCACAAGGGGATTGGATACGTCAAATATCCTTCCCAAACATGCCAAACAAGGTTTATTGACCCCCTTTAATTAAACTATGTGCCTAATTTACCAAAAGACAATCAGAAAAAACTTAAAATTTTTACCTTCTAGAGGACAGGTCCGCCACTCTGTAGGGACAGATCCGCCACTCTGCAGGGACGTCCCCACTCTATCGATAGGTCCGCCACAGTCCAGAAGACGATCCGCCACCCGATAGGTCCACCAGCAGATAGGTCCCGCCACTCTGTCGATAGGTCTACCACCGACAGATCCACCACTCTATCGGACAGTCTGCCACTTGTAACCTGGACCTTCAAAAATGCAAAAAATAGCAAATGTGAAAGAAATAGACCCATTTGTGGGTCCCATCGGGCGTGCCAGAAATGTGATAGGTCGAATGTGAGTGTTAGAAAATGAGCAGCAAGTAAAAGAGTGCAAATAAACACCAAAACAACCTACACCTCAAGATTAGCCTAAGTTGGAAACAACACAAGATGAAAAGCAACAAAATGGAACTCTATACCTTGCATCGAATCGATCCTTTGGTTGGCCCTTCGATCTTTGATGTGTATGCTCCTTGGATGGCACAAGATGCAAGCTAAATGATGTTGTGAGGATGAGTGCAAGTGGATAAAAGCATGAAAATGGCTAAGTATAAGTTGAGAAACAAAATTGCAAGAGTTTGGCTAGCAAAATGATCTCCCCAAAATGAGAGAAAAGAGGGGGTATTTATAGGATTTTTGAGAATTCCTAGGGGAAATGGAAGGTCAAGATTGAGCCACCAAATATCAAGATGTAGGGCTAAGGTGAGTTGAGAACTCACAAGCCCTCACATCTTGACATGTGGCATGTGAGATAGCCCTAAAAGGTGAAGTGGACATGAGGTGGAAGGAGAAGTACATGACATGGAGGGGTACAAAGTACCTTGGGATTGGACAAGATCTCCTCATAAAGGAGGTCCTTGTCCCCATGTGGGTGAGAGGACATGTGAGGAATTAAAAATTCCTCAAATATTCTCATGGGGAGATGGGAAAGAATAAAGAATAAGTGAAGGCATGTGGGAAGAGGTGAAGGAATTAAAAATTCCTTTTGGGTGCCTTGGGGGATTAAAAGGTGAATTCAAAATTCACATAGGGAAGTGGAGTGCCTTGTCCAAAAGGAGAAATCCTTTAATAAGGTTGACTCAAGGACACATGCCATAAGTGGGAGGAGGATTAGGTTAGGCTAACCAAATGATTAAGGTTGTGCAAGTACTCAGTTAGATGGACTAATGACTCATTAGAAGCAAGTGGGAGATTATGGAGGATGTGACCATAATGATGATTAAGAGTGTGGAGATGCTAACCCCTGTTAATTAGAAGAAGATGAAGTAATTAAGATGGATTAGGGGACCAACTTGCAAAAGTTGGAGGATGTGACCATGAGAGAGAAAAGAGGAATTAAAAATAAATTTTTAATTTAAAAGGGGGATATGACTAAATTAAATAAAAGGGTATATTTATTTAATTTAGAGGAGGAAGAGGGGTAAAGTATTTATTAAATTAAATACTTTAGGACTCTTATGTAAGATGCAAGGTATTAATTAAACAAATGGTTTAATTAATATTGAGAGAGGGGATGAGCAATCGGATATATAAGAAGACGCGTTTGATCATATGGAAGTGATCAAATTGGACGTCTACAATAAGATATTAAAAAATGGAGAGTCTCACTACCAAGACTCACTGTCCAAATACAAAGGCTCATTGCGTATAGAGTTACATTGAAAAAAAGGCTTACACCTAGAATGTGAAATGATAAAGTACACCTGGTAAGTGCTAATTCAGTTCCAATGAAGCTCAGTAAACTGAATTGAGACCCTTCATCATATTTTCTCTTCTTCACATGTGCATTCATAACTCAATCATCTATATTTCAGTCTTCAAAAACTATCCAATATATATACCTTATCTATTTTCAAGCATCAATTAGGTCAGCCTAATTAGATGCACTTCTTATTTATCAAAAATACCAACTGTTGGCTAGAGGCTTTCACAAAATATTCCCAAAATAAATTCAAATTCTCATCATGCTACATCATGTTAGCATGGACCTAAGATAGGTCACACATATATCAGCAAAAATAAAATTAATTCACCATTACATCATATGTCCATTAGGTTAGCCAAAGATAGACCTAATAGAAAAATTACAATTAATAGAATAATGCTAATACACTGTATGAGCATCTGAATACGTGATTTCTTGAACGTACATGCTCCCAACATCCATAAACCATTTCCAAAATCTGCACGCAACAATAATCACCAACAAACAATTGTGGATCAAAATACTAGAGGATGTACCAAAATACAGGAGGATGTATGCTTCATACCGGTTCAAAATATCAGATTAGATTCAGACTTGATCTTGCCATTGCAAATCATATATCATGGTGACATCAATGAAAACACAAAAAAGTAAAATGAGACATTTTTCATCATTTTTCCAACAACAAATTGCAAGTATGCTTATTAAATATGCACCGTGAATGGATATAATTCCATAAATGATTATGAATTATTTCATTCCTTAGTTTTGACTTTAAGGAAATATTTTTATAGAATTACATGTCTAAATATAGGAAAATATGTATTCAAATTTTCTATTCTCAAACTTATGGTATATATTTTTCTATTTATTGAAAAAATATAAAGTTTGGAACATTTAAGATATCAATTTGTTGCTTTTAACTAGCAAAAGGCCCCTTGAATAATAGTCAAGTTTTCCACTGAGTAATATAGTATAGTTGTGAACCAACTACCAAGACCTTAGAATATAGGTAATTTTATTATTAGTTATCTTTTTCAGGAGAAGTAGAGTAGAAATATTTTTCTTAATGTTTTTTGTGTCAATTTGGCCATCAACAAACTTGGAACTAGAAGGAGGGATTGAAGGAACAAACTAGAGTTAATTGGGTCATTTTCACAAGAGCAGTTTGAATGGGTTCTAAGATCTACTCCCAAAAAAGAGCCATTTTTAGAACTCCAATTTCCTACTCGACCTAAAACATGTAGAACTACAATCCCACCACTGCTAAAACCACTAGTAACTCCACTAGGATTTCCACTTATACCAAAATTGTAGGAACCTAACTTACTTCCACCAATGGAATTCTTCAAGGGAAATCCATTACCACTAGGAACCATTCTTGGGGGTATTCATGAGATTCCTAAAGATACAAAATGATTTTTCCCCAGATATTCCCATTGGGAATCATGAAGTGCTAAGGAACACATTCAAGCATTCAAAGATGCATGCACTGGGGCTCAGATAGAACATTATGATGTAGCGTGTAGACTATTCCCATATTCACTAGGAGATATGACATATAATTGGTACCTTAACCTACCCACTAGGTCCATTCTTAGTTGGACAAATTTGGAAAATTTCTTTATTAACCATTTTTAGGTTTATGCAGACCCTACCATCTTATACCATTTCTTTGCCACAATTAGGAAGGAACCCCATGAACCCTTTCCTTTATTCAACACCTAGTTCTAGAGGATGTATAGGAATTATTTCCACCCTATGTAGTTGCCAAGAATATTTCCATCCAATCATATCTCAAAGTCATAGACCCATTAACTAGTTTATTCTTGCAAAGAACTTACCCAGATGCAAATATTTTTTTTTTCGCCTAAGTATACCATCTGGCCATTAAATTACAACAAAAAATAACCCCTCAACTAGGAGGTATGGGAGGGACATTACCTTCATTGGGATATCCTAGAATTCCTAACTAAATGAATGCAATTAATAATATGATGACCAATGTAACCCCACTCATGAATATAGTTCCATGGATGTCCAATTTAGCTTATGGACTACTTGTTGAAATACACCTGTCACCCTAGTTGCCATGGTTTACCAATGGAAACAACCATCCTCAGACCAACATGATAGCTCCTAGGACACTAGATTTATTCTAGCAACAAAATTCTTAAAATTATACAGGATGACATAATCTTCAAACATATCTTCCAACTACACAGCTGAACAATCAAGCTAGAACAACTGTAAAAAATGAACAAAATGCACATTTGTCAATAGAGTTGGAGACTTTGAAGAAAAATATGTCCTAGGTTAAAAATGAGATGGAACAATTTAAACTAAACCCTCCCAAAAAATAAAAATCAATACCAAAATCAAGGGGGTATCAAAATTAGAACAATTATCCTAACCAAAACAACAATCAAAATCAGAGGAATTTCCAATATCAGAATTATCAAAATTAGAATAGAGGATATAAATAGAGGCCCAAAAAAGATAATGGGATACAAGGCCAACTACAGGAGGATTCCCACACAATAACTAGGCTAATGAGTGTAGAAATCACACAACTAATGTAACAGATCTAAACTTCATGACCAACTGGTGTAGGTTACACAATACTACTACTCATTTTGAGGTGAATTGCCTAGAAATGGAAAAGTTGGTTAAAATAGCTCATGCTAATTCTTAACCAACATAGAGAAATGCTAACAAGAGTGGTGGGTGTTTAGTTATTGTCATGGCCTTTAAAACTTATGATGAGTTTAAGTTTCCCTTCCAAGAGGAAAATGAACCTAAAACTGATACTTACCATGCTCAAGCTTTCCAAGCTCATGGAGGTCATTTTTTGAGAAACCAAAACAAAGGAAAATTCACCACATCTACTCCTCCTACTAATAAAATGATACCATCAAATCCTATATTAGATAGCAATCCTCCTCTGCCCAAAGGACCAACTGAAACTCCCTCAGAGGGAATACTATTTTCCCTCAAAAACAACAATATAGAAATAATACATAGTATAACTTGATTAGGGAGATCTAGAAACAAATGACCTCCCTATCTTTCTTTGATATTCTAAAATGGTGTCCTAATCAATGCAAAATTGTGTTGAAATCTTTAGCTAAGGTAGATTAGTTGAAGGGAAAATAAAAGGTAACCCTCGCTTCTAAAATGAATGCAACCTTATACAAGGGAAAGATAGGAGTACCTCCATTCTTGTTGAGTTCGAGAATATTTGGGAAGAACTTGCACAATTTTCTAATAGATTATGGGGCCTCAGGAAACATTATGTCATTTTCTATTTGTAAGAAATTAGGCCTAACCTCGATCCAAACCCACAAAAAGGTCATACAACTAGATAAAACCAAAGTAAATGTTGTGGGATAATTGCAAGATGTACTTATGTAGATTGGATCAAACCCACAAATCTAGTAGTACATGGATATCCAAATTATTGATAACCCTGAGATGTATGGTATGTTGTTGAGTAGGGATTAGACAAAGACTTTAGGAGGTTATCTTATATTAATATTATCTCATATGTGGCTGCCAAGGAAAGGTATGCAAAGTCGGATTAGAATAGAGAATGAACCTTGCCTAAAACACATGATAGCAAAATATGATCAACCCAACAAGGTCACTTAATTTGAAATTGAATCATGGGCTTATAGGATGGATGAGGTTATGACCTTTTCAGCACCAAATCATGAACAAGTGTAGCCTTTAGAAAATGGTTATTGTAAGTATTCCACTAATAAAGAGGTATTAATCCAAAGGCTATACCAAGAAAATTTAGTCCTAGGAGAAGAGGAAGATTTGTGGAGTTTGTTGCTTCCAAACCGATGTAGAGTCCATTATCAAAACCATTTTGAATTGACTTGTCAACCTTGTCTAGATATTTAAAATCAAGTTTGTTAGTTAGAAGATAGTCAAAACAAAAATTTCCAAAATCAGTCTCCACTTGAAACCAACATTATATATGTTTTACCAAAAATCAATGAGGTGTAGGAAGTGTTGGATCCTAAAATTTCATGCAAATTCTAGGCCCCCATATTCAAAAATTTGATTTTTCACTCAAGAGTATGTGAATTGCTATATTGGAATAGGTTGAAGTATATTCTTTTCAAAAGGTTGCATCATGGATTAAGAAGAATTCTTGTCAGAATTACTTGTTGAAGGTTGAAGAATATTTGCAGCTTGAAGGGATTTTGTTTCTCATTATTTGCATGCCAACATTGAGCAACACTTATCACAAAATATGTTACCAAAACTCAGCTCTTGGCATCTAATTTTTTCAAAATTTAATAAAGTAGCCCCTTGAATACCTACACACTCAAGTATTGATGTGGAATGACAATGAAGTTGCGCTGCTGCATGATGTTATTTTTTCTGTAATAAAGCTCTACAGTTTGTGCAGAAATGCGTTCTACATTGTCGAAATTGATCTAGTAAAAATGATATGACATAGGGTTGATACAATTGTCACAAGAATTGGACAGTTTCTTTAACTCACCCAAGTAATATTTTCATTTGATTCAGTGAAAAAAAGAATAGTTATGAATCACTTTTTAAAAGTAATTATGAGCCATAGGATGACTTTGACAACAACATCCTTAATGATATTACCCCACTCTTTCGAGGCCACAATCGCTCTTCAAATGCATCCCTCACAAATGAAAAGTAAAACATACCATAAAGTGATCCAGTCATGAACAGATTTCCTAAAGATTTCAATAAAATATGGTGAATAACTTGCCTCAACATTCTGAATAGATCGTGTCATAGGAGAAGGAATAGTGGGTAAAGGGATAACAAGAATGGTAAATTTGATAGAGTTTCACAGTTGACTGTCAGTTATGGCGAACCCTAATACACATGACTTTGATAGACTTGCACGATGATAAAAAAAAGGCACCGAAATTGTGACTATCACATATTACAAACACAAAAGAAATTTAAAATACTATGAATATCATAGAATATTTATGTTTCTTCAGTACAAAGGTATTGAGTAGTGTAGGCGTACAAGGAATGAACATGCGGTGAAATGAAACAGAGGATGAGATCCGCGAACATAAAAGAGGGATTTCTTTTGTGGATTATAGTTGTGATTACCAAATCAATGAGGAATCAAATATTGGAGAATTAATCCCAAAATTTGGGGCATTAGACAAATTGGTAGAAAAGGGAATAAAACATTGGAAAACACTATCAATTTGAAGGAGGCTCAATCTCATAGGATGCGATGATTACAGATCACGCGCACAGGGGATTAGTTGAAAATTTTTAATAAATAGAATAATCAAATGCTAAATTTTTCCATGATCAGGACAGGGTATGGGCATCTATCAAAACATAAGGAAATGCGAGTTTTATTGAAAACCAAAAGTACATTATGGGGTGCAAATGAGAAGGAAGGGATCTCCTAAACAGAAATTGCATGTTACATTTTGAAATTGGTATTGCAATATGGAAACTCTTAACTCCAACTCTTTGAAAGGAAAACGTATTGTTGATGATGTTCGTCAAGCAATGAAAGAACTAGCGAATGCACTCCATATGCTTGTCCAATTGCCGACTGTAAGAAAATCATACACACAGCTTGGATAAAAAGAAGAAAACAAGCTCAAATGAAAAGTTTTTTTGATAGGAGTACAAATGATTATCATAAAAGGAGCATAGTGGAAAATTATAGTAGTGTATGGGACACATTGTGCTGTAAATGGAGGGTATGATTAAATAATGATCTCTGGTAAAGGATATCAAATATTAAGACGTTGCATAGTTGGAGAACAGGGGACGAGTGTGCTCTTTGAGGGATGATACAATTGATCATATCTCCATTCAATCATAGCTAAAGTATATTTCAAAATGGCATTCAAAAGAATGCTTGTAAGTTTAGCGTGATTGAAAGAAGTAAATGATGGACAATGTGCAAAGAATCTGATATGCAGAAAGAACAAATGTGAAAACCCTATAATGAGTATTGCATCGGCGAAAGAATGGTGATTAGAGTGATTTCTTAGAATCACACCAAATATGTTTGTCACATCGATGGAAACTCCATCGGCAAGAGAAATGAGATCGGTGGAAAGTCTCTTTGATACAATTTTCACCCCGATACGTAATTCTGTATGATCAAAAGTGGAAGCAAAAGAATAAATAAAATGTGGTTATAATAGAGAACAGTATGATTTTAAAAAAAATATAGCTCCACATTTTCACCAAGGAGGATATAAGATGGGTAATTATTTACCCAAGGAAATGATTTATTAAATCTGGTGAAATCTTTCATGAAGTGAGTAATTATTTTAATAAGAGAAGTGAAGTTCCTAGCAAATGGTAATAAATCAAAATTGATTTTCATGAAGAAGCAAGTGTAAAAGGAGTTAAAAGGGTAATTATTTTACCCAAAGAGCATGTTGAGGATACATACAAGTAAAAAGAAAAGTGAATTTTTCCAGCAAAGGAAGATTATTATTGAATTAAACCTCACAGAAATGATAAAGATTAAATATTTAATTTGCTAGGAGGCAATTAATTAAATATTTGATTTTGTTGATAATAATCAAACGAAGAGTTGCAGCAGGCAGGTGCTGCGAAGGGTTGTAACCCTAAAAAGGCAATGTATATATGCAAAGTGAAATTGTATCATAGGAGGATATTAGATTTAGGAGAAATAAGTAGGTTAGGTAGTTGGATAGGGTGAACTGTTGCCAAAATAAATATCATGTTGTACATTGTAAAATATTTTCAAATTATGTAATAGAGAAGAATGCATAAATTTGGTGATCCAATTATGATGTCAATTTTTTGTTGAATTTCTTTGAAAATATTATTTGGTTGTCTCCAAGGTTGTCACTTCTTGATTATTTAAATTGAAATATCAAGGATATTCTTCAATTTATCAAAGCACACTTGCTGCTCTTGTGTGGTTCAATTAATTGGTCCCTGCAAGACAAGATTAAATCCTTCTAATTAATTACAGTAATATGGAAAAGGACATTTGGATTATTAAGAAGAATCTGATCATTACACTCTTGCCTGTTTATACAAGTTATAAACATAAAAGTGCCAAAAAATTTGAATTGTATCCAGAAATAGGACACAAATATTATTTACCTCTTGACTCCATTAGCCCAACAGAAGTAGGAACTAGTCACACTATCCACATCTTAGAATTCTATAAAATCTTTGTTCAAAAACATTCACATCTCAAGTTTAATATTAGGAGTAGGAGTAGTCTATAAGCTTTTATCTATTACATTTGTGCCATCGTAATAGATCCATCAAATCAATCAAGTCACATCATTTAAGTCTGCTTCATTCTTATAGGTATACCCACCTAGGTCTAGCAGCACCTGAAGAGAAGAAGGTCTAAACCATTTGGCCTTGTTTGTTACCCTAAAACATACCAAGAGTTTGGCAACCTCTTGAGGTATTTTACCTGCATTTTTTAGAACTAATAGGAAGGTATCTCAAAATTAATTGATCAACCCCCTAAACTTGTTTAGGGATCTACAAATTGAGCTTAGAAAACCACAAAAACATGTTGGGTACCCCTTCTCCTACTCACCTTTCGATTCCAAAATAATTAATCAAAGGAACACTGAGTCACATGATTGATAACCATGAGGAAGTATCTAATAGCACTTAGATACAGGGACCTCTTGAGCCTAAAATTTTTTTATCAGACAAAGGAATCATACACTCCCCTTACACAACCTAAAATGGATCTTAAGGAGGAGGTTTCAACCTAAAATGGATCTTAAGAAGGAGGTTTCAGCCCAAAATGAGTTATGGACCCTCAAATTTAATGGTTCTAAATCTAAACAAGGGATTGGAGTCAAGGTTGAATTGACTAATCTGAAAGGGAAAACATATTTTTCTTCTTATAGGTTGTAGTTTGGATGCACTAATAATGTGGTAGAGTACAAGGCATTGGCCAGAGGACTCATGTTTTCCCACCAAAAAAAGGTGTAATGCCTTAGAGTGTTGGGGAACTCAAAATTTATTGTGAAACAAGTTTTTAGTCAATATACATGTCATAATAAGAGATTAGATGCCTATCAAAATAGGGTGTGGAGTTTAATTGATTATTTTGATGCATTCGATATAAAGATAATCCCCAAGGAGAATAATCAAATTGCAGATGAATTGGTAGTAGCAGCAAGTACACTGGAACCCATGAAAGATTCTAAACTAAGAAGATTTTCAGTAGAGTTAGTTTTAGTCCCAGCCATTCAAGATAATATAAAGAATTTTTAGGTTTTTGATGATGATCAACATATTATTTCTTTTTTGGCAAGTTTAAATATTTTTTAAGTTCAAATTATTGATGAATTTGATATAGATCTAGGAGACTAGGAGTCAAAGGATATGGATATAGAAGGTATTGTCAACTTGAAAACCAATAGTATTCCTAGGGATAGTGGCATTGCAGAGGATTTTCGACTCTGATCCTTTGTCTCGAGAGAAATTTTTTGTTTATGTCAATGGTGGTAAATACGAAACTTACAATCTAGCTAATTCTGGCCTAGAAAAGAATATTCTCATCAAAAAACTTATCCAATTGATATTCATGATAAAATTCTAAAATTATTGAAAGAAGATATTGCAATGACCGCCTAGGGGTATGAGTATTTGAAGACATTTGATACCTCAGTGATAACCCATACCATTCCCCTAAAGCCTTAGGTGAAACCATTTCATTAGAAATGATGAACAAAAAATGCTCTACTTGAACCTCTTATTCTTAAATAGGTAAGAAATTTATTATCAGCTAGGATAATCTTTCTAGTTAGGTACTCCACATGGGTGGCTAATCTAGTTCCAGTACACAAGAAAAATGGAGAAATCAACCTATGCATAGATTTTAGAAATTTGGATAAAGATTTGGAAAAAGATAATCATCCTCTTCCCTTCCTTGATGAAGTCTTGGAAATTGTAAATGGCTCACAAATGATGATGTCTTTTGGATGGTTATTTAGGGTATAATCATGTAGTGGTGAAGTATGTTGATCAAATGAAGACTTCCTTTAAAATGAAGTGGGGAATGTACACTTATTAGAGAATTATGTTTGGCCTCATCAATGTTAGAGCGACTTTCCAACATGCAATGGATGTTGTTTTGAAATATCTGGTGGCAAAATGCATCAATATTTATATGGATGATTTGATAGCTTTTCCAAAAAAAAATATCATGTTGTTGATTTAATAAAAGTTCTCAAAAAATGTATAAAATTTGGTGTATCATTGAACCCAAAGAAATGTGTATTTGGGGTTTCAGAAGGGAATTTGTTGGGACATATGATCTCATAAAGAGGAAATTCTATTATTTCAGATAGAGTAGAATCAATTCTCAAACTACCGGAAATGAGATCTTTCTTGGGAAAGATCAATTTTGTGAGAAAATTCATAACTAGGTTTATGGAGATCAACAAATCATTGAACGAGATGATGAAAAGGATGCAAAAATTGAATGGAATAATGAGGAAATGGTCTCCTTCATGCAGATTAAGTAATCTATTTTAGAAGCACCTATCTTGACTAGTCCAAACTACTTGCAACCATTCTTCATCTATTATTTTACATTTGAACATTCATGCACTGTTGTTTTGACATAGTGAAAATAAGAAGGGGATGAATGACCAATTTATTGCATCATCTCCCCTTTCAAAAATGATGATATAAGGTATCCACCATTAGAAAAACAAGCCTTTTCTATCAAGAAATTTTGGCACTATATCTTATGCAACAAAATTACAACCATTGTCCTAAATCCAATAGTGAAGTCCCTACTCATACAAAGTGAACTAGGAGAGAGGAGGGAAGTCAATTAAAATTTTACAAGAATTTCATCTTGAAATCCATCCTATGAAACTAGTTTGAGGGTACAGTTTTTCTAAGGAAATGGCTAAGGTAGACTCCAAGATCACATGTTAACAATATGAAATGCAGTATTTCACTAAAGACACATGGTACGCTAATCTAATCTTCTTGTTTCTAAATGACAAGTTCCCATAAGATATGAATGCTACACAAATAAGAGAATTGAGGCTAAAAATTTCTCATTAAATGATTAATAATGGATCTCTATATAGAAAGAACTTTGAAGGTGTGGACTTACATTGTTTGGACTAGTAGCAGGCAAACCAAGTCATAACATAAATTCATGGAAAACACAATACTAGACACAATTTAGCAAATGCCATGGATCATCAAATTTTGAGATTAGGGTATTATTTTCCACACATATTTCGGGATGCTCACAAACACGTACAAAAATTCCATACCTTTTAGACATCGGTTTCCAAAGAATACAACCTAGCACTACCAGTAGAGGAAGTGTACGAGGTAAGGCCTTTTTCCCAATGGGAATTATATTTTTTTAGAGTGATTAACCCAAAATCCTTTGTAGGTCATAAATTCATCTTGACTATGACAAATCACTACACACGGTGGATGGAGGCTCAAGCATATGAGAATTGTACCACTGATGTAGTTATCAAATTCCTAAACGATCATATAATTACTAGGTTTGGGGTACCCTTTTCTTTTGTATGTGACAACCACCCCACTTTTTCTTCTACATAGTTTATTAAATGGGATTTTGAGTACAAAATAGTCTTCAAATATTCTTCCAACTATTACCTATAGGGAAATGGGGTAGTTGAGTCTACTAACAAAAATCTATTGGATGTTATTAAAAGGTTATTAGAACAAAATACTAGGATTGGCATACACAACTAAAATCTACCTTATGGGAAGATATAACCAAAATTAAGGTTGTCCTAAGAAATTTTCCATATAAGTTAGTCTACAAACATGATCTTGTCTCTCCTATTAACCTCCAAATCCCTCTTTTAGGATTTATGCAAGAGTTTTATGCCAACGACAATAGGATAGAGGGTAGGTTGACTAACTTACTGAACTTAGAAGAACATAGAGATGCTTCTTTACATGAATTCTCTAAACATTAGGCTATAGTAAAGCATTGGTTTGACAAAAGAACCAAGATTAAGTCCTTTAGGATATCGGATACCATTTTGCTATGGGATAAAGGTGATCAACAAAAAATTGATAGATTATGGTTAGGGTCGTATCAAATTGATAAAATTCTTGGGGATGCTTTTCAGTTGAGTACCTTAATGAGAGAACTTGTTCCATTTCCCATCAAAAAGCAGTTTCTCAAACACTACTTTGGCCCATGAAGGCTTAAAATCCATCCTTTGTATATACTTTAGTTTAGTGGTTTTGCTTCATTTATTTTTCCCTATTTTTTATGTATTTTTTTTGTTTCATCTTGTTGTTTTCTTTGTTGAGGGGTTTCCTTTTTATCATTTTAGAATAGTGGATATTTATTCAGAGCATACTTAAGGAAACTATGGTATATAAGTTGATTTAGGTATTTTCAGAAATTACTGTAGTTCTTTTTCATTTTGGAATTTATGATTTATGCTTATTTTTATGAAAGTTTGAAAGCTCGGGACAAATGGGTACATTCTAAGTGATCTTGTGAAACGTGACTGGATATGTAACTCATTAGTTAGAATAATTTTACTCGTTGAGAGTCTAGCTATCCTAAGGTGTTTGTATTCCTGGCTCAAGTGAAAAATTTGTGTCATAATGTTGTCATGGTGTCCATCATAGTTCTCAACCTGATTTTAAGACTGTAATGCCTGAACATTGAGGAAAATAAATAAGAGAACTACTTCAAAAGAACCAATATCTGAAGAAAAGAGAAAAGAAGAGAATATAGATATAAAATATATTTATAAAGGTGATTAAAGTATCTCTATCGGGGTATGGACACCTGACTGGTAGTAGAGAAATGCTTTGAGAGAATTAGAGGTATCTCCATTGGGGCTATAAATACTTGGTTGGTAGTGAAGCAATTCCCAATATATCATTACATGGAAACTAAAAGACCCACCTCATGTAGCTTGAATTGGATTACAATCATTTTAGAGATAGTTAAAGTCTTTAAAGGAGAAAATGAACCACAAGCACACACTTGGATTTGAAGTTTTTATAATTATGCACAATTGAAGATATCGGCTTAGTCTTGTTTATTGTAACCAATCATGCTTAAGTTAAGGAAATCATAAACCAAAGGTTCTAGGGTGACTAAGTTCTTCAGTATCCTAAAAATGGGTAAACCATTTTCCTAATTGAGTCACCATTTATTATGCTTTGCATAACCACCCTATTTTCTTTCTTGTTCAAAATGGGTCCCTCTTTTGTGTTTTGGTGTTTTTGTTTCTTTACCGTTTCCCTTTCTTGGTTTTCTTTCCTTTCTTGGTTTTTACCCTAAGTTTTATTTCCCTTTTTAGGCTTTGATTTCTTGTTTTCTACCTTTTGTTTAGAATCAGAATTCTAGATACTTGCACCTTTTCTCAAAAATTCCAAGTTTTGTTTCATTTTCTGATTCCACATTGTTTTTCTGTTCAGAATTGAAATTCTAATATGAACTTGCAACTTTTCTTTAAAATTTCAAGTTCATTATGTTTTTCCAGTGAAATTGGAATTTCAAATCGCACCTACATCTTTCCTCGAAAGGTTCAAGTTTCGATTTATTTCTCTAGTTTTTCTTATGTTGTTATCTTGCCTATTCTTTGTTTGGAAATGTGATTTCCGATTAGACTTTTTTGACAATAGTCAAGTTCCAAATCCAAATCTAATTCTGAAACCTGCTCACCAACTACATCTAATGCTAATTAATCTGCACGTATGAACCCAATATTTAATCAAATTTCTCCCATGATTGTGCTCACAAGTGCATTTTACTTTCACTAGGAGGAGAGTGAAAGAGAGATGGAACATTTGAGTTTGGGCATTTGAGGAATCACTGTTTCAGGTTGAAGTTTGTTTATTCAAGGTAGGGTCTTCCCTGTTCTTCATTTTCCTTCATCTTTGTTTCATTTTCTTCTCATTTTTGTGTTTCTTTTAGTGTATTTTTGCATGGTTGTTTTGATTTTTTTTGTCTTGTGTCTTTTAGTTTTCCTTGATTTCGATCTTCTGGGTCTTTTTTTGGCATTTCAATATTTGGATTGTTGCATTTTTTCTACTTTGGTTTCATTTTGTGTGGGTTTTATTTTTTCTCAATTTGTGTTCCGTACTTTTCATGGGTTTCAGTTTTCTTTTCCTTTTACCTAGGATTTAGGATTTATGTACAAGTTTTAGGTTTGACTTTATGTTTTAAATTTTAGGCCTTTCATAATTTTTTCTTTTGCACCCACCTTTTACAATTTGGTTCAAATCCTAAGTGAAATTCCAATCCCAAAATTTGTATTCTAAACCTACTATATTTTGTTCTTTGGACCAATCAAAGATCCAAGTTCCAAATGAAATTTTTGACTAAAGGTCTAGGTGCAATATGCCTCTCTGATTCTGAAATTCGACCTTGTATTGTTGCATATTTTCCTGACTTAGCCATTTGGGATTCCAAATTCCAAAACCAAATTTTTTTATTAAGGGTTAGGTTTTATGTGCTTTTCCACTTCTGATTTCCAAAGTCTTCACAATAGATAAAGGTCCATCTATTTTTCATAATTTTGAAGGTCACTTTAATGCTTTAGTTTGTTTGGAATTTTGAACTACAAACAGACCTATGAACTAAAAGGCCATGTTCTAAATACTTTTCTAATTTTTACTTCTAATAAGATTTGAACCTTAAATGCTTTATTTTTAGTTAAGTTTGATCAAGATTCCAAATTTAGATTGAACTCGAGAGCTAAGAGCCAAGTTCCATGTGCAATTATGATTCTGACCTCTACTAACGAGGAACATGGTTCCATCAAAATTCTGAGTTTCAAACTGAAATTTTTATCTAAGGTTCATGTTCCAAGTGATTTTCTAGTTCCAATTTCTGGTATTAGGAGACAATTTTTACTACTTTTTAATGGATTTCTATTAAAGCTTATAATTCTTATATAACATGTTTTAGAGGGATTTTAGAGGGAAAAATTTGTAATGTATTCATGATGAAATTATCCTTTGTGTTGTTGCTTAGGTATCATAAATGTTTGATTCAGAGGATAAACCTAGTGTTGAAGAAGTAGAGAAAGAACAAAAAGCTAAGTTAACAAAACTGGATCAGACCCATTACAAAATTAAGTATAAATACCAAGGAGCTCCTGTGGTGTCCAAGTTCACCTCTAAGATGATGAAGATTATTGATACAATGCTAAAACACATTGATTTGGAGGCATTCAAAAAGGATACTTTTGATGACAATGCCACTCTAAGATCTAAGAGGATAGCAACTTCAGGGCTCGCTCATGTGGCATCTTCCCCTATTATTGTTTAGTTTCTTAAACTTATTCTAGCAGTATCATAGGCTTACAACCCCACCCAACATAAATTTATTGACAAATTAGGAAATGAAATAGTTAACTTATCTCCTCCCATGATCAGGACAATGTTTTATTTTCCACCCTATCCTCAACTAACAATGGTAATAGAAGATGAGGTATTGCAACAGTATGAGAAGGATGTACAAACACACCAACAACACATGAATAAGAATTGGTTAATTTTGAACAAGACAACTAAGAGGGGGGGTGAATCAATTGTCACAAATTTAAACATTAATTCATTCACTGGAACTAATCCTTGACATTGCTTAGATGATTAAACACTAAATACTAGTGCAAAAAATAAAAGCCATCACACAAACACAATAACACCAGATTTAAGTGGAAAACCCAAGAAGGGAAAAACTATAGTGAGGATTAACTCACACTATAGAGAATATCAAAACTGATTACAAGAGGCTCACTACCTAAGAAACAAGGCTCACTACCAAAATAAGGACTCACTGTCCAACGGGGCTAACAACCTGGAGGGCTCACTGCAATAGAGAAATCCACCACAATTTTCTCATCCACTTGTAGACATGCACGAATGATAGAGTGCACCTTCTGCTCACTGCATCTGAAAACTTAGCATTTAGGCTTCACACTAATCTGCCACACTTGGATCACAAACACTCATTGATTTGCATCAATCTCACATCTATCTACTCTATTTCTTTGCACTTATCTCTCTTTCCTCTTTCTATGCCATATTTCACCACTAACTAATCTTGTATTTATACCATCTTCAACTTTGAAACATATCCAATGTTGGTATTCCAAATTCAAATTCAAATTCAAATTAGGTCAGTGCAAAAACATCCTATGGTGGAATTAGAATGAGGGTGACCCAAACACACGCTTCATCAACTCTGAAGGTAGTGTTCAACACAAGGTTGGCTAAACTAGTGTAAAACACAAAGAACAATTAAGAACAAACCTTCTAGATATGAAAAATTATCTTCAATAAAGTCAAAACAACTTAAATCTAGAACCACAAGTCATAAGACTTTAACAAAGAGAAATTCGGGACAAACAATATTTCTCCTAGACCTCAACCAAAAACACAAAAAACCATAACTCACACTGTACAATGAATCAACAGCCAAAAATATAGATATAACAGCTTCCAACAACCATGATCAACATATCTAAACCACACAAACATAGGAGAAAATATCATAGCAAAACCCAGAGCAACCATTGAACACCTGCAATCTTTCTTCAATACAATTTTCTCAATATCCTCGACATATACATCCAATAACCTACATCCATGAAAGTAATGACAACAACAACCAATTGAGTAGTTGACATAAATGACAATACCTTCATTCTTTCCATTATTGAAAGAATCTCCCCCTTTGTCATTGGTGGCAACACATGATGTGAAGAACCATCAAAGACACCATACTAACTTTGAATACACTTCTTAATATTTTGATTTTTGTTTCTCTCTCTTAGTAGATAGTCTTTTATATTCTTCCTCTTTTTCTTTGTTTTCTTCCTCTCTTTTTCACATGCTTTCTCTCCTTTTTTTTCACATGCTTCTTCTCCTTTTTTCGCATGCTTTCTCTCCTTTTTTTCACATGCTTTCTCTCCTTTTTCACATGCTTTCTCTCCCCCTTTGAAATCAATGGAAAAGTCAAAAGATGTTTTACATTGATTTCCCCTTTGACATAAAAAATGGAATACTATAATGATAACACCTGACACTACCTACTCCCCCTGAGAGGTAGCCACCAAAACATCAGTCTAGAAGAAAGATAGATCCATAGATCCACCAGACTAATGCATCTCCATATGCATCTAGTTCAAGAAAGGAGGGGCAATGACCTCTAACTTCTCTCAATGATACTCAAAAGTATCTTTAAGAAGAGCTTTCATAAATATATTAGCAATATGATCCTTTGTCGAAACATATTCAAGTTTTACTTCATTATCCATGACCTTCTCTATAAAGAAATGATACCTAATAGATATATGCTTTGTTCTCAAGTGTATCACAGGATTCTTTGAAATGTTAATTACACTTGTATTATAACAGAAAATAGAAATAGGATCGTCATACACCACTATGATATCTTTCAATGTCTGTTTCATCCATAGAACTTGTGTACAACAAGATGAAATAGTAATATACTCAACTTTAGCAGTAGATAAGGAGACCGAATCTTTCTTTTTACTCAACCTTTCCACCAATCTACAACTAAGAATGAATGTACCACCACTTATACTCTTCCTATCATCTACACATCCAACCCAATCTACATCTATATAGGAACTTAGAGTAAAGTCAATATCTCTAGGATAACATAATCCATAATCCATAGTGCCATTCAAATATCTGAATATTCTTTTAATAATAGAAACATCTGTTTCCTTAGGATCTTAATGAAATCTTCCCACAAGGTAGATAGCATGCATACTATCTAGTCTAGTAGCAGTCAAATACAATAGTCCACCAATCATAGATCTATACTTGCTTCGATTAGCCTTAGGTGAATCATCATCTTTACCCAATTTGCAACTAGTCACCATAGGAGTACATACCAGTTTGGAACCATCCATCCCAAACTTCTTCAACATCTCTTTCACATACTTAGATTGTGAAATAAAAATTCCTTTCTGTATTTGATTAATTTGTAGCCCAAGAAAGAAATTCATCTCTCCAAACATAGAAATTTCAAATTATTTCTACATTTATTCCACAAACATCTTGCACATATTTTCATTTCCTCCAAAAATAATTTCATCAACATATACAACTACAATCAATATTTTGTCTTTTTCAATCTTAAAATATAGATTACTATCTGTCGTACCTTTGGTGAAACCTGGCTGAAGCAAATACATGTCTAACATTGCATACCAAGCTTTAGGAGCTTGCTTCAATCCATATAAGGATTTATTCAATCTGTACACCATATTTTGTTGATATGAAAACTAAAATCCTTCTAGTTGTTCCATCTAGACCTCTTCTTCTAGCTTACAATTCAAAAATTCTGACATGAAATCCATCTGATAGACCTTAAAGTCTTTATGAGAAAAAAATGATAAGAACATCCTTATAGCTTCCATTCTTGCTATCGAAGAAAATTTTCCTGAAAATATATGCCTTCTACTTGTGAGTAACCTTTATACACAAGCCTTGTTTTATTTCTAACCACTTCTCCATTCTCATTCAACTTATTTTTGAATACCCACTTCGATCCAATAGTGTTTTTATTTGCCGATCTTGGGGCCAATTCCCAAGTTTGATTCTTCTCAATTTGCATAAGTTCTTCTTTCTTGGCTTCCATCCAATGTTCATCTTTACATGCTTCACTTACAATCTTCAGTTCAATCTAAGAAAATAAACATAGATTTACTTCAACAATAGCTCTGCTTCTAGTCAATACTCCTTTAGCCTTATCTCCAATAATCTAACTTTTTGAATGATTCTTCTACACATATCTAGGCATCTTAGGTGACACCACTAGAGCATCTTCTTCTCTTTCATTTTGTTCATTTTACTTCTCTTTCTCATCCTTTTCTTGTTCTTCCACAACCTCTTCTATTCTTACACAATCAGGTTCATCAAATACATATCCATCAATGTCAACTGAATTCTTCATTGTCTCATCAACCTTGACATTTGCACTTTCTACAATCTTTCTCATTTTTTTATTGAAACATTTGTATGCTTTGATTTTAGTAGAATATCCAAGAAAAATTCCTTCATCACTTCTTGCATCAAACTTACCTAAAGTTTCTTCATCTCTTTTGATATAACATTTGCTTTTGAGTACCTTGAAATACTTAATAGTAGGAATTCTTCCGTACCATAGCTCATAGGGGGTCTTTGTACTATTTTCTCTTGCTTGAACTTGATTAAATACATAAACAACAATATGAATAGCTTCTCTCCAGTAAACTTCCAGTAAATTAGCCTCAATAATCATTGATCTAGCAGCCTCTTGAACTATTCTATGTTTACTTTCAACAACTCCATTCTGCTAAGGAGTTCTCAAAGAAAATAACTCTCTCTTTATTCCATACACTTCACAAAACATATTATACTCATGGGAGGTGAATTTTCCACCTCTATGAAACCTTAAGAATTTTATCCTCAAATTCATTTCATTTTCAATCATAGCTTTGAATGTCTTGAATCTATCTAATGCATTTGATTTCTCTCTAACAAATGTAACCCATGTATATCTAGAATAGTCATCAATCAAAATCATAAAGTACCTTTCAACTTGTAGACTTATCACTCTTGTAGTACCACAGATATTTGCATGAATTAATTCTAGTAGTCCAATAGTAGATTGTTCCTTTGATCTATAATGACTTGTTTCTTGCTTTCCAAATAGACGATTCCTGCAAACAACATTAATAGGCTTTGTAATCCTTGGTAAATATCCCACAACCTAAATTACAGTAATCCTTGCCAAGTTATCAAAATTCATGTGACACATTCTTTGATGCCATAACCAAATTTCATTCATTTGAGTCATAAAACATTGTCCATCAACACCCTTAAGTTGATAGATATTTCCTTCAAATTTCTTTCCTGCAACAATCAATATTCTGAATCCTTTTTGGATTTCACATATCTCATCCTTAAAAACAAGATCATATCCCTTACTACACATGTTTCCAACACTCAAAAGATTATTCCTTAAACCCTTAACATAGTAGACATCATCAGTATTATTCTTGCCATCAAAACTTACTGAACCTATCCCACAAATTTTAGCATCAGTATCATCTCCAAACATAACCAAGCCTCCATCATATTTTTCAAGTTTAGTGAACTTACTTTTATCACCATTCATGTGATGTGAACAACCACTATCAACTACCCAGTAGTTATTTTCTTGTCTAGCATGTAGGGCAGAGATAATAATACCTTCATTTTTCTCCTTCTTCGGAGGGATTTCCTTCACCTATTTTTCAGAATTAGGAGAAGTAGGTTCATCCTTTATAGCCAAGAACAAGCATCGATTGTCATCAAGATCTTCATAATCAAAATCCTCATTAGATGTACTAGAATTCTCATTCACATAATATTCTCTATTGATCTTCTTTCCTTTCTTTTCTTTCTCATATCTTTGTTTATTTGTCTTAGCTCTTTCTGGACACTTTGCAGCATAATGACCTACTTCTCCATAACTAAAGCATTTAAAGGGTAACTTATCTTCATATTTACCAGAGCCTTTTCTCATCCTTCTCACAAAGTTAGCTTCTATTTCACCAAAATTTTCTTCATCTAGATCTTCAGCTTTTGTAGCCTTAAAAGTAGATTTTGATTTGCATCCATTCCTCAAATTCAACTTTCTCATCTCATAAGATGTCAAAAATCCCAACAATAGATATTTAGTGCAAGTTTTATAATCTATACTTTATTCAATAGCACACACCTTCTCACTATAAGAATCAGGGAGAGTTATAAGGATCTTCTTTACAATCCTAGTTTCATCTATAGTAGCACCAAGTCCTCACATTTTTTCCACTATCTCATCCAATCTCTGTACATAAGCTTTGACATTCTCATATTTAGACATTGTAGAAGCTCAAACTGTCTCCAAATTCTATAATTTTTCCTCTTTAACTATTTCATCACCTTCATGTTCCCTTTCCAAAGCATCCTATACTTCCTTAGCAGTCTTCAGATTCTGAGCCTTAATCAACTCGAAATGTACTAGACTATTCTTCAAAATGAACTTCACCTTATTGTTCACTTCATGTGCTTTTATCTCATCAGCCATACTCAGACCATTAGCAGGAGGAGTGTAAGGATTCTTGTAAGCCTTCTCCACATCATATCCGCAAAAATTTAGATATTCTTCCATCAATATTTTTCAAATAGCATAATTAGTTTCATCGAACCTCAGATAATCATAAGTCATTTTTCCAGCCATCCTAGACCTTCCTTAAGCGGTTAAGCTTTTCACCAAGGAACCAAGCTCTGATACCAATTGTTGAACAAGATAGCTAAGAGGGGGTGAATCAATTTTCATAGATTTAAACCTTAATTCATTCACCAGAACTATTCCTTAACACTACTTAGATGATTAAATATTAAATACTAGTGCAGAAACTAAAAACTATCACACAAACACAATAACACTAGATTTACATGGAAAACGAAATAAGGGAAAAACCACGATGATGATTAACTCACACTATAGAGAATATCAAAACTAATTACAAGAGGCTCACTACCAAAACAAGGACTCGCTATCTGGATCAGGACTCACTATTTAACAAGGCTAACAACCCAGAGGGCTCACTGCCACAAAGATACAAAGAAGATAGAAGAGATACATTACAGAGAGAAGATAGTCTCAATGCAATGAATAAATCTACCATAATTTTCTCATCCACTTGCAAACATGCATGAATGATAGAGTACACCTTCTGCTCACTGCATCTGGAAACTTAGCATTTAGGCTTCACATTAATCTTCCACACTCACATCAATATTGCATCTATCTACTCTATTTCTTTTCACTTCTCTCTCTTTCATCTTTCTATGTCATATTTCACAACTAACTCATCCTATATTTATACCATCTTCAACTTTGAAACATATCCAAATTCGTCCATCCAAATTCAAATTCAAATTAGGTTGGCGCCAAAATATCGTAGGGTGGAATTAGAATGAGGGCGACCCAAACACACTCTTTATAAGGACCCAAATAGATCTAACAAACTTCATTGACTCTGAAGGTAGTGTTCAACATGAGGTTGGCCAAACTAGTGTAAAACACATAGAAAAATTAAGAAAAAACCTTCTAGATACCAAAATTATCTTCCATATAATCAAAACAACTCAACTCTAGAACCACAAGTCATAAGACTTTAACAAAGAGAAATCTAGACCAATAATATTTCTCTTGGACCTCAACCAAAAACATAGAAAACCAAAGTTCACAACTGATGAACATAACTCGCACTATACAATGAATCAATAGCCAAAAATTTGGATATAGCTATTAGAAATATGGGCAGAGTCAAATAGAAGCTTGAGAATTTTCAAACACAAATAATACCATGCTTCCTCATTAATTTTCATTCAATACAAAATACATATATATAGGAGTTGTATTTCCTATATTCTAGGAAACCTCTTATAATGACTCCTTTAAATATATGAGTTGTTTTAACTCAAAAAAATGCATTCGTACAACAAAATAAGCCTATAAATATGACTTAAATAACCTAATAAAAATTCCTAACACTCATAATAACTATGTGAGTTATTAATTTAACTTAGTTTACCTCACACTAACATGTGAACACTAACATAAATTTCCAACACCCCCCTTAGTGTGAACATGGGGTGAAAGTACATCGCAATACTTGATGACCACATATAGTAGCTCATCATAAAGTATGAGTAGGGACATACATATCTACTCATGAAAAGTGATAGTGGAACTAGTCTCACTATGCTTAGTATACTTTCATTCAAGGATAGGAACAAACACATCTACCCATGGAACCAAGGATAGGGACTAACACATCTATCCAAGGTCTTACATCAATTTTGGATAGGGACAAACACATCTATCTAGCATCAAATTCATGAACAAGGACACACACATATGCTCACAACAATTTTGATTGGGGACAAACACATCCAATCATAATTACCAACTCATGTGACTAGGGACAAACACTTCCAATCACTTCACTACCTCATGAATGGGGAAAAACAAATCCATTCACTAGCAATCAAGAAATGTGATTGGGGACATACACATCCAACCACAACTTACATAGCTTGTGAACCATATCCTCATTGTCACGTATGTAGCCACCATTGTAGATCATTTCCACTCTGATCACAAATGATATGAGATGATTACCACTTCCACCTGGAAATAGATCTTGGCTTTAGTCATTTTGGCACAAATAATTTTGTCACTAATACAATTTTGTGTCTGTGTCGGTAGTGACTGATGAGAGGTCATTGAGTATCCTTCAGCCTCTAGTGCCTCCATCCTCCAGTTGGTTTGCTACTTTTTTAGCAATTTTTTCTTTGAAGCTCAATTACAAAAATCCCACCCTCAATATGAATGTCGTGTACAAGTGATAATTCATTCATTACAAATGAAGCAATTTTACTTTTACAATTTTTTTAACAATTTTACAATTTGACATGATAATTTGAAAATATCCTATTCTAAATAAAATAGTACTTCCTAACTTTCACTTGCTTTGATAATATTTTATATGAATTTTGAACTATGAAAAAATATCTTCCATGACTGTATCCTACACATTTGGAGATGGAAACACAAAGAAATTCATCATAATGCGATCAAAATAGTCCTCTCTGATCTTCGATATAAGCAGTGTCATCATTCTAGAGAAAATTAAATTTATTCGCTCCTCTGTTGGCTTTGCAAACCTAGGCCATTAGAAAAGCTATGCAATACATTCAACCTTCTAGAACATGTCAAAGCCAAAGCTTTTCTCTAGATATTCCAATAGTAAATAATACAATATGATAATTCTTGAACATCAAAGGTCGATGAAATCATCAATGATTGGATAAAGCACAAATTGAAGAATACACAAAATGCATATAGGGAAATCATGTTCCAAGAAGCCCTGTGAAGCAAGCACTTAGACAAAGGCTTGGAAAAATCCCTAGCCTTGAGTGTAGTGGCTCTTAAGGTCCTTATCACCAATTGAAAATATATTCAAAGAATTCATGCGATTAATCAATTTAGCCTTATTTTCATCATAGATTTCCATTTAACATGCTAAGAATAGGCAACTGTTGATTCAATCAACTCGATTTGACTTCACTTTCTAAACACCCATGAATAAACCATATAAAGATATGGATTTGTAAGGATTTGAGCACATTTTTTATGACTTGGATGAACACTGCAGGAATTGCAATATAATAACTACCTCTACTTCCTCTCATAGTAATGAAGCAATAGCGGATTTCAATAGTAGATCAATCTTCAAACACTAAAGCTTGATTCATGACTTGGACTTCTAACACACTGAATATTGGCCAAATCTTGGAAAAGTTCCTTTGGATTGAATGACAAGGTTCTTTAAGCTCTTGCTTTTGGCATCCATAATCACAAACTTTGATTGAAATCCACTAATAATGAATGGAGTCACGTGGCCTTATGAAGGACTATTTATCCAAGGAAATCACTTCTCTTCAAAAAATATGAGAATTCTTTTGCAACAAGATATCTTCTCTTTGAATATTCAACAAGCAACAACTCTATGAAAACATCAAATTAATTAGCACAAGGACTTCATTCTACCTATTCAAGCAAACTACAAACAAACCCTATTTAGACTAATTATTTTAAACTAGATGCACCAAACTCTCCAAAATTTTCTCCAACTTATTACTCTTCCTCGCTCTAATACCATATTAGAAATATGGCAAAAGTCAAATAGAAGCTTGAGAATTTTCATACACAAATAATATTGTATTTCCTCATCAATTTTCATTCAATACAGAATACATATATGTAGGAGTTGTATTTCCTATATTCTAGGAAACCTCCTATAATGACTCCTTTAAATATATGAGTTATTTTAACTCAAACAAACACACTCCTACAACAAAATAAGTCTATACATATGACTTGACTAACCTAACAAATATTCCTAACACTCATAATAACTATGTGAGTTATTAATTTAAACCACTTTACCTCACACTAACATGTGAACACTAACCTAACTACCCAAGAGTAACAACTTCCAACAACCATGATCAACATATCTGAACCACACAAACATAAGAGAAGATCCCAGAGCAAAACTCAAAGCAACCATTGAACACTTGCAATCTTTATTTAATACAATTTTCTCAATATCCTCGACATATACAACCAATAACCTGCATCCATGACACTAATGACAACAACAACCAATTGACTAGTTGACATCGATGACAAAAACTTCATTCTTTCCATTCTTGCAATAGTTAAAAGCTTGTAAGAAATCTATTACCAAGCTACCTACAAAGTTTAGAAGGTCAGATTTCTTCTCAGAAATTAGGGATATTATCACATTACTGAATAGATTCATGGGAAAAGAAAGCTCCCATATGTATGAGAACTGGGTGTTTCATTTTATTCAAGTCATATTGAAAGGTGCAATGTGTTTGGACTAGGGGTAGATTGTTTCCAATAATATTCATAATCAGCTCGCTAAGGTAAAGGACTTAAAGGAGTTCTATATGTCATCATATGTAGTATATTGTGTAGCTAGGATGGGGAACTTTCTAGGATTGAACACTATAGGAGTTAGAGGTGAAGATCCCAAGCAAAGAAAAATTTGGGAATATTATGATTAGGGGGAGCTCAAAGCCTCAAAGAGACATTTTATGAGAGTGAATTATGCTTTTTGTATGTTATAATTACTTAGATGTCAAGAGATGTGGGGTTTATATTGACTAAAAAATCCATGGAATTGGTAAAGAAATGGAGGAACTGGTTTATCAAATATCCTAAGTCAACCTACATTTGCTTATGGGGATATGATGGAACACCATTTTTTCTACCTAGATGTTATAGTAATAAGTGTATTTTGATTGATTTCTCCCAAAAAATGAGAGATATTAACCTCAAGTTTAGTAGAAAGCATAAAGATGGAGAGGTCAAATATCCTATTGACCTTGGTTTTTTATCAATGCCCATTTGTTAGAGCTGCCAAGTCTACAACTAAGGAGCTACACATTGTTAAATTCAAATTATATCAAGGAAGGACTTTGACCCAAGAGGAAAAATTAATAATCTATATGCATCCTTGTTCCCACATCATGATCCCCACATAGAGGATTTCTAGGAAAATTTATAAGAGGAGTTTAAAGAAAGAGTGAGGAGATATGGGAGGTCAACCATCCCTCTAATGAGGAAATTTAAGGTGAAAGAAGATATACCAAAAAATATGTTAGATAATGGTTAAACACTTGATCTACAAATGATAGGGAGCAAGTGGATACTCAAACTTAGGAACCCATCAAGTGGATGGAGAAGGAAGAGTGTAACATTGATGAAATCTCTTCAATTATTGTAGAACAAAGTTTGAAGTGGATTACTAAAAGATATAAGGATAGGTAGAACAAGGGAAAGAGAAAAGAGGCACAAGGACAAACATCTTCCTCTCCTCCACCTAAAAAATATAAGAGGATTAAGAAGCAGACACCATAAGTAGGAGAAGGAAAGATCATAATGGAGAAAGTCATTGAAGCCTTCCAAAAGGCTATAGTCACCTATCAAGCTACTACTATAGGAGTAGTCTCAAATTTCGGTGTCCAACCCATTTCCATGATATATCCAGAAACAAAGACTATTCAAGAAGGTCCTTTTGTTGTTCCTCCACAAGCTCAGGAAACAATTACTGAAGAAGCTCCCCCTACTGCTACTTCAACAATAGAGACAACAAATAGAGAAGGAGAAGAGAATCCTATAATAACAGTTACAAAATATCCTCTCCCCTCGGATTCTGAGGAGACTCATCTCCCAGAGGAAGAGAAGGAAGAAGATGAAGAATTTGAGGAGGAAGATGTAGAGTTTGAAGAGGGAAACCTTTGGAGAGAAGCATAAGTTGAACATGTCCTGATAGAAGATGGGCAATGAGAAATTATGGAAAGTGCTAAAGAGCAATCTACTAAGGAAGAGGCTATAGAAGAGGAAGCTTGGATAAAAAAGCTAGAATAGAAAAGAGAGATGAGGAAGAAGCTTAAAAAAGGAGATGGAAATAAAGAAAATTGAGGAAATAAAAGCTCAAAATAAGAGGCTTGAGCAAGAAAATATTTAAAAGGACAAGATCAAGCAAGAGTAAGTTGAGAGAGAAAAGTTAGAACAAGAAAAAGTTAAATAGTTGCAAATAGAGGTAAGCGAAGGAGAAGAGCAGCCCCATCAAGAACAACAATGGAAACAACTACTACAACTCCCACATGGCTCAAGCTTAATCTAGAGAAGAGGCAACAAGTGGTAGCTTAGCCTTTCAGTTGGGATGAGATGATGTAGGAGATAAAAGTGGTGAAACCTAAGAAGAAATCTGGGGTTATACATTCCACCAAGCTGAATGCTAAGGGAGATTTGATTACAAAAATTGTTACTCCAATGGATGATAAGGATGATAGAGAATTACAAGTTTTAGATTATCAAGTAAGCATGGTCAATTTGGGTAAGCAAACTCAGAATCAGTAGATGACTCTTCTAGATTGGGTAGCTACCTCAAAAAAGTATAGAATGGAGAAGGACAAGAAATCAAAAGCTAAATTGAAGGCTCACATGGATCACATGAAAAGGTTTGTCAAGGATCTTGTCTCTCCACTATCAGAAAAACCATCTTCTCACTAGTATAGTAACAACAATAAATGATACATGCAACATCTCGCTCACTCCGTCCTCTGGCCATGTTTGAACTTACTACACACATGGTGGAATCTTCCCTGGGGGTACCCCATGGGCCCCCTCTAGGTATGTCTGACCCGAGCCTTGCCTTGTCTCATGCGGACTCGTGTCCCTCGGGAGACTCTCTTGGCGGGATAGTTATTTTGATCGTGGATACTTCGGTGCAACCCGTGTCGTTAGTTGAAGTGCCGACAATTGAGATTCCTTCAGAACCCATTAGGTGGAAAGATATTTTAACCAATAGTAAACAAGGAACTCTCCCTTAATCTCCTCTTGGGGATTAGGTTATTGTGTCAGGGATGGATTTTTATATTTCTAACTCAGTTAGTGATAGGATTCTCTCATCCATGGAGAATGCATTTTTGGGTAGGTTTCTCTCCTTTCGACCTACTGTGGATATGGTCCGAAAGTGGGTTGCTCTTAAGTGGCGACTCAAGGGGAGTGTGGAGATCTATGCAATGTCTGGTGGGATTTTTCTTTTCAAGTTCACGATGCCTGAAGATCTTGTATCAGTTTTGTCTACTGGACCTTGGGTATATGGAAAACACAACTTGGCCTTATGTCACTGGAAGCCGAGATTTAACTCGGATTTGTATCTAAATAAGTCAGCACCAGTATGGAACTGCCTGCCTGGGTTACCACTTGAATACTGAGATGAATCTATTTTTAAGAGAATTGGTGATTCTTTGGGTCACTTCATCACCTCTAACTCTATTACCAGGTCAAAATCCAGGTTAGTGTTTGCCTATTTCTGTGTGAATATTTATGTTAACAAATCTTTACTAAATTTTGTTAAGCTCTGCTCCAGTTTGGATCCTGGGTCCAACCTATGTGCTACGAAAAAATGCGGTGGTTTATTGTCAGAAGTGTGCCAAACCTGGACACCTTATTTTTGACTGCAAGTCTTCCTTTAATAAGGACCCTAACAAAGGGGTCTCTTTTGCTCCTTCCGGTCCTGTTCCTGGGAGTATTGACTTGTCCGAAGGTTGTGTTACTCCTTTGTCTGGAGTGTCTGAATTTCCCAGCCAGGAGGCTCCAATTTTGGAGTCAGGAGCCAACGTTGAACCCCCTATCCCAGGAGATCCTGCTCCTGGGTCTAAGACAAAGATCAGTCTGGCTGAGGGTCTTGCAAAGATGTCCTTAACTGAGAAAGTGGCTAATGTTTTTGTGTTGAAAGTAGATAATCCTACTTCTAACACGACTTTTGAGGATGAGGTTCTTGCTGGTGGTGCACTGTTAGAGGTGGCTTCTACTGGAACTAGTGAGACTGTTGGTGAAGAGGGTGAAATTTGGAAGGATATAGGCCTAGGTGAGGTGTCTACTTTCAACTTGGAGGATTCTTCCCAGGTTTTTGTTGCAGATGACGAGAACTGGATAACTCTGAAATAGAGGGGAAGGAAGAAAAAGGCTAATGTGGGAGGTGACTCAAAGCTAGGAAGGCCTAGCCATAGATTCCACCCACCTGCAAGAGACCACAAATGAGATTGCTTTGGGAAAATAGAAGACATTGGAAGTGTCTTCAAAGAAAGGTCAAAAATGAAGGTAATGTCTTGGAATATGCATGGGATGAATAGCTCCCATTAGCAACTGGTGCTAAAGAACTATGTTTTGGAACATAAGTTAGATGTCCTGCTCCTACAAGAAACTAAAATGAAGAATTTTTTTTTTGATAATGTTGCTAAGTACGTATGGCCGGGGTCCTCCTAATTTTACAGTGATGTTGATGTGGCCTTTGGTGGTCTTGCTATGCTTTGGAACCCTTCTAGATTAAGGAGTACTAAACTGTTCAACTGCCAGAATAGTGTTGGTGCTTCTTTTAATTTCCCTGGGGGCTTATGGTCTCTTATAAATGTTTATGCACCCAACCTCAGGAATGCTAGAGTTTCTATTTGGTTGTCACTGGCTGACTAGATAAAAAAAAACAATGGATCGTGTTGGTTGGTGGTTGGAGACTTTAACTCCCCACTATTCCCCTCTGAGAAAAGTGGTGGTCTGATCGACTATTCTGATAGTATGGCTGACCTAGATAGCTTTTTTAGTTCTATGGGCCTGATTGATATTGACTTGTTGGGCCAATCTTTCACCCGGTCCAACAGACGTATGGGTGAAGACCTAATTCAAGTCTGGCTAGACCATTTCTTATGCTCCAACAACTGGTACGGTCTGATTAGAGCCTCTCTGTGGGCTCTTCCTAGGACGGTCTCTAATCACAACCCCTTGCTGCTAACCTCATGCGACCAGTCTGTTGTTGGTCCTTTTCCATTCTGCTTTGAAATCATGTGGAATTCCCACCTTGATTTCAAAATGAAAATTGTTGAATGGTGGAATATTCCTATGCATGGGTCCCCCATGTTCAGAATCTGTTTTAAACTGAAGCACATTAAATGTATGGTGAAGGGATGGAATAAAAGGGTCTTTGGGGATGTTTTTGAATAGAAGAGAATCTTAGGGGATAAGTTGAAATTGATTCAAAAGAGAATGGAGGAGGGTGATACCAGCCTCTCCACTTGCATCCAGGAGAAAGAGTGTCGAGGGGAGTGGGAACAAATCCTCAAGAAAGAGGAAATTTTCTAGAAACGGAAATCTAGGGTTCAATGGTTGAAAGGAGATAGGAATACCTCCTTTTTTCATATTTCTACTGTTAAACATAAGAGGAGAAACCAGATAATCAAGTTACACAATGCCTAGGGTGAGGTGGTCAGCTCGCCCCCCCTTATTCGATTAGTGGCAGCGAACTACTTCTAGAAGACCTATGCAACTTCTGTTGATGCTCCTAACCTAGCTTTTGATAGTCTGCTACTAGACTCGTTACCGAATTTAATTTCTCAGATTGACAATATGGGGATTCTTAGTCCTGTTACGCCTAAGGAAGTTAAGCTAGCTACTTTTAGCATGGGGGAATTCAAAGCTCCAGGCCCTAATGGTTTCCCTCTGGCCTTCTTTCAGACCTTCTGGGAGATTATTAGTGAAGACCTCATTCTTGCTGCTCAGGATTTCTTTAAGACGGGTAAGATTCTTAAGCAACTAAATTACACTTTCATTGCTCTTATCCCCAAGATTGTTGATCCTCAACATATGACTAACTTTTGACCTATCAGCCTATGTAATACTTTTTATAAAATTCTCTCCAAAATTTTGGTTAAGCACATCAAACCGCTCCTTGACAAAATTATCAGCCCAACTCATAAAGGTTTTGTGCCTGGTAAGCATATCCTTGATGCTACCATCACAACACATGAACTCATCCACTCCATGGATATATGTAACAATGCTGGTATGGCCCTTAAGCTTGACATATCCAAGGCCAATGATAAGGTGATCTGGAATTTTGTTCCTAAAGTCCTTGCTATGTTTGGTTTTAATCGATCTATGATAAATCTTATTATGGAATGTGTCACTACTGTAAAATACTCATTTTTGGTTAATGGCTCTCCCTTTGGGTTTTTTAATGCTGGGAAAGGTTTCAGACAGGGAGACCCCCTATCTCCCTATTTATTTATAATGGTGGCAGATGTTCTAAGCAAGAACTTCTCTAGTATGTTAGTGGAGGGGTCAATAAAAGGGATCAAAGCTGCTACTAACCTTCATCTGATTGTGATTCAACAATTTGTGGATGATACTTTCCTATTTGGAAAGGCCTCAGTGCTAGAAGCGAGGAAGTGGAAAAACTATCTCAACAACTACACGGCTTGTTCAGGGAAATGTATCAACTACAACAAAAACATGATTTACTTCTTTAACAACACTCCTAATCTACAAGTTTGGGTTACTATTGTTCTGGGTTGTCAGAGTGGATCCCTACCTTTGGTCTATCTCGGGTTACCCCTAACTGTCAAAGAAGTCACTCAGGAGTTTTGGTATTCTATTCTGGAGAGGATTCAACATAAGCTTGTTGGGTGGAAAGGATCTTTGCTCAACCATGCTGGTAAGCTTCAGCTTCTATTTGTTGTTCTTCAAGGTATCCCTATTTTCTTCCTATCCATATTCAAGATGCCTAGATATATTGATGAAAATTTTGAGAAGACCCAAAAGTCCTTCCTCTGGTCTGGTACTGAGGAAAAAAAGAAGCTTTCTCTAGTTAAATGGGACAAGGTTTGCCAACCAAAAATTTGTGGTGGTCTTGGGATAAGAACTAATAAAGCTCTCATGGCCAAGGTGGGATGGGATCATCTAAGGGATAAAAAGGATTGATGTGAGATGATGAATGCTAAATAACTTATGAATAGGCCTCTGGTTGACTGCCTTTCGGAGGCCCACTCTCAGGGGTCCCTGGTTTGGAAGGGGATTTTCAGCCTACAGGATCTTTTGAGAAAAGGGATCAAATGGAAGATTGATGACAGTAACAAAATTAGATTCTAGGAAGACACTTGGTTGTTTGGCTCTCCCCTAGATTCTTCTGAGTTCAGAGTCCTTATGGGTCGGGCTCAACAAGTGTTTGGTATATATATTAGAGACTACCTGATAGGGCCATTGAGAGCTAGGAAATGGAAGGAGATTAGTAGTTGATGTCCTTTATCCCTGAATCTATGTACTCTTGCCAAATCCCTGCAGGAGTTACTCACTCTTACCAGAGTACCCCCTTCCCCCCATGGGGATGAGTTCTTCTAGATCCATGATCACCGGGGTGATCTTACTATGAAAACTACTTACAAACAGCTGACTGACTAGGGGGTGGTGAATACTCTATGGAAGAAGGTCTGGAATCGATACATGATACCGAAAGTTAATTTCTTCTGGTGGACTATGTGTCATAACAGAATTCTTACACATGACAATCTAAGGATAAGGGGATTCTAGATCCCCAACATATGTTTTTTGTGTAAAGACAATGAAGAAATTGTTAATCATCTACTATTACACTGCCCCTTTGCTCTAGAAGTGTGGGAGTTGGCGTTTGAAAGATTAGGGATTCAATGGATTATGTGTAAGGATATCATATCCTTTATTTTAAGTTGTTTGGGTCCCTTCACCCATCCTTTAACTATGGAAATTTGGAACCAAGTTCCTCCCATTATTTGTTGGTGCTTATAGAAAGAGAGAAACAACATGATATTTAGGAACACTGAGATGAACCCGAAAGAGGTTTTTGGCATTGGGGCCCAGCTCATTGAGGAAAATATCTCTCTTTTCAAAGGTAAAACCCTGCATATTGGTCTGAATGAGATGGAAATAATCATGGCTAAAGCTTGGCACCAGAATCTAGATGCCAATTCTTATGACAACTCCAAAATTCTAGCCAGGAGGGCAACTATTTGGAAAACTCCTGACAGGGGCTGGTTCAAACTAAATTTTGATGGGACTGCTAAGGGAAACCCAGGAAGAGCAAGTATAGGAGGAGTGATTAGATATCACAAAGGTAGTTTAGTGGTTGGCTGTGCTGGGGGGATTGGTCTTCAATCTTCTATGATAGTGGAAGCCCGTGCATTGTTAAAGGGCTTACAGATAGCTATTTCTTTGGGGATTGAGAACCTTCACATTGAAGGGGACTCGAAGTCCATTATTAATGCTATTAATTGTGGTAGACTGTTGGGATGGAACACTAAGGATATTATTCTTGACATAAGGTTCCTTGTGTCAAAGCTAAATTTAAATGTGGCTAGTCATATCTACAGAGAGGGCAACCAAGTTGTTGATGCCCTAGCCAATTTAAGCACACACTGGAAACTGTCAAAATGTTGGCGGGATTTAAGTCTTTTTCCACCAAATATTCAGAGTATCATAGTTAAGGAACAAAGCCCTTACTTGACCAATGATGACAATAATGCACTTGCTTAGTTGGATTGCTGGGGGACCCACTTGCTTACTCTTTGGGTTTTGTGGTCTTCTTGAGGTGATGAGATGGATGATGAGTTGTATCAAAGGGATGGATCGCAAGTGGATCTTTTCAAATTATAACATGGAGCCTATTTTAAATAAAGAAATTATGATATTCTACTACAAGTACCGATTGATTAATTCTAATCTGGTCCGTACTTGGCATAATCTCGTTATGGGGATTTGCTTAAACACTCAGATTTTCAAATTCGTGTTTTTTATTTTGATGCGATTGTAATTATGAGACTAAGCTCCTTGTTGGATTTTTTTTGTCCTCTATTTTGGTCTCACGCCTTATAGCTTCCTTTTGCAAGTTAACTAAAGTTGGCCAACCTTTTAAAGCTATCAAATTTGAGATTTCTAACTATAGCCCCATGGCTATTCTGCATAGATTTCTGTGTTTTTGTGACGTGGAAGGAAATCCTTCCCTACCTAGCATGTCCTTCCTTTATAGTTGATTGCACGATATGATACCATTTTATGGCTCTGCTAAGATCTTTTCAAGAAAGCTAAATGCTAATATGTGTGACCTTTCTGTTGGGTTGATAAACAAATTTGTCCATTCGCAGCTTAAATGCCTAATTGTGTGGGGTTTTTTCACCTTTCTATTGTCTCTAATATTTTGTGCTTTCAGAGTTCATGGTTATACTGTGTGAAGTGTGGAATTATGGGAGGAGATAGGGTGTGGACAGAGCCAGATAACTACAACGAATTTCGCAGGGATCCATTGGTCTAGCACATATGCGTAGAAAGCGGCATAGCTCCTCTTATGGAAAGGCTTGTGGGTCATGACCCAAATCTATCTACTCAATTTATCAATTCGTGTAAGAATCGTTATATTACCATTGGTGGCATCTACTTCACAGTGGATGAGGAAGTTATTGTGTAGGTGATGGGTCTCCAGAGCATGGGTATGAAGCATCCTAAACATTCTAAGACCCAGGACAATGAGAGCATGAATAAATTTTTCATTGGTGAGGAGGTGCCAATGCACAACCAATCTGGTTTTGAACGGGAGGCTCTTCCACAACCGTGGGACTAGGTGTGTCTGGCTTTGATGAAATATGTCAGGCTAGAAGGAAGGTACAAGACATATTACTTCTACCATTTTCCTTTGTTAAATCATCTTAGGCGTAAAGTTCTTCTAAGCTTTCCCTTTTTCCTACTAATTGACCTTGAAATTTCTATTGAAAAGTGTATTGTTTTGGCCACTGCTAATCCCAATGAGCCTACTCCTCTTCCTCTCCATCAAGGTCTTATCCTAGGACTCTACCATTTTCATCTGGCTTTATGCCCACCTAAACCTATCTCGATCGTTCGTATTGAGGAAATTGAGAACCCCACTGTGCCCAACTTATCTCTGACCGAGTCTAAAGGCCCTGTTAGAAAGAATCACCTGGTCCCTGCTGAGAAACCCAAACCTGTTTCTAAAAAACTCAAGGGTATTGAAGGAGTTGCCCAAGCTAGTGTGGCAATTAGCTTATGTGACCTTAAGTCTACTCCTACTAGGACTCATGGTAAACCTGGTCTGAAAAAGAAGGGTAAGGAGGAGAAGGTGCCTCTGAATAAAGGGAAGCATGTAGTGAGAAAGGATTCCTTGGGTGATATGGTGATGGCAGAAACTGTGGTTATTGGTTGTGATGCAATCATAAGACATTCAGGCATGCTTGCTAAGAACAAAAAGAAAGTGCATATTAGAGACTTGGATACTGAAGAAGAGCTATTGGATAGCAAGGATAGTTGTGTCGAAGTGGTGTGAGAGGACGAGCAAGGTGAAAAATCTAGAGGTCCCTCTTATGTTCCTAACTTGGGACATGATTCATAGGAAGTTTCAACCTCCCACTCTTCGGAGCCTCTGGAGAGTGAGCAGAATGTTCCTGATTACATTACGAGTGGTGAGGAGGAGATTGGTGTGCTGAAAGAGAGATTGGACATCCTGGAAAAAAAATTATATGGGTTGACACGCTTCATGGTCAGGATGATCCACTATGTCACTAGTACCCTATCGGCTGCTATGAAGGAAGAGATGGAGATGAAAAAGACTGAGGACCGCCCTGAGTGGGTTGGGGATGATATGGTTAAGCTATTGTCTAAGAACTGGGAAAAGGCCAGCTAATCTGTTGTTGGTTTGCTATTGGTCCATGAGTGTTGTTAATCTATGTCTGGTTTTGGTTTAGTGTTTTTTGGTGTTTTGGTTTGTTTAATGCTTTTTTGTTCTGGGACTTTCTGGCCCTTGTGGCTCTTCGTGTAGGGTACAACACCCTATAAATGCTACTTATTTTATCAAAAACAACAATATATGATTAAAACAAATACTAAAAATTACATACAAATGACTAAACATGATCACATGACCATTAGTCTTGTTTATTACTAGTCATTTTTAACTCGAAAAAAATGATGACTAAACCATTTTTAGTCATTTATAGGTTGTTTTGATTGATTAATTCAGTAGTATATTTAGTTGTTAATTTGGTAGTATATTTTGTATTATATTTAGTCATTGATTGTTCTTAGCTGGTAATTTATTTAATCATGGTAGTCATTTATTTAGTCATTGTAATGAATAATTGCCATCAATTGGTAGTATATTTAGTCATTTTTATTCACAAATTTATGTCCATTGGTAGTATATTTAGTCATTTGTATTAACTGATTTCCATCCATTGGTAGTATATTTAGTCACTTTAATCATTATTTTATCGTCAACTGGCAATATATTTAGTCATATTTATTCACTAATTTATGTCAATTGATAGTATATTTAGTCAATTTAATTATTAATTGACGCCAATTAGTAGTATATTTATTCATTTTAATTGACTAATATTTGAGGATTTAAACATAAAACATAGAAATACACATCAATCATCAATTACACGTTTCTTTAACCCATATAACATGCCCCTTTCATCTCTTAAAACTTCTGAAAAATCTTCCTAGAGCAAGCTATAATGTGTAGAATCCAAGAAGGAAAGTCTTGATCGTGTCCCATATATGAAGCTCTCTCCTTAAATACAGCCAATAATAACCCTATAATCTTTCCTCCTTTTATAAGCAACATGCCATTTGATATGAGCAATAGGGTGTTTCCTTTTCCACCATGAATGAAGTTGTGCCTCAATACAACCAAAAAAAATACTATTAGTCTCAATTCAGAAAGAATAAAAGTGCATTGTATATTGCAAGTTTACAAAATTCCAAACACAATAGAAAGATAAATCAATTAAAAAATTGTAGCCTTGTCAACAAATGCCTTAAACTGAGTGTTCAAAATAGGCCTAAAATATGCATATTGAACCCTTAATTTCAAACAATTGTTCAAATTTTAAGAAAGGTGATACGCTCATATTATAGAATGAAGTAGATATTATAGAATGAAGGCTATCAACACTAATTATACTGGAACAACATTATCAACAAAAATTTCCTGGAAACCAAGCCCAAGAATGCCATCAGACTTAGACAACAAAAATGTCAACCTTGGTTCATGTGTTGTCTCAATAAAGACCTACACCATGAAAGAATCCATTTATACATAAATTCCAAATTAAGTTGATGAGATAATATCTTTGATATCCAACTAGGAAGCCTTAACATCCAAAAATTACTAACTTGATGTTTCACAACAAGTTTCCCAACCATGACATCATCTTTACTTAAGAAACCGGATATTGATCCACTACCATATTGGATCTCACAGAATTCTCCTTCACAAACAACAAATGATATATATTTTTTTTTTAGCAACTTCCTTAATATCCCCATGTAAGCAAAATAAACTAAGTGAGGTTGAGGGTTTGAAGTAGTGAACAATCTTCTTGGTATGTGCTTGACTTTGATGACTTGTATCTTGAATGAAAATAGCAAGCTAGTTGCACTGTAAAATCATTATTAATCATTGTTACAAAAATAACCATAAAATCCTCTCTAATTAAAATAATCCTTCTAGATATTTCAAGACAATATATTTTAGTTATTTTCCAAGAAAGCTAATTTAACTATCCAAACAACCATAAATCTATTTACTGTATATAATTTCCAAGAATTTAGAATTTGAATGTAATGAAAATAACCATAATTACCAAATATTTGACATGGTCAAAATGTAGTACAAAATGAATTTTTTGATTGAATCCCTCAAAGATATTTCATCTCATGGAATGAAATGATATGACTACAAAATGTGCACAAAATGGATTTTTCATGGAAGCTCTCAAGATATTTGAATTAATGAAGAACTATGGAACACTGAAATTGTAAGCTTTTCTTGTGTTCTAGATGCATGCAATCATGCAAGTTTAGTAGATGAGGGTTACACATACTTCACACATTAGTAATCCTTATTGCATTACATATATAGTTGATCATTAGGTGTGCATGGTTGAACTTTGTGCTCGTGTTGGCTATCTTGAGGACATCCTAAACATTATTACTAAGATTCTAGTTAAACCTTTGGTGCCTATGGATCATATATGAATATAGGCTGAGTATTTTAGAAATAATGCTTTTTTATTTGGATCCTAAAAATGTTGCAACTTATGTTCTTCTCTAAAACATATGTGCAAGAGCGGGCAAGTGTGGTGAGGTTCAAATAGTAAGGAAATTGATGAAAGATAGAGGCATTAAAAAGATACCCACATGTAGTTGGATTGAAGGGCATAAAATGGTACATGATTTTTTGTGTAGGAGATAGATCACATCCAAAAACATGGGAGAGCTATGCAAAATTAGAGAAATTGGCTTGGAAAATGAAGATGGTAGGTTATTTCTAGATTCAATACTTTTAATTAGTGTTGTGGAATAGAAGAAAAATGAATCATTTATCTGCCACCATAGTGAAAAGTTAGCAGTTGAATTTGGTTTGTTAAACATGGCCCCTAGTACAACCATTAGAGTTGTTAAGAACCTTTGAGTATGTTTTGATTTTCATTCTGCATCTAAATTCATCTCCAAGATTGTTGCTAAATGAAACAATATGAAAAACAGGCTTGCTCTATAATAATGTGCACTACATTAGATATCCAGTAATAACAAAGGGACAACCATCAAAGCATAAAAATAGGGATTTTTTTGTCATATGTTGTAGTTACACGTGTCGTGCTAGACATACATGAAAATGTGGAAGAATAGACAAGGAAAGCGAATTGTTTCAAAAAATGCCTCAAAGAAATGTGATATCATGTAATGTCATGATTAAAGGATATGTTCAAAATGGGTTTTTTTTAGATTCCTTAGAAAATTTTAAGAAAATTCAACCATTGGGTGTAAATCCCAACTCCTCAACCTTTGAAAGTGTCCTTCCTTCCTATGTGTGAATTGGAGCTTTGGATGAGGATAAGAACATCCATCAAGAGTATATTTGGAAGTGAATTTTTATCAGATATTATAGTTGCAAGTTCCACTTTGGATCACCAAAGCCTTCACAAAATTTTTTGCACAACTACCGCAACACCACATGGTTGTTGTTGGGCCTTTGTGGTGATGCGGGTGACTTTTCCTGCATCACTACAAAGGCCCAACAACAACTATGCAATGTTGTGGTGGTTGTTCAGAAGTTCTCCCAAGTGCACAAGTGTGATCCTATGATGTAGGGAAAGTTGAGAGGGATCGATGCCTTTTTGTGTGAGTGACTCCCCATGTCAAAAGAGAATGGTTACTCTAGGGAAAAGAAAAATAGGTTACACCCTATAACTGGAAAAGAGGAAACAACTTTTGAAGAGATTGGAAGTTTTTTGCTGAAAAGAAAGAGGTTGATTCTAGGAAAGAAAATAAGGCAGTGGAGTGTGAAATTTTTTTTGGCTTGAGAGACATCTTGGGTGATGGAATTGGATAGGGCAGGAATTGGCTTAACAACAAGGAAATTGATTCCTTTTTCAATCGATTATTTGTAATCAGTTTTGATTTTATCAATGAGTAATGAATCTAGAAGATTCACTATCTAGTTTGAGTGTTTGGTTTGGTTTTCAAGCTATTTTTTTTATTTAACTAGTTCTCTATTGTTGGAATAAGCGAGGTGTTTAGACAATGATTCTTGTCACATCAGTTGGTATGATTGTTCAACACAAATTTAAAACCCTGGGTGTCTCTCTTGATTTGATGGAGTTTTCTTTCATTGTATTTATGGTTATAACTCATAATGCTTACTCAAGAATCATACTTCACATGTGCTCACTTTCATTATCTTTCATCATCTTTTCATGAATGTGATTTTCACTTCAAAATGTTCATTCACTATTTTTTATTCTTAATATTTACCACATTTTGATTCTCCATTTTGGTCATATCATCATATCACCACACCTTAACCTTCATAGTCACCTTGGTGAATTTTGAATCTTTCAAGAATAATGTGACTCAAACATTGTCTCCCTCTTCATTTTAATATCATTCATTAAGATCGCGCTATATACTTCGTTTTCAATTTGTTCTATCACTTTCCTTGAAGTATATCATTGGTTGTCTACACTATTTTAATTATGATGTTTAGACTTGTCATGATTCCCTTGGACACTGTCTTCATGGGGTTGCATATTGACTGTCATATAAATACATATTTTGACTTACTACTTTATAATATTGACCATTCTTCTTACCTAGCACTACTCCTTAGTTTCCCTCCATGTCTAGTTATTACTTCCTTACTCAAGTCTTATGTTTTGGAATGACTATCTCTTTCGTATAATCACTAGGATATGTATGTTTCCCATTGTCATTATTTGAAATGCAATGTGTATTATCATTGTGATTGGTGTGTATGTCTTGATGTTCAGTAGGTTATCATATTTTACTCTTCCTTTGGTCTTACAATTTGTATCCTTGTGATTGTCACTTCAAAAAAATTATTCACTATCACTTGAACTACCCTCTCAATAGTTTCCTTCAAGGATATATCTTCATCTATAGGTTTCCTATAATGGTATGTGCACTATATCAATCATGTTTTTCATTCGAGCATTGAGAAATTTGAAGTGTTCACCAGATTTTGATCATTGTAGACTATCATTAAACCTTTGGGTATGTGTAGGATCATGATGGGACAAAAAGTGGCGATATGATGGGTATGTGTAGGGTATGTGGCTAACAACCTTTTTCTTACCCAAAATTGATGAAACAAAAAGGGTTTTTAAAGGAGATTCTCAACTTTCCTCCAATATAAATTATGCTTTACTTTGAATTTAATAAATAATTACTATTCATTTTCTATTTGAATTATGACTAAAGTCCTGAATGATAGGCTGATTAAAAAACATCTATAGCTTTCAAACAATATCACATCTTTTGAATCCAAAACATACTCATATTCTATACCAGATACCATGGGGAAAAATGAATTTCATGAAGTTTTGACCAAGTTAAGGTGGTTAGACATGCTAATTTTAAAAGTTGTAATAAAAAATTCATAATTAATTATTTGAAAAAATTACAAAAAATATGCATCACATCTGATTATGAGTCTTCTAATTTATATCTAAAATCTCAAAAATATTACCATTTTATTGTGGTTAGGTGGTCGTATTTAAATATCTATATTTCATTTTCCCCAAAATGCACACTGACCAGTGTCCCACCACCAAATATCTTTTACAACCAGAAAACAGATCCTGAGCTCCCATGGTTCAAAGATGTCTGTCAAGCTGGCCTGTCTCATTCTCAAATGTCTCCCACTTAAGGACCTGCTTTTTCCATGATGATCCTGCACATACCCCTTTTGAAGAGACATATGCACCCTCATATTTTATGCTTCCTTGAAGATGATAACTTTGATGTAATCATGTCATTAAAACTTCATTATTTATGCTCTATATCATAACTATCCTAATCTACATACTATCATATTTTGCTAGTTTATGAATATTCAAACAATACCTTTACAACACCATTCAATAGTTGTCTTCATTGTTCCTTGAATATGTACCTGTGACTAATGTTTATTGTGGTATCACTTATCAATAATTTTATTATCATTGTAATACATGATCCATTATTAACTTTCACAAGTGCTATCTTGAGGAATTTCTTCTTCTTATCAACTATCATGAAGTTCTTTGTCATTGTATTCACATTTAATTAGCCCCTATAGACTACCCTCTTCCTAGCCCTTTATCTGGCATAGTAATTGCAACATCCATTAGTCTGAGTACCTAGGGTTATGTCTATGATACCTTTCAAGTAGTGGCTTGAGTTGACAAACACTTTCATAATCATCACACTTTTTCCATGTGACTATCATGATTTCCTTAAATATTGTCTGCATGGGTTTACCTTCAAAGGCTCTTTGTGAATACTTAGACATTAACTAAGGGTCAAATAATTTTTTATATACATCATGAGAAAGAAAATACTTGGAAGATCGTAATATTTTTACTAGGAAATAAGGAATATTGAAGGTTTAATGGAATTTGGGAAATCTCCTTTGACATATATATCCAACTCGAATATAAAATCTAGTAAAAGGTCATGTGAAAAAGTGAGACTCTTATTCAACAAAAGTATTTTGTAGGCATGTAATACATGAAACCCTCTAAACAAACCTTAAATTAAGCTAGAAGAGGATACCTAGTAGTGAAAATGAAACACACACGGATGCAATGTGGGTGAAACTTAATCAACTCCTGAAACCTCTCCATTCTCCATGAAACATGCCATATCTTTTAGTTGGTCTCTACTACATGGTAAAACTAACAAGCCCCTTGAAACTCTCCATCTCCATGCTTCTTTCTTGACTTGCAATGTTCCCTTACATTTGTCTCATCTATTCATGTTTCCTTGGATTCCTTCAATGTAACTATGAGATATCTTTCAATGCCTTAAAAAAAATGAGCACCAAAACCCTAACCTCTAAATGTTACTTGGGTGGAGTTTGAAATTTTCAAAAGTCAACAATTTTATACTTTTCCTCTTTTTATCTTTTGGTGAAAATAAAATATGATAAAAAATAACATTTAACAATTTTCCTTTTGTTTTATGATTCCCAAGACCCATTTCTTTTAAAGTAAAACTTTATAACACCTATATAAGATGGTGATCATAGGAAATCATTTTAAGCCTTCCTAAGAAACTATAAATCAAGGTGAACACAATATGAATAGTTATCATTTCAAAAAATTAAATAAAGTGTTTGCTCATAGATAATGGTTCGGTCCTAAACATTCATACATTTTAGTTGGTGCAACATTTAGGTTATAGAATAGAATCCTTGAAAAGATACCTTGCTAAAGGCTTTACAAGGATTTTACATTATCAACCACGACACTCAAATTAGCAAATATGATCAAAGGTATAACTAGTTATTTAGAAAATCATACCTACATTCATGGAGGCCCTCACATTCTTGGAAATTATGTATTGGAGGAATTCCTTCAATGATTACACATATGCAATCATAGAATGTAATTGACATTCAAACTTACAAGAGAATAAACAAGCCTTACGTCTATTAGAGAATGGCAAGCACATTGATTACAATATTTACCTCGTGTAGCCAGCCCATCAACAACCTTTACAAACTAAGCAATGATGTGAGTACAATCATAAAATCCAAGTCATAATTCAAAATTGTGTGATAGATTATAGTAAATCCCTTGGCATATTCATTGCCATTGTATAATAAGAGGTTCTTATCACATTACATGTAGTTTTCAAAGAGATATAGTGACTTTATCATCCATCAAATTTTTGACATTGGAGGAAACAGTCTAAGGACTATCACTAATATAATCAGTGTAGGATGGTTGCAAAGTGTTGATTGTGTAGGGTGTAAATGCAGGAGCAAAAAGCTCATGTTTTGGACTTAATAACCATTTCATTAGGATATCATTGCTAAAGGTGACAGTGTATGAGTAATGGTAGTCATTCCATTTTTTTTTATTGTATTATGGAGGTAGGGTCTATCATAAATGAGAAATTATTGAGTACACTTCAATATGGTCAATGGAGGGAAATAAGCTCAAAATGCAAGTCAAATAGGCAATAGAGGTATAGCCATATAGAGTTGATTTTTTATAAAAGGAAAATATGTGAATGTTGATCATTAAACCCTAGTGAAATAAGGTCTTTGAGATTCATGAGTGATAGTGAATAATACCATGTAGAATATGAATTAGTGATAGTAAGGTTGAAGGATAGCAGGCTTGAGACAACATTGAGGAGCAACATTAGGGTTTTGACATTGTAATGAAGCTTTGAGCTTAAGAAAGTGAGATCTCAGGTTAAGGAGAAAATATTGTCATGGTCAGTCAAAAGGAGCATAATGCAATATGGGTAAAAGCAGACCAACATTTTCTCTTTTGTTTACAATAAAGAATCAGGTCAATGAGACATGTATATGCTCTTTTAAGATGTCAGATTGAGGATTGTATGTGATTGTTACAAAGGTTGATTATCATAGTAAATAATGGTGTAAAGAGTTTAAAAGGTGGAAAATTACCAATCACTCAAAGAGAAAAACAATCACCAATCTAAGGCATCCTTCTTCTGACAAGACATACATCATTCATGATATGCTCTACATACACACCCCAAATTTTTGCTTGGAAAAATTTGGGACCCCCTCTATTTTCCTTCGTTCTATTGTTTGGTTTCTATTGTGCTTTCGCTTTGTCGTTCTTGTTTTTGTCTTCTTGCATGGCTTGTCTTGTTTTCCTTTTTTCTTTGTCAAATTTGGATTTTAGAGTAGAACTTGCACTCTGCACCTTTGGAAAGTTCAAGTATTCATTTCCATCTCAACTCTGATCTTCGCTTGCTTGTCATCTTTGTTTTGTCGGGATCAGGTTTCAAAATGGAATCAACACCTGACACTTTTCAAGGTTTCAAGTTCTGGTTCCATCCCGACTCCGATCTTTGATTCCTTGCTTTCTTTTGTTTGGTTTGGAATTAGGTATCAGACCAGAACTAGAACAAGGAACTTTTCCAAGGTTCTTGTTCCTGGTTCCATCTTGACCCCAATTTATGCGTTTGTTGTTCTTTTTGCATATTGGGTTTAGGTTTCAGAATTTTCTCAGAACCTTGCACTCTTTGAAGGTTCAAGTTTTAAGTTCCACCCTGATCCTGATCTTCAGCCCATTTTGCTTCATTTTTCATTCGAGCGTTGTTCGAGTTCGCATTCCTTGTCTAGTCCCGACCCCTGTCTTCTTGACGTGTCGTTTGTTCTTCGCTTTTGTCCTTCATGGTTTGGCTTTGATTTCTTTTGTCATCATCGTTTCTTTGGCCGTCAACTTTTATTTTGTGATCTGGACTTGAATCTTTTAGAAAATACAAAAACAATCATGAAAAATGAAAATACAAAAAAAAATTAGAAATTAAAACATTTCGAAAATACAAAAAATTAGAAATTAAAACATTTCGAAAATACAAAAAATTAGAACATTTTGAAAATACAAAAAAATCTAAAATATAAAAATACAATAAAATACATAAATACAAAATAATAAATAAATAAAATCTTTTATTTTAAAAGATTTAATAGAATCTAAAATTTTAAAAAATCATAAAAGAAAAATATATATTTTTAAAATTTACAAAAAAAAAATTTGAAAACAAATTAAAAAAATAGAAAATCTTTTAAAAGAAATATAAATGTTAAAAGCTTTAAAAGCAAAGGGAAAATAGAAAATATATATAAATAAGGCCAAACCGGATTCAATCCCTCGAATACAAATATTCACCTTCGGGTAAAAGCCCGAACCCGACCCGACTCAAGCAAAAGTTTGAAGAAATAAGAAATAAAAAGTGTTCTAGCTGGTTTCGGAAATCGGAACCCAATAGAAACTTGACACTAAAAATTTGTGATGTACAGGTGCAAATGCATTCCCGAATTCAACTCCCGCACAAAGAGAAATTGATTGAGATCGGGTTTCGAACAAACACTGAACCCAACATATTTAAATGTCATGGTTCGAGACTAATCTCGATCCCAACGCTGACGTTATCAAAGAAAGTGCATATTAAATGAATCCATCAAGAATGTTGGCTCTGATGGACTAGTGAAAAGGGTCCGAACTAAAGTGAAACCCCGCATTCGTGAAATTCTGAATCTGCCTCCACATGTAAGGGAAAAAAAGATACTGAAATGGAGTTAGAGGTCCATAGATTTCATTCCCACTCCCACTCGCGATCGGGAGATTGTTTCAAAAAAATCCCATATAATGGAATGCGATAAGGGAGAGGGCACCACCTTCATGGGAGAATATGCACTAAACAGATTTAATACAAATGGTGGAAACATTGATAGGGTGTTGTAAATGGCGTGGCTTAACGAGCACACTCTAAGCGTTGACTGCTTAGGTGGCTCATGTGGGGTCTGTTCAACTGCCAACGCTCATTTTCGTTCCTTTAAACGGTTTCCGTTACAATCAGCAGTCAATGGTTCACCTAAACAGTCACCGTTATAGTCAGCAGTAGCAGTTCCCGCTCATAAGCGAAACAAACTCAAATTCAAACTCCAAGTTCTCGCGCTGTGAAAGTTTGATCACATAATATAGCCCAGGCCTGGAATTTGACGGCTACCCTTGCCTGTCATATGAAAATTTTGTGACAGTTTGTTCATTTAAATACTTGTCATTTTACGTTTTATGAAAAAAATTTAACTGTTTGTTCATTTTAATGCCTGTCACTTTACGTTTTATGAAAAAATTTAACTGTCAAAAATGTATTTAATTTATATTTTTTTATATAAAATCTTTTATATTAAAAATAGTTCAATCCTCAATTTTTTATGAAAAAATTTAATTGTCAAAAGTATATTTAATTTATATTTTTTTATATAAAATATTTTATATTAAAAATAGTTCAATCCTCAAATTGATCTAGATCTAAAATCATATTTAAGTATCAATTTCAAACCTATCCAGAAATAATTATATAAAATTAAAAATAGTTTAATACTTATTCAACTCATTATCTAAAATTTCAACATGCTATATTATCTTGAAAAAAATAAAAACTCATGACTATAAAAAAATGTTGTGGAATTTTCTTTATAGTTTAATCCTTAAATTCATCTATCTAAAAACATAAATTATTTGTAAAAGACAAATAAAATTTCAACATGCTCACAATAAAACCAAATGCTGTATTATTTTGAAAAAAATCAAAGATGGGAATCACTGTAATAAACAAAATGCTATAAAATAAATGTGGTTGAAAAAAATGCTATAAAATAAATGCTATTGAAAAAATAGTGAAAATTTGTGTTATGTTATTATTCATATGGATATCCTATATATATTAGAAAAAAAGGTAAAATTAGAAAATATTGATAATTAGAAATAAATGTAAAAATCTTAAATTTATTGTTACAATTAACAAGAACTTTCTAAATTCATATAAAAAAATACATCTTGTTAAAATATTCAAAAAGTTAAAAACAATTATATTCTATTTTGAAAAGATTTTGAATTAATATATATATTTTTATAATAAATATTATAAATCATATATATTAATACAAAGCAATCATAACTATTACTAAAAATGTCAAAATCTTTAAAAAATTCGAAAGAACTATATTTAATCTTGAAAAAAATCTATTTTAAAAGATTTTGAATTAATAAATATATTTATAATCAATCATATATATATATGTCTACAATAAATTTTTACTAGCTTAATAATAATTTAAAGTGTCATATTTATGTATTATATAAAATATAGCAAGTCAAATAATAATGGCCTAACAGTTCTTTAGGGTGTAATATAATGGGTCCAAAATGCAAAAATGGTCGATAGACATCAAATTCCGTGGTCCATATACCTCAAGGAACATGGTTACGCAACTTACGTAAGACATGGTTCTCAAAAAGCAGTCGCACTGTTTTACCATATACAACAAACAGATCTCTAAACCGATCATTTACATTTGCAAGTGTACACTCAGCCTGCACCAAAACAGGAGCTTTGGAAGAGGGTATAGGTATCCATAAAGGCATAAAGGATAGGGAAATTTTATTAGATGCTGTTGTTGGAAATGCTCTAGTAGACATGTATGCAAAATGTGAAAGTATAGACAAGGCGAACTATTTGACTGAATGCTTCAAAGAAATGTGTTCTCATGAAATGGGCTGATTGCAGGATATTCACAAAGTGGGTTTGTTTAAAAGGCTTTCGAAACTTTCAAGCAAATGCAATTGTTAGTTGTCAAGCCAGACTTGGCAATCTTTGCCAGTGTCTTCCAGCCTGTGTCAAATAGGATCTTTGGACCAGGGTTTGGACAGCCATCGAAGCATAAAGGATAGACATTTTTTGTCAGATGTACTTGTAATTGCTCTGGTAGATGTATATGCAACACGTGAAAGCATAGACAAGGTACGCGAACTGTTCGACAAAATTCCTCAAAAAAATGTGGTTTCATGGAATGATATGATTGCAGGATATACACAAAATAGATCTGTCGACGAGACTTTAGAAAAGCCTTTGTTTGATCCCATCGTAGCCTTCCACATTTACTCCCTGCTCAAGAATCCCCAACAAAATATGTAAGTAATGTTAATATTACCCCTGCAACTTCAAATCAACCAGTGAATATCCTCTTTGGCTTGGTCTTGTAGATTTAACATATCATTGTAGTTATATTATGTATTTATGGCACTGTGCAGGTTTTCTATAGTTGGAATTCTCGTGACAGTCTAAGAACAGCGAGGATTCGAGAGTGGCATATTCTAAGAAACTTAATCATTTTCAAGCCTTTGGAATGCAGATGCTTGGGCAACGAGAGTTGGTGCAGTGAAGATTGACTAGAGCAAGTCTCCTTTTGTTGCTTCTTTGGGAAATTTGAAATGGGATCTACATGCTCTGCCTCCTTTGTTTGCTCTATGAATTCATGGTAAAGTGTAGAGCCATTGTAGTCAAGTGAGCAGTAGAAACTTCAATGTGTGCACAAGAATTACACGATTTACAATTACTGTTCGGATAGTAAAAGCTTTCCACAGGGTTTTCCTCCTAAATGCACTCGCCAGGGTTTGAACTGAGTTCAAAGGATTAACATACATGATTTACAAGCCCAATTGGCTATTTTGAACCCTCATTATTTCGCAAGGATTGCAATCCTGATCAATTGAATAAATACGTAACTATCTTTTTCTTTTGAAAGATCTTTGATTCATTTGTCAATATTGAACGAAAACACTCAGAGATTTTGTAATTTACTGGATTGGCCATTCTTTTGACACAAAAATGAATGAGGCAGTTAAATCTGCAAGTAGCTTGCATTAAGTGACCGTTTATTGTGGATCTTTCTAGCCAAAGTGACAAAAGATCGAAAGAGAGCGGTAGAAATAATACATATCTAAAATACAATAAAGGGCATACACACTATCCCATAAGATGATGTGAAGATTTATTTTGATTTCGATCGTTATCAAAATGAATTAGTTTGCTACTTTGACACAAATTCTACTTGGAAATCAATTTAGGATCCTAAGCCTTGGACCTATAAAATTAATATTTTTCAATTGTTCATTACTTAAGTCTTTATTTAGAAGAGCTTCCTTATAAAGTTACAACAGATTTCAGTAATAAATATCTAGTAGCTTTGAAGAATTCACAAGGGAAGCTATAAAGTTTATGTACCTTCTCATTGGTCATTTGTGTAAGCATAAAATAATAAACTCATCAAGCTTGAGTAGACAAATTAAGATTAGAGGAAACATCCAAGCATTGTTCTAAATCTTGAGAGTACTTTGCACAATTCTCTTGTATTTGAAAAAAATAGTTTATAATGGTCTTGGAAGGCCATATAAATCTTAGAGAGGGGCATGAGTTATTAATTAGCAAATTGAATAGCTTTAAGTTGTTCTCTCACCTACTTGAGGTAAAGGGATTTGAAGAATTCTTTAGTGGCTTTGTCACCAACTTCAACCTAGTGAAGGTGGGATCTAATCCAAGCACTCATAGTGTAGTGGTATTCACTAAATTAAGCTTATACTTGAACCCAACAACCAAGGTTTAAATCTGGAGATCAAAGAGGTTATTTTTAGTTGAAAGAAAACCCTCACAAAATCTTAGTAATATTGCAATCAACCAATTTTTGGTTATTTGTCACTTGTTTACCATAATATTGTAGAACGGTGGCAATGTAAGTAAATATGTCTATTCGATCTACCTAGAAATGAGTGATAGATGTGGTTAAGGTTCTAGACCCATACAATGAGTTGGATAGAACTCTCTTGTAAGAAAGAATTTTTATATTCCCATAGAATTATATGTTGGGAATTGTGTGAGGCTCATCACAACCTAAAATGTGATGGGATAGTGGTTAGAAAAGACGATCTCTAATTTCACTTTCACTAGCCATCCATGATATGTAAAGAGTTGAACATGCACTTCCCATGAGTCATGATGGGATAGTGGTTAGAAAAGATGATCCCTAGGTTCACTTTCACTAACCATCCATCATATACAAAGAGTTGAACATGTACTTCCCATGAGTCATGATGTGATCTAGCCACATAAAGACCCTATCAAGGCAATAATCAAGGTTATACCACATAAATAAAGGATCCACCTTGGCATGCCACCACCAAAAAATTGTGTTTGAAAACATTCAATGGTTATGAAAATAAAGCCAAGCTTCTTACTCACTAATGAACCATTTATTCAATAGATCTCCTACTTTATTCTTAATTGAATCCATAAAATTAAAGTCATCATAGTTGATTCAACTAGGAAGGGGTGCTAGGTTGTGAGATAGTCATCTCCATAATATCATCTTTTTGGCTCATTATTTTGTGCATCAACATCAACAATGCTAGCCAAGTGACCACCAATGTCAAGAATAATCCACACAACATGATGGTTTAGCTTTATCCCAAAGAAATAATGAAACATAAATGTGGGGAAAGTAAAATGCATGAGTTATTGTGACCATCCTTATGCAAGGTGATGAATTGCAAATTATGAAGCCATATTATCCTTTAAGGCTATTTTAAGTTTAAAACAAGAAGCTTCACTTCTTGAAGGAAAATTATATCGAAAGAGTCAATTAAATCTTACATGTGAACACATTAGAAAACTTGTGAGAGGTGTTTGTATCAAATTATAACACCACATGAACTTATGCCCATGTGGCTATATCTTTGGATTTTCCTTTTAACACATAATTCTCTAATGAAAATCCTAATCTAAAACTAATCACACACACACACACACACACACACACACACACACACACACACACACACTTGTGTATATGTTATGAACACCCTCATGCAAGCATTACAACCATCTCTATAATGTATTCATGTTGTTTCATGTTTTTGAGCTCTCTTACTACTATTTTACCTTTTAGAAAATTTACTTTTCTCTCATTAGATTCTAACTATATAATGCTATTTTGATCTTAGATCATTTGTATCTATATTTTTATAGTTTCCATTTCTTTCACTAGATTTTGGGTTATCATCTATTTTGTAGATTCTAATAAAGCATTTGGACTTGTGATTTTTAGGTTACAATGGATAGTTGAAGGAAAATTCTCATGTTAGGATAAAAACTTAGTGTGAGAAAATAACAATGTCTAGTTATAGATCCAAGTTAAAAGGTTGTCCTAAGCTACAAGCTACAACATGAATGCAAAGAACATCACAAGCTTATTCATTAAGTTTTAAAATTCATTCAACATATGATTGATTGTGTGTAATGTCAAGATACACGTATTTTCTTAAATTTTATTAATCAAACATGTTTTTTGAAGATATATGATTATTAAAGTACCATCAACCATCAAGGAGACTACCCCAAAAATCTATACATCATAATTGATAAGTCTTGGTGACTATAGTTTATTTTCATACAAATATTGTTGCATCTCTCTATTTTTATAGACTTAGTACACTTAATACATTATTAAATACACAACTATATTAAGAATAGATAGATAATATAATTTTTGTGCTTATTCTCTCAATAATTGAATATGCTTGAATGTTTCTATGACTGCCTAATTCTATGCATATATATTTATGTTTTTAACAAAAGAAGCCATAGGATCCAAGAACTAATAATTCTAGATCTCATTGGAGCTAGTCATGAAGGAAAGGTAACCAACTCTAGAGTGAGTTGTAGAGCCCTAGAGTGGGTCACAAATCTCTAGAGTAGCATTCCAAGTCATCGTTGCTCAAATTCCTCTTCTAGGACAAAAATAACTCAATAAATTATGTCTAACTTTAGTCTTGACCTATGTTCCGCATAAAGAGCAAGTCAACCCCAAATGACTCTAGTTGTCCAGATGGTCCTCATATGAGTATGAATACATTAACATTAAATTATAATTGTTTTGTCTCATTTGATAAAACTAGGTATTTTAGAAATAATTGATATACATACATATTCATGTATATATGTGAATACATCTACATATGTATACATATACATGCATTTCACATATACATGCACATATCTACATATGTATATATGTATATGTAGATATCTAGACACATTCATGTATACATAAATATGTATATATGCATGTATATATGTATATACATACATTTATATTTCTATATGTATATATACATACATATATACGTATACATAAATACACACACACATATGTATGTATGTATGTATGTGTGTATGTATATTTATGTATACGTATATATGTATGTATATATAGACATATAGAAATATAAATGCATGTATATGTATATGTGTATGCATACATGTATATATATGTATATATGGATACACACACATTTTGGTTTTGTTTTCTAAGCATTCTTTTTTGAGGACAACCCTTTGTTGATGATGTTGAGTGTTCATTTGTTGTAAGTGTGTTTATTATTTTAATATCATTTTAAAACAATATTTTATTTATTTATAAATTTTGGTATAATGTCTAATTTTATAATATGTTTGTGTGTGTAGGTTGAGTTGAATAATAGTTAGGGGCACACACAATCAACACAATGCAAGATAATAACTGATTCCAGGGATCGGAGTTCAGTTTGTAGTCAAGCAAAGAGAGGCAGAATGTTTCATTAATAGTATTTGCTACACATACATAAACACTTTTATATCTTTATGACACATTCATAACTATTTGCATGAATATATATTGGTGATATTTTGTAGTCTAAGAGATGATGTTGGCCTCATGTCACTGTATATGATATTTTCATGATGTATTATGTATGTCTTCATGACCTTATCAAGATCAATATATAAATATTTTGTGCATATTCATAGCAAATGGTTTTAATGGTTTGTGCCTATTCTATCTATCTGTATTACCCTTTGTCTCTATCTCTCTTTATCACCATCTCTCTCACATATATATGGTGTGCATGAAGGTTGAATGACATACATGTAATGAAACCATACTAGTTCTAGCTCTATTTAGCCTATCAACAAATAAAGATTCAACATTGGTCTTCTAGATTTACATACATCTTAAGAATTGACTACCATAATCCATAAGACAAAGCAACAATAACCCATATGGGTGTTTAAACTCACAAGTGAAATTCAAAATGTTATAGCTAGCTATCCCTTCACTAAAAAATAGTAGGGTTTTTAGTTCAAACAAGGAATTACCCCATTTTATTGTATGGGTCTATATACTAAAACCCTATCTCCAATAACACACATAGAGTAAAAAAAAAAATATACTATGTTTGGCTTCATGAATGCAACACAAGCTTCTAAATGTCCTAGGTAGAGCAATAGATTTCCATTCACATAGTAGAAATTATAAGCTAATGCTTTTTAACATGATTTCTAGAATTTCATACAAGAATAGCATTTTCTCTTACATTACATATAAAAACACTAAAAAGAACCTTCATAAAAATCATACCTCATTGCCACCAAGTAAAAACAATAAGGTTTACATACTTGAATTTCACAAGCTTCAAAAATGTATAATTTGCACTACCTTCTTCCTCCTTTTGCCTCTGTCATCCCCTTTTCCCTCTTTCTTTTCCTTTTAATCCTTCCTTTATTTCCACCATTTTCTCCATATTCTCTACATGTTTCCCATTTCCACTTCCTCTGCCTTTATTTCTTCCCACTTTGTGAGCAATAAAGTCCCACTCTCTCT
>VDFB02047230.1:574520661-574575223 GCA_007258455.2 Sequoia sempervirens
CAATGAATCAGCTACCTGATTTTCTTCTCTAGGGATTAGGCTAATCCCAAAGGCATCAAAGTCTTCTATCAGGTTCCACACCTTATTCCTGTAAGCTGCCAGCCTTTTATTGTGACAGGTGTACTGGATGCGCACCTGCTTGAAAACAATTTCTGAATCTCCCTTGACCATCACGGCTGTGTCCTTCTTATGTGAAAACATCAGTCACCGTGCCAGAACTTCATACTCTGCTACATTGTTAGTACACCCAAATTGCAACCTGTAAGAAGCAAAGAAGGTTTTCCCTTTAGGGCTGGTTAGTACAATTCCAACACCACTGCCTGTCTTAGATTTGGATCCATCAAACGTGAGGGTCCACAGTTGATCACGGGTTGGAATTGATTCTTTTAAAGTTGTTATGGGTGCTTGAGTTAGACGAGTCACAATTGGGGCTACTTGATCTTTTGCATCAGGTATAGGGAAAGAATGCTCTGTAAGTTCTTTAGATGCACTCCCCAATTCCTGCTTAGTTATATCATCTGACCTGTGGCTATCCTTCTAACAACCACTTGTGTCTTTGATGGGTCCATCAGGTTTCGGCATACTTGTGAGTGCAGGGGTATCGGGCAAACATCGAAGTTGTTCCACATAAGCATGTTGGTTTGGAAATGTAACTGAGTCAAGTTCGATTGGAGAAGGAATCTCCTTTGAAAGTATTCTATCCCTGGTTAACATCATTGCTTCCTTAGCTTCAAATGAGAAGTGGTCTGCAATGGTCTCAAGGCAACTTGTGCTAGCTTCCTCAGCTTGGGAAACATGATTTAAAATGTCAATGCAAGGTGGACAAGTCAATTTGAAATGACTTTGGTAGTGTACCCTGCACCAATTAGGGAGCAGGAGACTTTGCAAATCTATGTCTTCTCCCAAGACCAGCTAATCTTGTTGCAGCTTTCTGATCAAGGCCTGTTGATTTTCATCAATCGTGGGGTCAGGGATTTTTTGTATTGACATGTCTTTAGAATTGATAACCAAGAAAATTAGAATTTCTTCTCTTTTATAAACCCCAATCTCGGTCTCAAAGTAAGCTACCTCATTGGGGCAATCATACTCAGTGATGATATGCTTGAGGCGAGGTTCACTTTCAATTCTGATCTGTGTAGGAACTCCTCTCCATGGCAGCCACATATGTGAAAAGTCAAGGGAAAGGTATCCCCCTAGACTTTTCATCAAATCCCTACTCAACAACATACCATAGGTCTCAAGAATATCTGCTACTTGAATATCTATGTTGGCTAGGATCCTAGGGTCTGATCCCATTTGTACATGTATATTTCTTAATTCCCCCAGTACATTAACCTCCGTTTTGTCAAGTTGAATGACCTTCTTGTTTGTCTGAATGGGGTTCAATCCCAACTTCTTACATATGGACAATGGCATAACATTGCCTGAAGCCCCTGAATCTAACAAACAGTTATGTAGATTCTTTCCACAAATTCTTAAACTTAAAAGGAATGGTGGAGTACCTTCCTTGTTTCTGTACAAGGCTGCATTCACGTCCCTAGTAGGTGCCACCTTGTTCTTTCCTTTTGATTTGTCAGCTAGCTCCAAAGCTTTCAGCACTATCTCCCTTTGAGCAGGGCACCACTTTAAGATGTCAAAGAATGACAAAGAATTTTTATGTTTCTACATCTCATAAACAATATCAAATTTTGTATTACAACTAGCAGTACCTTTGAAAACACCAAAGGAATTACCCTTGCTATGGAAATCAGGTGGACCTTTTGGCGGAGGAGGGTTATTATCAGCACTTTGATTTGGAGGCACCATGTGATTAGGTGGTGCAGATGTAGTGAATGGACCATATTCTGATTCCTCAGGAAGTGTCCCCCTTTCATCTGAAAGGCCTGAGCATCATATGAATCTTCCTTTGGTTCATTCTCCTCCTGCCTCGGGAATGAAGATTCCTCCTCAAAGAGGTCATAAGTCATTGTTGTATCTACTGAGCCGCCTCCCTTATGAGGGTTCCCTTGGAATGTTTGGGCATCTTCCTGTGCCATCTTGACCATCTTCTCCACTTCTCGTGGCGCTTTACCTTGGGAATGGCTGCGCCTCATGGGGCCCCGCACTACTGCTCATAAAGTTGAGGTCGGCCACATTTGGTGATGTGCTCTCTCTTTACTTGCTTTCGATAGTTTGAGTGAGACTCTCCATTATTGGCCATTCTCGCCAGACATTGTCTCTGTTATTGTCTTTTGGTTATACCTCTATTTTGGTTTTGTACCTTACTAGAGGGAGTTCTGCCCTTTTCGATGTAACCCTCCTTTGCTTGTACTTTTATGATTCTCGAGTAGCTACCCCGATTGTTTGGGAGGTTCAATCTAAGCTTCCAAGCCATGTCATCAGTAACTTTGGGTAATGTTTTCAAGCTTCTACCTCATTTGTAAGTCGGACCTGTTTCACCTCCACATTCTTAGTGAAGCAGTGGTTTCCACCTCACCTCATGATTTGGTGTTCCAATTTGGTTATGATGACCCTGAGAATTTTGAGGAATCTGTGATTGTTGGAAGGGATCAAGAGTTCCAGTAGCAAAGAATGAGACAGGTGGTTGAGTTTACAATTCAGATATAGGCCCATAATGGGAGGGATACATTCCTGGGACAGTATTGAATAGAGGAGTTGGGATATGCATCTAATATCCTATTGAAGGGAAACCTCCTCCTAGGCCTCCTTGTTGAGAATTGATTTGTTGCTATAGCTTGATAGCTAGATGATAGACTTTGGATAGAGAATCAATATCAGTTGGTTGATAAGTCCTTTGCAAGAACAATCCAAGCAAGGGGTCTATAACTCTAAAGTAAGCTTGAATGGCACTGTTTTCAGTAACTAGATAAGGATCTTGCAATCTCCTATACATTCACTAGAATCTAGTATTGAATAATGGCAACGATTCACTTGGTTCCTTTCTAATGGTAACGAATTGGTGATATAGAAGAGATGGGTCCACATAAACCCTAAATTGGTTAATGAAAGCATTTTCCAAATGTTTCTAGGTCATGATGGAACCTTGAGGAAGATTAAGGTACCAATTGTAAGCCATATCCCCCAAGGAGTAAGGGAACAACCTATAGACCACATCATTATGACCTATCTGAGCTCTAGTACAAGAATCCTTGAAAGCTTGTATGTGCTCTTCAGCACTCCTTGACTCACCATGAATATACTTAGGGCATAATTTCTCAGGGTTCTTGGGCATATCATGAAAACCTCCAGGGATAGTCCCTAATGGAGAGCGATTATTCTGAAAGAACGCCATTGGTGGGGGTGGTTGAGCCAGTTGTTGTATGGGTTGAATCAGCTGTGATGACAATTGAGATGAATGTGGTGGATTAATGGGTACCCATTGGGATATTGGTGAAAAGTCTGGTGGAGTGAGCGGAGCTGATAAGGGTGGTATGATAGTTGCCACAGTCTTATGACTTTTGTGTCTTGTTGGGGTCTTGAGTTCTATGAAAGGTGATGGATTTTCAGTTGATCAAAGAACTCTATGAGGCCTTTCTGGGGAGAAAAACCCAATTTTATCCAGTTTTCCCTTCTAGGCCCTCCTTATAGTGCCAGTCTCTATTGACGTCCCTTTTGGCACAGCAACATGCAAATAGAATATTGCTACTCTATTTCTCCTAAAAGAAAAAGATGATCACATGGATATCTTAGCTCCCAAGGTCTATGTAGTTGGTTCTCAACTGTGCTGATGTTGCTCAACTGGTCAATGTAACAGTAATGTTCAAGGGGCCTACTGGTGTTGAGCTTCTGGATAGTTCTAAGATCAAACATGAATTTAAACCTACTCTAACCAAGGGTTTTAAAGAAACAACAAAAGATAGGTCAGGGTTTTGGAATAGAAAAGAACAATGATTCATCCAACTTAACCAAACTTGTTATCCTTCAAGGAACTATGAACTAAAACTGAAGAACAAAATTAACTTGTGATCAAAACACAGTCTCATTCATTCACAGCACTGATTTGATAGCAGATTGCAATTCATCTATTTAAACAAACATAAAATAACATTCCATTCCTTGAAGACTTCACAAATCAAATGATTAACTCAAGACAAACGCCATTCTGAAACACAACATGAAATAGATTTTAATCTAGTTGCTTCTACTATTGGTGAAACAAATAAACAACATTTACAAAGCTGGCACAATCACCAACGTACAGATAATCTATGATTTCAAATTGTTTCCATTTACACTAAGGAAACTGAAAGGTACATTAGTCTATTATGAATCTAAATCTAAATCCTAACCAAGAAGACAGAAGAAACTCCTATTACAAAGAATCAGGAGGCAACTCTATCTCCTTCTGTTAACTTACTAATTCCTAGATTTTCCTCTAACTGTTTGTTCTAACTCTAACTGTTTAACCTTAGAAATTCTCTAAAAGTTCTAACTTCTTACAAAAAGGCCAGAATGCCTTATATACAAAACACCTCAAAAAGAATGCTTAGTCCCCAGATTTTAGGGTTTACAAAATATTTGCTTGGTTGCTAGAAGGTTGGCTCTCAAATCTTTTGAAAAGAGTCAAAGCTGCATTTAATGTGAAAACCCTGCTGTCCATGCTGATGACGGCTTGTTTTGGGAGTGATCTATAGATATTTTTGCAGCTACAACATTTACTCTCTTATGTCTCTATTTCCACCTTCAAACTCTGTTTGGGTCACCTTGAATACTCAGAATATCTCCATTAATACTGATCTACCCCCTTTCTAGTAGTCACTATAGCTATCCCTATGAGTCATAGTTTCTTCTTTCCTTCGGCTTCTTCCCTATTCTGGACTTCTCTATACGTTGACCATCTTCTGGAAGCATCATCAGGCCTCTTAGTAGATTTGAACATTACACCCGAGCCGAGCCATCGCTTTTGATCTCAGAAGGAACTCATGTCACTTGCACTCTCTTGGTCTTCTTACACGGGGATAGTCAATCGGTCAACTAGGTCATCTTAGCTCCTTCTGATTGGCCAATCACATGCCACGCCAGATTCTTAAGTAGTCAAGAGCGATCTTCCTTAAATCACATGATGGTGAGACACTTATCGTGTCTCCCTGAAGCGATTTCGTCTTCTAACAATTATCGGCATAGCGCGAACCAGTCGATGAGACATCCCGGCAAGCCATGGGAGTCATATCGAGCTCAAAAGAACATCGGCAAGATAACCACTCATCGATAGGACATCACAGCGATGATATCCCTCCCTATGGCTCAGAGTTTATTTTCCTTTTGGCAAGACTCTCTAATTGGCACAAGGTCATGGAGAGCTCCCCTTGGTTATACCGATATCTCTTTTTCATTTGTGAACCCACCGCTATTGGCAAGACTTCAGCATATCGACAAGACCACATGGTGAATTCCTCGTTCAGTCGGTAAGCTCATTTCTTTATGTTGGGGAGACATCATCGGGTCAGCAAGACATCTTACCAAACCCTTTCCATTCGTTCAGGGTCTCCCAAGTTCCTTCAGTTTCCCTGAGCTTGGCCTTTTTCGGTGTGACCTCCTCATGTCGGCGAGACTTCTCACTGAGAGCATTACCTTTTGGCGATCTCCTATCATATTGGGAAGACATCGCTCGGTCACTGAGACCTCATAGCGAGCCTAGATCACTATGTCAATGCCGCTTTTATCGCTGTGACCTCATGGCGAAGCTCCCTTTCTCGCCGAGCTCATCTTCTTCTGTGGGAGTTCCCTCGGTCGGCCAGATGTTATGTCGAAAACAAGATCCTTCACCCGATGCCCCTCAAATTCGGCAAGAGTCATGGCGATACTTCTTCCATGTCGGTGTGACCTTTATTAGTAGCGAAGACCTCCTGCCGATGGTGCAAATCTTGCCCGACAACCCTTGGGGAGATTTTATCGATGGGACACCTTGTGGTCGGGGAGACCTTACATCGAACCCCTTTATGCTTTTAGAGTCTCCCCGATTTCCCCATGTTCTCCTCAGTCACTTTTGTTTCAGCATGATCTTCATCAGTCGGCAAGACTTCTCTCTGAAGAAAATTCTCTCACCAAAGATGAACATATTTATCGCCGGTCGGTGAGACATGAAGCTTTCGGAAAGACTTCACCCCGAAGTCAAAATCTCCCGCCAATATACTTTCTCCCTACCGTCAGTCGGTGAGACATGGAGATCTCGCCGAGACCTTTCTCCGAAGGAAACCCCTCATGCCGATAGGAGACTCCCAGTCATCGGGACGATGGTTGATGTGTTGTCGATAGGAAACTGCATGTGAATTTAAGTTGCCATAACATCTGGGGGTCTTGCCAACTTTTTCCTTAGCTAATTTTTATGACTAACTGGATTGGGAAATGCACTCTAACTGAGCTCTGTTAGCAAATATCATCATGTGTAGGATTTAGTTCTGCAAAAGAAAGGTCTGCATTAGTCCTTAGAATCACATAAGATACATTATAATAAATCCACCATTGCTTATAATTATTTTATTGAATTCCTAGCAAGAAGAAAACCAACTTAGGTAGAGATCAAACCAAAATTTAAATCAAGCAGAACAACAGACAAGCCCAGGCAGAAAACAGAAGCACCCCCAAAGAGGAAAGCAAGACCAAAAGGAAAAGAAACCAGAAAGAGAAAGGGGGACCCATTTTGTTCCAAATCAAAATGGGGTGGTTATGCAAGACATAACAGTGCATTAAAAACATAGATCAAAGAGTTGATTAAAACCATGTGGGATGAGGAAGAAAAGTATCATGTGTACTTGGAAAAATTAAAGGAAGTAAATAAGTTGAGTGCAAATGAGTTTAATGAAGCATGAATTTTGGAGGATGAAAGTCTAGACTATCTAGCCAAGTGCAACAAGATCATGGTGTTTAAGATGGAGGTAATGATTGAACAAAGGATAATATTGTTGAGACTGCAATAGGAAATAATGAAACAAACTGAGTTGTTTGAAGAGATTGTTTGTTTAGTCACCACTTAGGATCTACCATTAAGTACCAAGTTAGAAGAATTATAAACCATCAAGGAGGCTTGGAATAATAGGTGGAAGGAAATAGTAGACACTGATGGTGTGGGTATTCTACTCAATAGATTTGCATGTATTAAATTTGATACCCATCATGTTATGGGTGACATTAGCAATCTAAAGGACATTATAGAAGTAGCCATTGATGGATATGAAAAGGAAAAATTCAAAATGGAATGGTTAGAAGGGCCAGATGAAGAACTGTTGACCTAAATTTTTTCCAATTATGAAAAGTATAAGCAAAAATAAAGGTAAATGAAGATACAGTTCAAATTTTGGCATAAGAATATGCTATTTTGATCGATTTTGAAGTAAAAGGTAAAATGTCTAGAGCAATTCCTATAAAATAGGAAGGCACAACAATGAACTAAATTTCATCACTATCCAAAAATGAAAGAAGCACCACTTCCCCATGAATGTAGTTTTGACTTTGTGAAAACTCTAATTCAATTGGGATGCCTCCTTTGATTATGGATCTAGAGTTTGGATGCCCTATTTTTCTGGATTAAGGATTTTGAAGAAAGATTTATGAAATAATTTTATATAAGTTGTATAATGGACATCATTATGAATGGTTGGAAAATTGAAGTTATATTTGTAGCATTAAATTAAAAAAAAATTAGTTTTATGCAGTCAATTAGTTTTCAAAAATTTCTTAAGTTTAGTGATGACATTGAAAATAGTTTTTTGTGCATGAGTGAATTATGCTAGACATAAATGTTGCTTATTTGATTGAAATCAATTGAAGGAGGTGAATTTAAAACCATCAATTGTGTCATTTGTGAATGATATTTTCCTTTTGTTTATTAATCTATAAAATCCATGATGAGTTCATTAAATGTGTCTTTCATTAATTCTAGTAAAACAAATGTTGAATATCCAAGATACTGAGAGGGGGGGCGAATTAGTATCTTCTTAAATTTTCTGAATATATACCATCCAATTATTTTAATGCATACAATAACAAATATAAGTAAAGGCATTGACAAAACATGAAATCACAAAACACATGAACACTAGGATTTTTATATGGAAAACCCAAAATGGGAAAAACCACAGTGAGTGTTAGCTCACAATATAGTGTAACCGATTATAAGATATTACAAAATGGGGTGGCTCACTGCTAGGACTCACTCTGCAAATACAAAGGCTCACTGCCTACAAAGTTACAATGACAAAATGCCTTGCAGCCCAAATGTGAATTGATAAAGTACACCTGATAAGTGTTGATTTAGTTCCAATGAAACTCAGTAAACTAACTTGACACACTTCATCATATTTTCTCTTCTTCACATTTGCATTGAAAACTCAATCATCTATATTCTAGTCAGATTCAAAAACTATCCAATATATATACCTAATCTATCCACAAGCATCAATTAGTCCAGCCTAATTAGGTGCACTTCTTATTTATCAATAATACCAACCGTTGGCTATAGGCTTTCACAAAATCTTCCCAAAAGAAATTCAAACACTCACCATGCTACATCATGTTAGCATGGACCTAAGATAGGTCACACATATATCCACAAAAGCAAAATTAATTCACCATTACATCATCTAACCATTAGGTCAGCCAAAGATAGACCTAATAGCAAAATTACAATTAATAGAATAATATTGATACACTATATGAGCATCTGAATACGTGAGATCTTGAATTTACATGCTCCCAACATCCATAAACCATTTCCAAAAATCACATGCAACAATAATCACCAATAAACAATTGTAAATCAAAATACTAGAGAATGTACCAAAATACCAAAGGATGTATGCTTCATACTAGTTCAAATACTGGTCCAAAATACCAGATCAGATTTAGACTTGATCTTGTAGTTGCAACTCATATATCATGGTGACATCAATGACAACACAAAACAATAAAATGAGATGTTCTTCATTTTTCCAACAATCTCCCACTTTTTCATTGATGGCAACATGTGCCAAAAAGAATATTTACAAAACTTCTTACAACTTCTTATTTACAACACTTCTCCCCTTAGCACCAATACTTCACCATTCTTCACTCCTCCTTTGACATCAAGGACAAAGGGCATCCCAAAAAAAATTGAAATATGAAAACAAAGAAAACAAAGAGACATGCATTAATTGAAGGATGGCGAGCCTTGAAACTCTTTAAGAATACCTTCCCATACTGATTTACCATTCTCCCAACTTTCCTTTGCAACAATCAACATCTTGTTTAGGGATTCCAACTCTACTACAGTTTCTTCTGCACCATTCGAAGTATCGGGAGTCAATTTTATCTTCTCAAGTTTTCTTGTGCATGCCAAGGCCTTGCCAACCAAAGTGTATTCCACTCTTATAATGTCACTTAACTGATCAAATTTTCTATTAATCTCTTCTTTCTACTTCTGTAAAATAAATAATTTATCTTTATGCACAGAGATGGCATTCCAGGTTGATTTGTCTCTATCTTTGGATATACTGTAAGTACCAGAGACAACAACCAACTGGGACTCAATGGAGTCCATAACAATATTAATGTTCTAGGTGGCATCTGGCCACTTCAAGCAATAAGCAAGAACAACATTTGCTTTTGCATCATAGATTTTCATAGCTTCCAGGTTCTTTTCAACATTTGAGTGTGCTAGAGCATCATGCAATTCCAATAGCCTTTTCTCTACCAGTTTCTCCTCAACCTCTTGTTTTGTCTTTTCACCAAGCCCAATGGTATACTCCTTGAAATAATCCAACAACAATCTCAAATTTTTTATAGGAGTGAGGGATGCATCTATAGATGCACTAGGTGTGACCTCCTACAATACCTTAAGAGAATCTTCTATGAGTTATATTCCTTTCTGATGAGTTTCAAGAATCTCCTTCCTTCTGAATGTCTACAATGCATCTCTTAACACCACTTTATGGACAGAAGACATCTTCTCTACATCTACATACCCTTTAATCATAGGAAGTTATAGAATCTCCTGAGGAATTATTGGCTGGAATCTGATCTTCTTAGATAGCAATCCTTTCAGTACATCATTACTGGAGGACGATTCTTTAGGACACTTAAGAGATTTTATAATCTACTTTTGAATTTCTTCATTTTTCCTAGCAGATTCCTTGTTTTTATTTTCTTCCTCTCCCTTTTCCTTTTCTTCTTCCTTCTTTTATTCTTCCACTTTCTCTTCTTCGTCTTCTTCTTCTTCTTCTTCTTTCTTTTCTTCCTTTTCATTTTCATCTTTATCTTTATCCCTATTTTCATCTTCACCATTTCCATCTTTTCTAAATTAATTTTGTTCTTCTTTTGGATTATCTTTTTCTTCTTCTTCACTTCCTTTTCCCTCTTCAGTATTAGCTTTTTCATCATTGCCATTTTCACCTTCAGTGTGCTTTGGAGGAGCATCATCATGTTTTTCAAACTCAACTTCACCTTCATTATGATTAATTTCTAAAGGATCATTTTCGCCACTAGCATCATTTTCAACATCAATGTCTTTAGAAATACCTGCATCACCTATATCAAGATGAATATCTTCCTCAACATTTTCAGCAAAAAACATCTTCATCAGTCTTAAGCATGCCATATTTCTCTGTTGTATCCTGGATCATTTTTGTAGTTTCCTTCCTTATCTTCTTTATCTACTTTTTATCCTTATTCATCAGAATATTTACCCTTTTCTTCATCCAGAACATATATACACAAAGATTTTTTAGAGTTTCTACATTGTCTGGGGTCACAGAAGACCCAATTTTATCAAATGCATTATTCCTAATTTTCTCTTCAAGTACAACAACCTTTGATCTCCTTTTCATCAGAGATGTCCACATATGCTCTGATACTAATTGTTGAATATCCAAGATGATAACAAATTTAATGATAGCTAAAAGTAAAGTTTTCTTATCCTCTTTTCCAGCATTATCATAATATTATGTTGTAGGCTTCAGCATGTTCTCAGAATGTAACAAAGAATTGAGAGTTACCTCTAATTTGAAATGGGGACCAGAACTTACCGGAATATCCTATTCTTCTTGGTTTGGGGAGGCCTCTTCAAACACCTTATTCTTCTTCGACTCTAATTTGGTGTGCACATGAATGCCAAATTTCTTTTCTACCTCTTCATCAGAAGATGACACAGCATGCACTCTCTTAGAACCAATAGCTTCCTTAGAAGTACCTTCACCAGAGGATAAACTTCCTCTTCTTTTCCTCACCAATTTTGTAGTAGGATCCTCTTCCTCTTCACCCTAATCATCTATGACGCTAAGATTTTTCTCCCTTGAATCTTTCCCTTTCTTTCCTCTTTTTCTAGGGGACACTAGAGGAGTTTCTTTCCTTTTCCCAGATCTAGTAGTAGGTCCAAAGGAAATCAAGCCTTTACCTTTATTAGTAGTATTGGGTTCAATTTTTACTGCAAGAGCTGTAGAGGGTTTAGAAGGAGTAGTCCTACTGAATCTCCTCAGGCTAGATGATTCTTCCTCCAACTCTTCTCCCTTAGCCCTTCCAAGTGCAATTTTCTAATCAATGAAACCAACTTCTCTAAGCTTCTTTTCCACTCTCTTTCTTATTATTGGCTTATGTTGCTCCATGTGGACCTCCATATATTTTTCTACATAAGTACCAATTCTAGGTTCATTGGGATCCTTCATATTTTTTAGCAACATTTGTACATAACCCTCAGTTTCATCTTCTATAATTTCATATCCCAATGGTTGAATCCATATGGTCTTGGGTTCTACTTCTTCAATCATGCATTCATCAAAGGAAACATGAAATATGATGCCATCTTTATATTTTTCAATAATTTTCCTCAGAATCATCTCTCTCTCATTCATGTTACTCTTAAATACAACAAAGAATGTTGTTAGATAATTTTCTTGAGCCTTCAGATCACCCAAATTATGCATATAATCAAAGATTCAATGTGCCACTAGTCTAGATGAGTCCCAAAACACTAAATCATTCTTTCTAGGAAGTCTCTTCATGAAATAGAACAACAAACATACAATAAATGATTTGAATTTAAAAGCATACTTCCTTTCTTTTTTTGACTTTAAATTCTCAAGCAACTGTTGTCAGAGAAGCTCACACAAGTCATAGTCTATACCATTGACTACCATATCAAAACTAGTATAAATAGTTGTGGCTAAAACAAAGTTCTCTCTATTTGTGAAGTATATTTTATGACCAATCATGATAGCAGCATACTTCACAACAGGACTAGTGATGGACTTTTTCATTAAAGCTCTCTTCCCATATGCGACTCCTGTGAGTTCCATTACAACTTCATTCTTCATGACTTTCAATACAGGTACTGGTCCTTTATCCTAGAGGCTGGTAACATCCCTAATTGCTTCCTTAGTTATTAGGTTGTGTCAGTCAGTCCATAGGAATTTATCATGTATTCTACTTAGGACCGGTTTCAAAAATCCATCATCAACCACAAAATTGAAGTTGGGAAATTTGTTCCATCTACTTAACCTCTTTGCAACTAGGTTTGAGTATTCAAGTTTCACCAAGAAACTATCTCCATTAAGCTCATTCTGCCAAATGTTGATCAATTTGCTGTGATTGAATTCCTCAGTCTTTACTCGAATATACATTCTCGTGTCCTCAGTCGGCATGACCCCATGAGGGATTGATGAGAAAGGTGCCCATAGGGTCATCTTTGAAAATTTTCAAGGAATATTTCCTATAAGATGGTCTAGGTCTTTTTGACACTTTAACGACTACAAGAGTTTCCATTCTTCCCAATCTTGAATTCAAACAACTCAAAGAACACAAACCCACAACTGCATAGAAAAGTAAAATACCTCTTTCTTCATGAAGAACCAAAACTAAGGTTTGCACGGTTCGAACTCCAAATCACTTCAAGAACGCTCAAAAAAGCTCTTCAATTTCTTCAAATGTACGAATGATTAAAATTACTTACATATTTTCTTTATAAAACAACGATCTGCCCTAATTCACATTAAATGTGGAAGATTTCAAAAATCTGCTAAAAACTCTTCTTCTTTCCTCAGAAAAAACCCTAATTTTCTCTACAAAAGATCATACCTTCATATTTTCTTCCGGTTCCACTTGCATAACCTCTAGCTAGTCATTTCTTACAACATATCTTTGTGCCAAATACTGACGCACCAAATAGCAAGGGGGATCAAGTAATTTTTTGTTAAAGCTCCCCCTAAGACCTTGCTAGGTCTAATTCTTAGAGGAATTGTCTGTACTGGATAGGGGAACATATGCACCTATCATCTTAGTCTCTTATTTTTTCCTTCAAATCTTATTCATTTCTTGCTTAATCTCATCTTTGTCAACCATCTTCACGGGTTCATTCTTTTCTACTGGATTCGTCACCTTACCCTTTTTTCTTTTGAAAACTCTTGAGATATGTCCTGGTTTGTTTCAATTATAGCATACAACATCTCTGATTAGTCTGACTTCCACTAACTCTTGTTTTACACTGATTATCTTTATGTCCATACTTGTTGCAAGTATAATAGTAGCCATTAAAGGATTCATTCACTCTTCCTCCATTAAACTGATTCATCATCAAGGTTTTGCATTCACTAGCCCTATGTCCAATTCTTTTGCATGCAAAACATGACCAGAGAAGGGACCAGGAAACTAATTCATCCTACTCCTACATTATGTTTCCTTGTGACCAAATTTGTTATATGAAAAAAAAATACCATTGAAGGATGTATACCTTTGTGCATTAGGTTGCCTCATAGGTGGTCTCCTAGCAAAGCTCCTTGAATTTCCTTTCTACTTTCCTTTATTCTGAGTCTTCGTTATCCTTAGATTTTTCACCTCCTTCCATTCCCAAGCCACCTTTGTCTTTACTCAGTTTCTACCTTGAAATCAATTCATCAAGCTTGTTTGAGCTAGATTTGAATTTATTTTCACAAAGTTTTGCTTTCTCCAGATTTACTTTTAGATTCGCCACTTCTTGTTCAAGCTTGGTGTACTCATCATACTTGCTTTGTATCATTTTGTTCAGACATTCTTCAATTATTTTCTTCTCTTCTACTTGAACCTTCAAACCAGTAATTTCTTCATTAGCTTGCTTCAACTAATCAGTTACTTCCCTATGCCTTTCTTTGAACTTTTTCAAATGATCTTTTAATTTACAGACACATTCATTTGCACCTTCAAGATTTTCTTTCAGATCTCTATTTTCACTTTCAACTTTTTCAAGATCTTCAAGTGCAGCTTGGAGCTCTTCTTTATCATTCATTTATTCCATCTTCAAGATCCCCCTCAAGTTGTTAGGCTTTTCCGGAGGGACCAAGCTCTGATACCAATTGTTGAATATCCAAGATACTGAGAGGGAGGGTGAATCAGTATCTTTTTTAATTTTTTTGAATAGATACCATCCAATTATTCTAATGCATACAACATCAAAGATAAGTAAAGGAATTAACAAAACATGAAATCACAAAACACACGAACACTAGGATTTTTACATGGAAAACCCAAAATGGGAAAAACCACGATGAGTGTTAGCTCACAATATAGTATAACCGGTTATAAGATATTAAAAAATGGAGAGGCTCACTACCAAGACTCACTATCCAAATACAAAGGCTCATTGCGTATAGAGTTACATTGAAAAAATGGCTTACACCTAGAATGTGAAATGATAAAGTACACCTGGTAAGTGCTAATTCAGTTCCAATGAAGCTCAGTAAACTGAATTGAGACCCTTCATCATATTTTCTCTTCTTCACATGTGCATTCATAACTCAATCATCTATATTTCAGTCTTCAAAAACTATCCAATATATATACCTTATCTATTTTCAAGCATCAATTAGGTCAGCCTAATTAGATGCACTTCTTATTTATCAAAAATACCAACTGTTGGCTAGAGGCTTTCACAAAATATTCCCAAAAGAAATTCAAATGCTCATCATGCTACATCATGTTAGCATGGACCTAAGATAGGTCACACATATATCAGCAAAAATAAAATTAATTCACCATTACATCATATGTCCATTAGGTCAGCCAAAGATAGACCTAATAGAAAAATTACAATTAATAGAATAATGCTAATACACTATACGAGCATCTGAATACGTGATTTCTTGAATGTACATGCTCCCAACATCCATAAACCATTTCCAAAAACTGCACACAACAATAATCACCAACAAACAATTGTGGATCAAAATACTGGAGGATGTACCAAAATACAAGAGGATGTATGCTTCATACCGGTTCAAAATATCAGATTAGATTCAGACTTGATCTTGCCATTGCAAATCATATATCATGGTGACATCAATGAAAACACAAAAAAGTAAAATGAGACATTCTTCATCATTTTTCCAACAACAAATTGCAAGTATGCTTATTAAATATGCACCGTGAATGGATATAATTCCATAAATGATTATGAATTATTTCATTCCTTAGTTTTGACTTTAAGGAAGATTTTTATAGAATTGCATGTCTGAATATAGGAAAAATATGTATTCAAATTTTCTATTCTCAAACTTATGGTATATCTTTTTCTATTTATTGAAAAAATATAAAGTTTGGAACATTTAAGATATCAATTTGTTGCTTTTAACTAGCAAAAGGCCCCTTGAATAATATAGTCATGTTTTCCACTGAGTAATATAGTATAGTTGTGAACCAACTACCAAGACCTTAGAATATAGGTAATTTTATTATTAGTTATCTTTTTCAGGAGAAGTAGAGTAGAAATATTTTTCTTAATGTTTTTTGTGTCAATTTGGCCATCAACAGACTTGGAACTAGAAGGAGGGATTGAAGGAACAAACTAGAGTTAATTGGGTCATTTTCACAAGAGCAGTTTGAATGGGTTCTAAGATCTACTCCCAAAAAAGAGCCATTTTTAGAACTCCAATTTCCTACTCGACCTAAAACATGTAGAACTACAATCCCACCACTGCTAAAACCACTAGTAACTCCACTAGGATTTCCACTTATACCAAAATTGTAGGAACCTAACTTACTTCCACCAATGGCATTCTTCAAGGGAAATCCATTACCACTAGGAACCATTCTTGGGGGTATTCATGAGATTCCTAAAGATACAAAATGATTTTTCCCTAGATATTCCCATTGGGAATCATGAAGTGCTAAGGAACACATTCAAGCATTCAAAGATGCATGCACTAGGGCTCAGATAGAACATTATGATGTAGCGTGTAGACTATTCCCATATTCACTAGGAGATATGACATATAATTGGTACCTTAACCTACCCACTAGGTCCATTCTTAGTTGGACAAATTTGGAAAATTTCTTTATTAACTATTTTTAGGTTTATGCTGACACTACCATCTTATACCATTTCTTTGCCACAATTAGGAAGGAACCCCATGAACCCTTTCCTTTATTCAACACCTAGTTCTAGAGGATGTATAGGAATTATTTCCACCCTATGTAGTTGCCAAGAATATTTCCATCCAATCATATCTCAAAGTCATAGACCCATTAACTAGTTTATTCTTGCAGAGAACTTACCCAGATGCAAATATTTTTTTTTTGGCCTAAGTATACCATCTAGCCATTAAATTACAACAACAAATAACCCCTCAACTAGGAGGTATGGGAGGGACATTACCTTCATTGGGATATCCTAGGATTCCTAACTAAATGAATGCAATTAATAATATGATGACCAATGTAACCCCACTCATGAATATAGTTCCATGGATGTCCAATTCAGCTTATGGACCACTTGCTGAAATACACCTGTCACCCTAGTTGCCATGGTTTACCAATGGAAACAACCATCCTCAGACCAACATGATAGCTCCTAGGACACTAGATTTATTCTAGCAACAAAATTCTTAAAATTATATAGGATGACATAATCTTCAAACATATCTTCCAACTACACAGCTGAACAATCAAGCTAGAACAACTGTAAAAAATGAACAAAATGTACATTTGTCAATAGAGTTGGAGACTTTGAAGAAAAATATGTCCTAGGTTAAAAATGAGATGGAAAAATTTAAACTAAACCCTCCCAAAAAATAAAAATCAATACCAAAATCAAGGGGGTATCAAAATTAGAACAATTATCCTAACCAAAACAACAATCAAAATCAAAGGAATTTCCAATATCAGAATTATCAAAATTAGAATAGAGGATATAAATAGAGGCCCAAAAAAGATAATGGGATACAAGGCCAACTACGGGAGGATTCCCACACAATAACTAGGCTAATGAGTGTAGAAATCACACAGCTAATGTAACAGATCTAAACTTCATGACCAACTGGTGTAGGTTACACAATACTACTACTCATTTTGAGGTGAATTGCCCAAAAATGGAAAAGTTGGTTAAAATAGCTCATGCTAATTCTCAACCAACATAGAGCAATGCTAACAAGAGTGGTGGGTTTTTAGTTATTGTCATGGCCTTTAAAAATTATGATGAGTTTAAGTTTCCCTTCCAAGAGGAAAATGAACCTAAAACTGATACTTACGATGCTCAAGCTTTCCAAGCTCATGGAGGTCATTTTTTGAGAAACCAAAACAAAGGAAAATTCACCACATCTACTCCTCCTACTAATAACATGATACCATCGAATCCTAGATTAGACAGCAATCCTCCTCCACCCAAAGGACCAACTAAAACTCCCATCAGAGGGAATACTATTTTCCCTCAAAAACAACAATATAGAAATAATACATAGTATAACTTGATTAGGGAGATCCAGAAACAAATGACCTCCCTATCTTTCTTTGCTATTCTAAAATGGTGTCCTACTCAATGCAAAATTGTGTTGAAATCTTTAGCTAAGGTAGATCGGTTGAAGGGAAAATAAAAGGTAACCCTCACTTCTAAAATGAATGCAACATTATACAAGGGAAAGATAGGAGTACCTCCATTCTTGTTGAGTTCGAGAATATTTGGGAAGAACTTGCACAATTTTCTAATAGATAATGGGGCCTCAGGAAACATTATGTGATTTTCTATTTGTAAGAAATTAGGCCTAACCTCGATCCAAACCCACAAAAAGGTCATACAACTAGATAAAACCGAAGTAAATGTTGTGGGATAATTGCAAGATGTACTTATGTAGATTGGATCAAACCCACAAATCTAGTAGTACATGGATATCCAAATTATTGATAACCCTGAGATGTATGGTATGTTGTTGAGTAGGGATTAGACAAAGACTTTAGGAGGTTATCTTATATTAATATTCTCTCATATGTGGCTGCCAAGGAAAGGTATGCAAAGTCGGATTAGAATAGAGAATGAACCTTGCCTGAAACACATGATAACAAAATATGATCAACCCAACAAGGTCACTTAATTTGAAATTGAATCATGGGCTTATAGGATGGATGAGGTTATGACCTTTTCAGCACCAAATCATGAACAAGTGTAGCCTTTAGAAAATGGTTATTGTAAGGATTCCATTAATAAAGAGGTATTAATCCAAAGGCTATACCAAGAAAATTTAGTCCTAGGAGAAGAGGAAGATTTGTGGAGTTTGTTGCTTCCAAATCGATGTAGAGTCCATTATCAAAACCATTTTGAATTGACTTGTCAACCTTGTCTAGATATTTAAAATCAAGTTTGTTAGTTAGAAGATAGTCAAAACAAAAATTTCCAAAATCAGTCTCCACTTGAAACCAACATTATATATGTTTTACCAAAAATCAATGAGGTGTAGGAAGTGTTGGAGCCTAAAATTTCATACAAATTCCAGGCCCCCATATTCAAAAATTTGATTTTGCACTCAAGAGTATGTGAATTGCTATATTGGAATAGGTTGAAGTATATTATTTTCAAAAGGTTGCATCATGGATTAAGAAGAATTCTTGTCAGAATTACTTGTTGAAGGTTGAAGAATATTTGCAGCTTGAAGGGATTTTGTTTCTCATTATTTGCATGCCAACATTGAGCAACACTTATCACAAAATATGTTACCAGAACTCAGCTCTTGGCATCTAATTTTTTCAAAATTTAATAAAGTAGCCCCTTGAATACCTACACACTCAAGTATCGATGTGGAACGACAATGAAGTTGGTCCGCTGCATGATGTTATTTTTTCTGTAATAAAGCTCTACAATTTGTGCAGAAATACATTCTACATTGTCGAAATTGATCTAGTAAAAATGATATGACATAGGGCTGATACAATTGTCACAAGAATTGGACAGTTTCTTTAACTCACCCAAGTCATATTTTCAGTTGATTCAGTGAAAAAAAGAATAGTTACGAATCACTTTGTTAAAGTAATTATGAGCCATAGGATGACTTTGACAGCAACATCCTTAATGATATTACCCCACTCTTTCGAGGCCACAATCGCTCTTCAAACGCATCCCTCACAAATGAAAAGTAAAACATACCATAAAGTGATCCAGTCACGAACAGATTGCCTAAAGATTTCAATAAAATATGGTGAATAACTTGCCTCAAGATTTTGAACAGATCGTGTCATAGGAGAAGGAATAGTGGGTAAAGGGATAACAAGAATGGTAAATTTGATAGAGTTTCACAGCTGACTGTCAGTTATGGCGAACCCTAATACACATGACTTCGATAGACTTGCACGATGATAAAAAAAGGCACCGAAATTGTGACTATCACATCTTACAAACACAAAAGAAATTTAAAATACTATGAATATCACAGAATATTTATGTTTCTTCAATACAAAGGTATTGAGTAGTGTAGGCGTACAAGGAATGAACATGCGGTGAAATGAAACAGAGGATGAGATCCGTGAACATAAAAGAGGGATTTCTTTTGTGGATTATAGTTGTGATTACCAAATCAATGAGGAATCAAATATTGGAGAATTAATCCCAAAATTTGGGGCATTAGACAAACTGGTAGAAAAGGGAATAAAACATTGGAAAACACTATCAATTTGAAGGAGGCTCAGTCTCATAGGATGCGATGATTACAAATCGCGCGTACAGGGGATTAGTTGAAAATTTTTAATAAATAGAATAATCAAATGCTAAATTTTTCCATGATCAGGACAGGGTATGGGCATCTATCAAAACATAAGGAAATGCGAGTTTTATTGAAAACCAAAAGTACATTATGGGGTGCAAATGAGAAGGAAGGGATCTCCTAAACAGAAATTGCATGTTACATTTTGAAATTGGTATTGCAATATGGAAACTCTTAACTCCAACTCTTTGAAAGGAAAACGTATTGTTGATGATCTTCATCAAGCAATGAAAGAACTAGCGAATGCACTCCATATGCTTGTCCAATTGCCGACTGTAAGAAACTCATACACACGGCTTGGATAAAAAGAAGAAAACAAGCTCAAATGCAAAGTTTTGTTGATAGGAGTACAAATGATTATCATAAAAGGAGCATAGTGGAAAATTATAGTAGTGTATGGGACACATTGTGCTGCAAATGGAGGGTATGATTAAAGAATGATCTCTGGTAAAGGATATCAAATATTAAGAGGTTGCATAGTTGGAGAACAGGGGACGAGTGTGCTCTTTGAGGGATGATACAATTGATCATATCTCCATTCAATCATAGCTAAAGTATATTTCAAAATGGCATTCAGAAGAATGCTTGTAAGTTTAGCGTGATTGGAAGAAGTAAATGATGGACAATGTGCAAAGAATCCGATATGCAGAAAGAACAAATGTGAAAACCCTATAATGAGTATTGCATCGGCGAAAGAATGGTGATTAGAGTGATTTTTTAGAATCACACCGAATATGTTTGTCACATCGATGGAAACTCCATCGGCAAGAGAAATGAGATCGGTGGAAAGTCTCTTCGATACAATTTTCACCCCGATACGTAATTCCATATGATCAAAAGTGGAAGCAAAAGAATAAATAAAATGTGGTTATAATAGAGAACAGTATGATTTTTAAAAAAATATAGCTCCACATTTTCACCAAGGAGGATATAAGATGGGTAATTATTTACCCGAGGAAATGATTTATTAAATCTGGTGAAATCTTTCATGAAGCGAGTAATTATTTTAATAAGAGAAGTGAAGTTCCCAGCAAATGGTAATAAATCAAAATTGATTTTCATGAAGAAGCAAGTGCAAAGGGAGTTAAAAGGGTAATTATTTTACCCAAAGAGCATGTTGAGGATACATACAAGTAAAAAGAAAAGTGAATTTTTCTAGCAAAGGAAGATTATTATTGAATTAAACCTCACAGAAATGATAAAGATTAAATATTTAATTTTTTAGGAGGCAATTAATTAAATATTTTATTTTGTTGATAACAATCAAACGAAGAGTTGCAGCAGGCGGGTATTGCGAAGGGTTGTAACCCTAAAAAGGCAATGCATATATGCAAAGTGAAATTGTATCATAGGAGGATATTAGATTTAGGAGAAATAAGTAGGTTAGGTAGTTGGATAGGGTGAACTGTTGCCAAAATAAATATCATGTTGTACATTGTAAAATATTTTCAAATTATGTAATAGAGAAGAATGCATGAATTTGGTGATCCAATTATGGTGTCAATTGTTTCTTGAATTTCTTTGAAAATATTATTTGGTTGTCTCCAAGGTTGTCACTTCTTGATTATTTAAATTGAAATATCAAGGATATTCTTCAATTTATCAAAGCACACTTGCTGCTCTTGTGTGGTTTAGTTAATTGGTCCCTGCAAGACAAGATTAAATCCTTCTAATTAATTATAGTAATCTGGAAAAGGACATTTGGATTATTAAGAAGAATCTAATCATTACACTCTTGCCTGTTTATACAAGTTATAAACATAAAAGTGCCAAACAATTTGAATTTTATCTAGAAATAGGACACAAATATTATTTACCTCTTGACTCCATTAGCCCAATAGAAGTAGGAACTAGTCACACTATCCACATCTTAGAATTCTATAAAATCTTTGTTCAAAAACATTCACATCTCAAGTTTAATATTAGGAGTAGGAGTAGTCTGTAAGCTTTTATCTATTACATTTGTGCCATCGTAATAGATCCATCAAATCAATCAAGTCACATCATTTAAGTCTGCTTCATTCTTATAGGTATACCCACCTAGGTCTAGCAGCACCTGAAGAGAAGAAGGTCTAAACCATTTGGCCTTGTTTGTTACCCTAAAACGTACCAAGAGTTTGGCAACCTCTTGAGGTATTTTACCTGCATTTTTTAGAACTAACAGGAAGGTATCTCAAAATTAATTGATCAACCCCCTAAACTTTTTTAGGGATCTACAAATTGAGCTTAGAAAACCACAAAAAATGTTGGGTACCCCTTCTCCTACTCACCTTTCGATTCCAAAATAATTAATCAAAGGAACACTGAGTCACATGATTGATAACCATAAGGAAGTATCTAATAGCACTTAGATACAGGGACCTCTTGAGCCTAACATTTTTTTATCAGACAAAGGAATCATACACTCCCCTTACACAACAACCTAAAATGGATCTTAAGAAGGAGGTTTCAGCCCAAAATGAGTTATGGACCCTCAAATTTAATGGTTCTAAATCTAAACAAGGGATTGGAGTTGAGGTTGAATTGACTAATCTGAAAGGGAAAACATATTTTTCTTCTTATAGGTTGTAGTTTGGATGCACTAATAATGTGGTAGAGTACAAGGCATTGGCCAGAGGACTCATGTTTTCCCACCAAAAAAAGGTGTAATGCCTTAGAGTGTTGGGGAACTCAAAATTTATTGTGAAACAAGTTTTTAGTCAATATACATGTCATAATAAGAGATTAGATGCCTATCAAAATAGGGTGTGGAGTTTAATTGATTATTTTGATGCATTCGATATAAAGATAATCCCCAAGGAGAATAATCAAATTGCAGATGAATTGGTAGTAGCAGCAAGTACACTGGAACCCATGAAAGATTCTAAACTAAGAAGATTTTTCAGTAGAGTTAGTTTTAGTCCCAGCCATTCAAGATAATATAAAGAATTTTTAGGTTTTTGATGATGATCAACATATTCTTTCCTTTTTGGCAAGTTTAAATATTTTTGAAGTTCAAATTATTGATGAATTTGATATAGATCTAGGAGACTAAGAGTCAAAGGATATGGATATAGAAGGTATTGTCAACTTGAAAACCAATAGTATTCCTAGGGATAGTGGCATTGGAGAGGATTTTTTACTCTGATCCTTTGTCTCAAGAGAAATTTTTTGTTTATTTCAATGGTGGTAAATACGAAACTTACAATCTAGCTAATTCTGGCCCAGAAAAGAATATTCTCATCAAAAAACTTATCCAATTGATATTCATGATAAAATTCTAAAATTATTGAAAGAAGATATTGCAATGACTGCCTAGGGGTATGAGTATTTGAAGACATTTGATACCTCAGTGATAACCCATACCATTCCCCTAAAGCCTTAGGTGAAACCATTTCATTAGAAATGATGAACAAACAATGCTCTACTTGAACCTCTTATTCTTAAATAGGTAAGAAATTTATTATCAGCTAGGATAATCTTTCTAGTTAGGTACTCCACATGGGTGGCTAATCTAGTTCCAGTACACAAGAAAAATGGAGGAATCAGCCTATGCATAGATTTTAGAAATTTGGATAAAGATTTGGAAAAAGATAATCATCCTCTTCCCTTCCTTGATGAAGTCTTGGAAATTGTAAATGGCTCACAAATGATGATGTCTTTTGGATGGTTATTTAGGGTATAATCATGTAGTGGTGAAGTATGTTGATCGAATGAAGACTTCCTTTAAAATGAAGTGGGGAATGTTCACTTATTAGAGAATTATGTTTGGCCTCATCAATGTTAGAGCGACTTTCCAACATGCAATGGATGTTGCTTTGAAATATCTGGTGGAAAAATGCATCAATATTTATATGGATGATTTGATAGCTTTTCCAAAAAAAATATCATGTTGTTGATTTAATAAAAGTTCTCAAAAAATGCATAAAATTTGGTGTATCATTGAACCCAAAGAAATGTGTATTTGGGGTTTCAGAAGGGAAGTTGTTGGGACATATGATCTCATAAAGAGGAAATTCTATTATTTCAGATAGAGTAGAATCAATTCTCAAACTACCGAAAATGAGATCTTTCTTGGGAAAGATCAATTTTGTGAGAAAATTCATAACTAGGTTTATGGAGATCAACAAATCATTGAACGAGATGATGAAGAAGGATGCAAAAATTGAATGGAATAATGAGGAAATGGTCTCCTTCATGCAGATTAAGTAATCTATTTTAGAAGCACCTATCTTGACTAGTCCAAACTACTTGCAACCATTCTTCATCTATTATTTTGCATTTGAATATTCATGCACTGTTGTTTTGACATAGTGAAAATAAGAAGGGGATGAATGACCAATTTATTGCATCATCTCCCCTTTCAAAAATGATGATATAAGGTATCCACCATTAGAAAAACAAGCCTTTTCTATCAAGAAATTTTGGCACTATATCTTGTGCAACAAAATTACAACCATTGTCCTAAATCCAATAGTGAAGTCCCTACTCATACAAAGTGAACTAGGAGAGAGGAGGCAAGTCAATTAAAATTTTACAAGAATTTCATCTTGAAATCCATCCTATGAAACTAGTTCGAGGGTACGGTTTTTCTAAGGAAATGGCTAAGGTAGACTCCAAGATCACATGTTAACAATATGAAATGCAGTCTTTCACTAAAGATCCATGGTACGCTAATCTAATCTTCTTGTTTCTAAATGACAAGTTCCCATAAGATATGAATGCTACACAAATAAGAGAATTGAGGCTAAAAATTTCTCATTAAATGATTAATAATGGATCTCTATATAGAAAGAACTTTGAAGGTGTGTACTTACATTGTTTGGACTAGTAGCAGGCAAACCAAGTCATAACATAATTTCATGGAAAACACAATACTAGACACAATTTAGCAAATGCCATGGATCATCAAATTTTGAGATTAGGGTATTATTTTCCACACATATTTCAGGATTCTCACGAACACGTACAAAAATTCCATACCTTTTAGACATCGGTTTCCAAAGAATGCAACCTATCACTACCACTAGAGGAAGTGTACGAGGTAAGGCCTTTTTCCCAATGGGAATTATATTTTGTTAGAGTGATTAACCCAAAATCCTTTGTAGGTCATAAATTCATCTTGACTATGACAGATCACTACACACGGTGGATGGAGGCTCAAGCATACGAGAATTGTACCACTGATGTAGTTATCAAATTCCTAAACGATCATATAATTACTAGGTTTGGGGTACCCTTTTCTTTTGTATGTGACAACCCCACTTTTTCTTCTACATAGTTTATTAAATGGGATTTTGAGTACAAAATAGTCTTCAAATATTCTTCCAACTATTACCTATAGGGCAATGGGGTAGTTGAGTCTACTAACAAAAATCTATTGGATGTTATTAAAAGGTTATTAGAACAAAATACTAGGATTGGCATACACAACTAAAATCTACCTTATGGGAAGATATAACCAAAATTAAGGTTGTCCTAAGAAATTTTCCATATAAGTTAGTCTACAAACATGATCTTGTCTCTCCTATTAACCTCCAAATCCCTCTTTTAGGATTTATGCAAGAGTTTTATGCCAACGACAATAGGATAGAGGGTAGGTTGACTAACTTACTGAACTTAGAAGAACATAGAGATGCTTCTTTACATAAATTCTCTAAACATTAGGCTATAGTAAAGCATTGGTTTGACAAAAGAGCCAAGATTAAGTCCTTTAGGATATCGGATACCATTTTGCTATGGGATAAAGCTAGAGTGAAGAAAGGTGATCAACAAAAAATTGATAGATTATGGTTAGGGTCGTATCAAATTGATAAAATTCTTGGGGATGCTTTTCAGTTGAGTACCTTAATGAGAGAAATTGTTCCATTTCCCATCAAAAAGCAGTTTCTCAAACACTACTTTGGCCCATGAAGGCCTAATATCCATCCTTTGTATATACTTTAGTTTAGTGGTTTTGCTTCATTTATTTTTCCCTATTTTTTATGTATTTTTTTTGTTTCATCTTGTTGTTTTCTTTGTTGAGGGGTTTCCTTTTTATCATTTTAGAATAGTGGATATTTATTCAGAGCATACTTAAGGAAACTATGGTATATAAGTTGATTTAGGTATTTTCAGAAATTACTGTAGTTCTTTTTCATTTTGGAATTTATGATTTATGCTTATTTTTATGAAAGTTTGAAAGCTCGGGACAAATGGGTACATTCTAAGTGATCTTGTGAAACGTGACTGGATATGTAACTCATTAGTTAGAATAATTTTACTCGTTGAGAGTCTAGCTATCCTAAGGTGTTTGTATTCCTGGCTCAAGTGAAAAATTTTGTGTCATAATGTTGTCATGGTGTCCATCATAGTTCTCAACCTGATTTTAAGACTGTAATGCCTGAACATTGAGGAAAATAAATAAGAGAACTACTTCAAAAGAACCAATATCTGAAAAAAAAAAAAAAAAAGAGAAAAGAAGAAAATATAGATATAAAATATATTTATAAAGGTGATTAAAGTATCTCTATCGGGGTATGGACACCTGACTGGTAGTAGAGAAATGCTTTGAGAGAATTAGAGGTATCTCCATTGGGGCTATAAATACTTGGTTGGTAGTGAAGCAATTCCCAATATATCATTACATGGAAACTAAAAGACCCACCTCATGTAGCTTGAATTGGATTACAATCATTTTAGAGATAGTTAAAGTCTTTAAAGGAGAAAATGAACCACAAGCACACACTTGGATTTGAAGTTTTTATAATTATGCACAATTGAAGATATCGGCTTAGTCTTGTTTATTGTAACCAATCATGCTTAAGTTAAGGAAATCATAAACCAAAGGTTCTAGGGTGACTAAGTTCTTCTGTATCCTAAAAATGGGTAAACCATTTTCCTAATTGAGTCACCATTTATTATGCTTTGCATAACCACCCTATTTTCTTTCTTGTTCAAAATGGGTCCCTCTTTTGTGTTTTGGTGTTTTTGTTTCTTTACCGTTTCCCTTTCTTGGTTTTCTTTCCTTTCTTGGTTTTTACCCTAAGTTTTATTTCCCTTTTTAGGCTTTGATTTCTTGTTTTCTACCTTTTGTTTAGAATCAGAATTCTAGATACTTGCACCTTTTCTTAAAAATTCCAAGTTTTGTTTCATTTTCTGATTCCACATTGTTTTTCTGTTCAGAATTGAAATTCTAATATGAACTTGCAACTTTTCTTTAAAATTTCAAGTTCATTATGTTTTTCCAGTGAAATTGGAATTTCAAATCGCACCTACATCTTTCCTCGAAAGGTTCAAGTTTGATTTATTTCTCTAGTTTTTCTTATGTTGTTATCTTGCCTATTCTTTGTTTGGAAATGTGATTTCCGATTAGACTTTTTTGACAATAGTCAAGTTCCAAATCCAAATCTAATTCTGAAACCTGCTCACCAACTACATCTAATGCTAATTAATCTGCACGTATGAACCCAATATTTAATCAAATTTCTCCCATGATTGTGCTCACAAGTGCATTTTACTTTCACTAGGAGGAGAGTGAAAGAGAGATGGAACATTTGAGTTTGGGCATTTGAGGAATCACTGTTTCAGGTTGAAGTTTGTTTATTCAAGGTAGGGTCTTCCCTGTTCTTCATTTTCCTTCATCTTTGTTTCATTTTCTTCTCATTTTTGTGTTTCTTTTAGTGTATTTTTGCATGGTTGTTTTGATTTTTTTTGTCTTGTGTCTTTTAGTTTTCCTTGATTTCGGTCTTCTGGGTCTTTTTTTGGCATTTCAATATTTGGATTGTTGCATTTTTTCTACTTTGGTTTCATTTTGTGTGGGTTTTATTTTTTCTCAATTTGTGTTCCGTACTTTTCATGGGTTTCAGTTTTCTTTTCCTTTTACCTAGGATTTAGGATTTATGTACAAGTTTTAGGTTTGACTTTATGTTTTAAATTTTAGGCCTTTCATAATTTTTTCTTTTGCACCCACCTTTTACAATTTGGTTCAAATCCTAAGTGAAATTCCAATCCCAAAATTTGTATTCTAAACCTACTATATTTTGTTCTTTGGACCAATCAAAGATCCAAGTTCCAAATGAAATTTTTGACTAAAGGTCTAGGTGCAATATGCCTCTCTGATTCTGAAATTCGACCTTGTATTGTTGCATATTTTCCTGACTTAGCCATTTGGGATTCCAAATTCCAAAACCAAATTTTTTTATTAAGGGTTAGGTTTTATGTGCTTTTCCACTTCTGATTTCCAAAGTCTTCACAATAGATAAAGGTCCATCTATTTTTCATAATTTTGAAGGTCACTTTAATGCTTTAGTTTGTTTGGAATTTTGAACTACAAACAGACCTATGAACTAAAAGGCCATGTTCTAAATACTTTTCTAATTTTTACTTCTAATAAGATTTGAACCTTAAATGCTTTATTTTTAGTTAAGTTTGATCAAGATTCCAAATTTAGATTGAACTCGAGAGCTAAGAGCCAAGTTCCATGTGCAATTATGATTCTGACCTCTACTAACGAGGAACATGGTTCCATCAAAATTCTGAGTTTCAAACTGAAATTTTTATCTAAGGTTCATGTTCCAAGTGATTTTCTAGTTCCAATTTCTGGTATTAGGAGACAATTTTTACTACTTTTTAATGGATTTCTATTAAAGCTTATAATTCTTATATAACATGTTTTAGAGGGATTTTAGAGGGAAAAATTTGTAATGTATTCATGATGAAATTATCCTTTGTGTTGTTGCTTAGGTATCATAAATGTTTGATTCAGAGGATAAACCTAGTGTTGAAGAAGTAGAGAAAGAACAAAAAGCTAAGTTAACAAAACTGGATCAGACCCATTACAAAATTAAGTATAAATACCAAGGAGCTCCTGTGGTGTCCAAGTTCACCTCTAAGATGATGAAGATTATTGATACAATGCTAAAACACATTGATTTGGAGGCATTCAAAAAGGATACTTTTGATGACAATGCCACTCTAAGATCTAAGAGGATAGCAACTTCAGGGCTCGCTCATGTGGCATATTCCCCTATTATTGTTTAGTTTCTTAAACTTATTCTAGCAGTATCATAGGCTTACAACCCCACCCAACATAAATTTATTGACAAATTAGGAAATGAAATAGTTAACTTATCTCCTCCCATGATCAGGACAATGTTTTATTTTCCACCCTATCCTCAACTAACAATGGTAATAGAAGATGAGGTATTGCAACAGTATGAGAAGGATGTACAAACACACCAACAACACATGAATAAGAATTGGTTAATTTTGAACAAGACAACTAAGAGGGGGGGTGAATCAATTGTCACAAATTTAAACATTAATTCATTCACTGGAACTAATCCTTGACATTGCTTAGATGATTAAACACTAAATACTAGTGCAAAAAATAAAAGCCATCACACAAACACAATAACACCAGATTTAAGTGGAAAACCCAAGAAGGGAAAAACTATAGTGAGGATTAACTCACACTATAGAGAATATCAAAACTGATTACAAGAGGCTCACTACCTAAGAAACAAGGCTCACTACCAAAATAAGGACTCACTGTCCAACGGGGCTAACAACCTGGAGGGCTCACTGCAATAGAGAAATCCACCACAATTTTCTCATCCACTTGTAGACATGCACGAATGATAGAGTGCACCTTCTGCTCACTGCATCTGAAAACTTAGCATTTAGGCTTCACACTAATCTGCCACACTTGGATCACAAACACTCATTGATTTGCATCAATCTCACATCTATCTACTCTATTTCTTTGCACTTATCTCTCTTTCCTCTTTCTATGCCATATTTCACCACTAACTAATCTTGTATTTATACCATCTTCAACTTTGAAACATATCCAATGTTGGTATTCCAAATTCAAATTCAAATTCAAATTAGGTCAGTGCAAAAACATCCTATGGTGGAATTAGAATGAGGGTGACCCAAACACACGCTTCATCAACTCTGAAGGTAGTGTTCAACACAAGGTTGGCTAAACTAGTGTAAAACACAAAGAACAATTAAGAACAAACCTTCTAGATATGAAAAATTATCTTCAATAAAGTCAAAACAACTTAAATCTAGAACCACAAGTCATAAGACTTTAACAAAGAGAAATTCGGGACAAACAATATTTCTCCTAGACCTCAACCAAAAACACAAAAAACCATAACTCACACTGTAAGCCAAAAATATAGATATAACAGCTTCCAACAACCATGATCAACATATTTAAACCACACAAACATAGGAGAAAATATCATAGCAAAACCCAGAGCAACCATTGAACACCTGCAATCTTTCTTCAATACAATTTTCTCAATATCCTCGACATATACATCCAATAACCTACATCCATGAAAGTAATGACAACAACAACCAATTGAGTAGTTGACATAAATGACAATACCTTCATTCTTTCCATTATTGAAAGAATCTCCCCCTTTGTCATTGGTGGCAACACATGATGTGAAGAACCATCAAAGACACCATACTAACTTTGAATACACTTCTTAATATTTTGATTTTTGTTTCTCTCTCTTAGTAGATAGTCTTTTATATTCTTCCTCTTTTTCTTTGTTTTCTTCCTCTCTTTTTCACATGCTTTCTCTCCTTTTTTTTCACATGCTTCTTCTCCTTTTTTCGCATGCTTTCTCTCCTTTTTTTCACATGCTTTCTCTCCTTTTTCACATGCTTTCTCTCCCCCTTTGAAATCAATGGAAAAGTCAAAAGATGTTTTACATTGATTTCCCCTTTGACATAAAAAATGGAATACTATAATGATAACACCTAACACTACCTACTCCCCCTGAGAGGTAGCCACCAAAACATCAGTCTAGAAGAAAGATAGATCCATAGATCCACCAGACTAATGCATCTCCATATGCATCTAGTTCAAGAAAGGAGGGGCAATGACCTCTAACTTCTCTCAATGATACTCAAAAGTATCTTTAAGAAGAGCTTTCATAAATATATTAGCAATATGATCCTTTGTCGAAACATATTCAAGTTTTACTTCATTATCCATGACCTTCTCTATAAAGAAATGATACCTAATAGATATATGCTTTGTTCTCAAGTGTATCACAGGATTCTTTGAAATGTTAATTACACTTGTATTATAACAGAAAATAGAAATAGGATCGTCATACACCACTATGATATCTTTCAATGTCTGTTTCATCCATAGAACTTGTGTACAACAAGATGAAATAGTAATATACTCAACTTTAGCAGTAGATAAGGAGACCGAATCTTTCTTTTTACTCAACCTTTCCACCAATCTACAACTAAGAATGAATGTACCACCACTTATACTCTTCCTATCATCTACACATCCAACCCAATCTACATCTATATAGGAACTTAGAGTAAAGTCAATATCTCTAGGATAACATAATCCATAATCCATAGTGCCATTCAAATATCTGAATATTCTTTTAATAATAGAAACATCTGTTTCCTTAGGATCTTAATGAAATCTTCCCACAAGGTAGATAGCATGCATACTATCTAGTCTAGTAGCAGTCAAATACAATAGTCCACCAATCATAGATCTATACTTGCTTCGATTAGCCTTAGGTGAATCATCATCTTTACCCAATTTGCAACTAGTCACCATAGGAGTACATACCAGTTTGGAACCATCCATCCCAAACTTCTTCAACATCTCTTTCACATACTTAGATTGTGAAATAAAAATTCCTTTCTGTATTTGATTAATTCGTAGCCCAAGAAAGAAATTCATCTCTCCAAACATAGAAATTTCAAATTATTTCTACATTTATTCCACAAACATCTTGCACATATTTTCATTTCCTCCAAAAATAATTTCATCAACATATACAACTACAATCAATATTTTGTCTTTTTCAATCTTAAAATATAGATTACTATCTGTCGTACCTTTGGTGAAACCTGGCTGAAGCAAATACATGTCTAACATTGCATACCAAGCTTTAGGAGCTTGCTTCAATCCATATAAGGATTTATTCAATCTGTACACCATATTTTGTTGATATGAAAACTAAAATCCTTCTAGTTGTTCCATCTAGACCTCTTCTTCTAGCTTACAATTCAAAAATTCTGACATGAAATCCATCTGATAGACCTTAAAGTCTTTATGAGAAAAAAATGATAAGAACATCCTTATAGCTTCCATTCTTGCTATCGAAGCAAAATTTTCCTGAAAATATATGCCTTCTACTTGTGAGTAACCTTTATACACAAGCCTTGTTTTATTTCTAACCACTTCTCCATTCTCATTCAACTTATTTTTGAATACCCACTTCGATCCAATAGTGTTTTTATTTGCCGATCTTGGGGCCAATTCCCAAGTTTGATTCTTCTCAATTTGCATAAGTTCTTCTTTCTTGGCTTCCATCCAATGTTCATCTTTACATGCTTCACTTACAATCTTCAGTTCAATCTAAGAAAATAAACATAGATTTACTTCAACAATAGCTCTGCTTCTAGTCAATACTCCTTTAGCCTTATCTCCAATAATCTAACTTTTTGAATGATTCTTCTACACATATCTAGGCATCTTAGGTGACACCACTAGAGCATCTTCTTCTCTTTCATTTTGTTCATTTTACTTCTCTTTCTCATCCTTTTCTTGTTCTTCCACAACCTCTTCTATTCTTACACAATCAGGTTCATCAAATACATATCCATCAATGTCAACTGAATTCTTCATTGTCTCATCAACCTTGACATTTGCACTTTCTACAATCTTTCTCATTTTTTTATTGAAACATTTGTATGCTTTGATTTTAGTAGAATATCCAAGAAAAATTCCTTCATCACTTCTTGCATCAAACTTACCTAAAGTTTCTTCATCTCTTTTGATATAACATTTGCTTTTGAGTACCTTGAAATACTTAATAGTAGGAATTCTTCCGTACCATAGCTCATAGGGGGTCTTTGTACTATTTTCTCTTGCTTGAACTTGATTAAATACATAAACAACAATATGAATAGCTTCTCTCCAGTAAACTTCCAGTAAATTAGCCTCAATAATCATTGATCTAGCAGCCTCTTGAACTATTCTATGTTTACTTTCAACAACTCCATTCTGCTAAGGAGTTCTCAAAGAAAATAACTCTCTCTTTATTCCATACACTTCACAAAACATATTATACTCATGGGAGGTGAATTTTCCACCTCTATGAAACCTTAAGAATTTTATCCTCAAATTCATTTCATTTTCAATCATAGCTTTGAATGTCTTGAATCTATCTAATGCATTTGATTTCTCTCTAACAAATGTAACCCATGTATATCTAGAATAGTCATCAATCAAAATCATAAAGTACCTTTCAACTTGTAGACTTATCACTCTTGTAGTACCACAGATATTTGCATGAATTAATTCTAGTAGTCCAATAGTAGATTGTTCCTTTGATCTATAATGACTTGTTTCTTGCTTTCCAAATAGACGATTCTTGCAAACAACATTAATAGGCTTTGTAATCCTTGGTAAATATCCCACAACCTAAATTACAGTAATCCTTGCCAAGTTATCAAAATTCATGTGACACATTCTTTGATGCCATAACCAAATTTCATTCATTTGAGTCATAAAACATTGTCCATCAACACCCTTAAGTTGATAGATATTTCCTTCAAATTTCTTTCCTGCAACAATCAATATTCTGAATCCTTTTTGGATTTCACATATCTCATCCTTAAAAACAAGATCACATCCCTTACTACACATGTTTCCAATACTCAAAAGATTATTCCTTAAACCCTTAACATAGTAGACATCATCAGTATTATTCTTGCCATCAAAACTTACTGAACCTATCCCACAAATTTTAGCATCAGTATCATCTCCAAACATAACCAAGCCTCCATCATATTTTTCAAGTTTAGTGAACTTACTTTTATCACCATTCATGTGATGTGAACAACCACTATCAACTACCCAGTAGTTATTTTCTTGTCTAGCATGTAGGGTAGAGATAATAATACCTTCATTTTTCTCCTTCTTCGGAGGGATTTCCTTCACCTATTTTTCAGAATTAGGAGAAGTAGGTTCATCCTTTATAGCCAAGAACAAGCATCGATTGTCATCAAGATCTTCATAATCAAAATCCTCATTAGATGTACTAGAATTCTCATTCACATAATATTCTCTATTGATCTTCTTTCCTTTCTTTTCTTTCTCATATCTTTGTTTATTTGTCTTAGCTCTTTCTGGACACTTTGCAGCATAATGACCTACTTCTCCATAACTAAAGCATTTAAAGGGTAACTTATCTTCATATTTACCAGAGCCTTTTCTCATCCTTCTCACAAAGTTAGCTTCTATTTCACCAAAATTTTCTTCATCTAGATCTTCAGCTTTTGTAGCCTTAAAAGTAGATTTTGATTTGCATCCATTCCTCAAATTCAACTTTCTCATCTCATAAGATGTCAAAAATCCCAACAATAGATATTTAGTGCAAGTTTTATAATCTATACTTTATTCAATAGCACACACCTTCTCACTATAAGAATCAGGGAGAGTTATAAGGATCTTCTTTACAATCCTAGTTTCATCTATAGTAGCACCAAGTCCTCACATTTTTTCCACTATCTCATCCAATCTCTGTACATAAGCTTTGACATTCTCATATTTAGACATTGTAGAAGCTCAAACTGTCTCCAAATTCTATAATTTTTCCTCTTTAACTATTTCATCACCTTCATGTTCCCTTTCCAAAGAATCCTATACTTCCTTAGCAGTCTTCAGATTCTGAGCCTTAATCAACTCGAAATGTACTAGACTATTCTTCAAAATGAACTTCACCTTATTGTTCACTTCATGTGCTTTTATCTCATCAGCCATACTCAGACCATTAGCAGGAGGAGTGTAAGGATTCTTGTAAGCCTTCTCCACATCATATCCGCAAAAATTTAGATATTCTTCCATCAATATTTTTCAAATAGCATAATTAGTTTCATCGAACCTCAGATAATCATAAGTCATTTTTCCAGCCATCCTAGACCTTCCTTAAGCGGTTAAGCTTTTCACCAAGGAACCAAGCTCTGATACCAATTGTTGAACAAGATAGCTAAGAGGGGGTGAATCAATTTTCATAGATTTAAACCTTAATTCATTCACCAGAACTATTCCTTAACACTACTTAGATGATTAAATATTAAATACTAGTGCAGAAACTAAAAACTATCACACAAACACAATAACACTAGATTTACATGGAAAACGAAATAAGGGAAAAACCACGATGATGATTAACTCACACTATAGAGAATATCAAAACTAATTACAAGAGGCTCACTACCAAAACAAGGACTCGCTATCTGGATCAGGACTCACTATTTAACAAGGCTAACAACCCAGAGGGCTCACTGCCACAAAGATACAAAGAAGATAGAAGAGATACATTACAGAGAGAAGATAGTCTCAATGCAATGAATAAATCTACCATAATTTTCTCATCCACTTGCAAACATGCATGAATGATAGAGTACACCTTCTGCTCACTGCATCTGGAAACTTAGCATTTAGGCTTCACATTAATCTTCCACACTCACATCAATATTGCATCTATCTACTCTATTTCTTTTCACTTCTCTCTCTTTCATCTTTCTATGTCATATTTCACAACTAACTCATCCTATATTTATACCATCTTCAACTTTGAAACATATCCAAATTCGTCCATCCAAATTCAAATTCAAATTAGGTTGGCGCCAAAATATTGTAGGGTGGAATTAGAATGAGGGCGACCCAAACACACTCTTTATAAGGACCCAAATAGATCTAACAAACTTCATTTACTCTGAAGGTAGTGTTCAACATGAGGTTGGCCAAACTAGTGTAAAACACATGGAAAAATTAAGAAAAAACCTTCTAGATACCAAAATTATCTTCCATATAATCAAAACAACTCAACTCTAGAACCACAAGTCATAAGACTTTAACAAAGAGAAATCTAGACCAATAATATTTCTCTTGGACCTCAACCAGAAACATAGAAAACCAAAGTTCACAACTGATGAACATAACTCGCACTATACAATGAATCAATAGCCAAAAATTTGGATATAGCTATTAGAAATATGGGCAGAGTCAAATAGAAGCTTGAGAATTTTCAAACACAAATAATACCATGCTTCCTCATTAATTTTCATTCAATACAAAATACATATATATAGGAGCTGTATTTCCTATATTCTAGGAAACCTCTTATAATGACTCCTTTAAATATATGAGTTGTTTTAACTCAAAAAAATGCATTCGTACAACAAAATAAGCCTATAAATATGACTTAAATAACCTAATAAAAATTCCTAACACTCATAATAACTATGTGAGTTATTAATTTAACTTAGTTTACCTCACACTAACATGTGAACACTAACATAAATTTCCAACACCCCCCTTAGTGTGAACATGGGGTGAAAGTACATCGCAATACTTGATGACCACATATAGTAGCTCATCATAAAGTATGAGTAGGGACATACATATCTACTCATGAAAAGTGATAGTGGAACTAGTCTCACTATGCTTAGTATACTTTCATTCAAGGATAGGAACAAACACATCTACCCATGGAACCAAGGATAGGGACTAACACATCTATCCAAGGTCTTACATCAATTTTGGATAGGGACAAACACATCTATCTAGCATCAAATTCATGAACAAGGACACACACATATGCTCACAACAATTTTGATTGGGGACAAACACATCCAATCATAATTACCAACTCATGTGACTAGGGACAAACACTTCCAATCACTTCACTACCTCATGAATGGGGAAAAACAAATCCATTCACTAGCAATCAAGAAATGTGATTGGGGACATACACATCCAACCACAACTTACATAGCTTGTGAACCATATCCTCATTATCACGTATGTAGCCACCATTGTAGATCATTTCCACTCTGATCACAAATGATATGAGATGATTACCACTTCCACCTGGAAATAGATCTTGGCTTTAGTCATTTTGGCACAAATAATTTTGTCACTAATACAATTTTGTGTCTGTGTCGGTAGTGACTGATGAGAGGTCATTGAGTATCCTTCAGCCTCTAGTGCCTCCATCCTCCAGTTGGTTTGCTACTTTTTTAGCAATTTTTTCTTTGAAGCTCAATTACAAAAATCCCACCCTCAATATGAATGTCGTGTACAAGTGATAATTCATTCATTACAAATGAAGCAATTTTACTTTTACAATTTTTTTAACAATTTTACAATTTGACATGATAATTTGAAAATATCCTATTCTAAATAAAATAGTACTTCCTAACTTTCACTTGCTTTGATAATATTTTATATGAATTTTGAACTATGAAAAAATATCTTCCATGACTGTATCCTACACATTTGGAGATGGAAACACAAAGAAATTCATCATAATGCGATCAAAATAGTCCTCTCTGATCTTCGATATAAGCAGTGTCATCATTCTAGAGAAAATTAAATTTATTCGCTCCTCTGTTGGCTTTGCAAACCTAGGCCATTAGAAAAGCTATGCAATACATTCAACCTTCTAGAACATGTCAAAGCCAAAGCTTTTCTCTAGATATTCCAATAGTAAATAATACAATATGATAATTCTTGAACATCAAAGGTCGATGAAATCATCAATGATTGGATAAAGCACAAATTGAAGAATACACAAAATGCATATAGGGAAATCATGTTCCAAGAAGCCCTGTGAAGCAAGCACTTAGACAAAGGCTTGGAAAAATCCCTAGCCTTGAGTGTAGTGGCTCTTAAGGTCCTTATCACCAATTGAAAATATATTCAAAGAATTCATGCGATTAATCAATTTAGCCTTATTTTCATCATAGATTTCAATTTAACATGCTAAGAATAGGCAACTGATGATTCAATCAACTCGATTTGACTTCACTTTCTAAACACCCATGAATAAACCATATAAAGATATGGATTTGTAAGGATTTGAGCACATTTTTTATGACTTGGATGAACACTGCAGGAATTGCAATATAATAACTACCTCTACTTCCTCTCATAGTAATGAAGCAATAGCGGATTTCAATAGTAGATCAATCTTCAAACACTAAAGCTTGATTCATGACTTGGACTTCTAACACACTGAATATTGGCCAAATCTTGGAAAAGTTCCTTTGGATTGAGTGACAAGGTTCTTTAAGCTCTTGCTTTTGGCATCCATAATCACAAACTTTGATTGAAATCCACTAATAATGAATGGAGTCACGTGGCCTTATGAAGGACTATTTATCCAAGTAAATCACTTCTCTTCAAAAAATATGAGAATTATTTTGCAACAAGATATCTTCTCTTTGAATATTCAACAAGCAACAACTCTATGAAAACATCAAATTAATTAGCACAAGGACTTCATTCTACCTATTCAAGCAAACTACAAACAAACCCTATTTAGACTAATTATTTTAAACTAGATGCACCAAACTCTCCAAAATTTTCTCCAACTTATTACTCTTCCTCGCTCTAATACCATATTAGAAATATGGCAAAAGTCAAATAGAAGCTTGAGAATTTTCATACACAAATAATATTGTATTTCCTCATCAATTTTCATTCAATACAGAATACATATATGTAGGAGTTGTATTTCCTATATTCTAGGAAACCTCCTATAATGACTCCTTTAAATATATGAGTTATTTTAACTCAAACAAACACACTCCTACAACAAAATAAGTCTATACATATGACTTGACTAACCTAACAAATATTCCTAACACTCATAATAACTATGTGAGTTATTAATTTAAACCACTTTACCTCACACTAACATGTGAACACTAACCTAACTACCCAAGAGTAACAACTTCCAACAACCATGATCAACATATCTGAACCACACAAACATAAGAGAAGATCCCAGAGCAAAACTCAAAGCAACCATTGAACACTTGCAATCTTTATTTAATACAATTTTCTCAATATCCTCGACATATACAACCAATAACCTGCATCCATGACACTAATGACAACAACAACCAATTGACTAGTTGACATCGATGACAAAAACTTCATTCTTTCCATTCTTGCAATAGTTAAAAGCTTGTAAGAAATCTATTACCAAGCTACCTACAAAGTTTAGAAGGTCAGATTTCTTCTCAGAAATTAGGGATATTATCACATTACTGAATAGATTCATGGGAAAAGAAAGCTCCCATATGTATGAGAACTGGGTGTTTCATTTTATTCAAGTCATATTGAAAGGTGCAATGTGTTTGGACTAGGGGTAGATTGTTTCCAATAATATTCATAATCAGCTCGCTAAGGTAAAGGACTTAAAGGAGTTCTATATGTCATCATATGTAGTATATTGTGTAGCTAGGATGGGGAACTTTCTAGGATTGAACACTATAGGAGTTAGAGGTGAAGATCCCAAGCAAAGAAAAATTTGGGAATATTATGATTAGGGGGAGCTCAAAGCCTCAAAGAGACATTTTATGAGAGTGAATTATGCTTTTTGTATGTTATAATTACTTAGATGTCAAGAGATGTGGGGTTTATATTGACTAAAAAATCCATGGAATTGGTAAAGAAATGGAGGAACTGGTTTATCAAATATCCTAAGTCAACCTACATTTGCTTATGGGGATATGATGGAACACCATTTTTTCTACCTAGATGTTATAGTAATAAGTGTATTTTGATTGATTTCTCCCAAAAAATGAGAGATATTAACCTCAAGTTTAGTAGAAAGCATAAAGATGGAGAGGTCAAATATCCTATTGACCTTGGTTTTTTATCAATGCCCATTTGTTAGAGCTGCCAAGTCTACAACTAAGGAGCTACACATTGTTAAATTCAAATTATATCAAGGAAGGACTTTGACCCAAGAGGAAAAATTAATAATCTATATGCATCCTTGTTCCCACATCATGATCCCCACATAGAGGATTTCTAGGAAAATTTATAAGAGGAGTTTAAAGAAAGAGTGAGGAGATATGGGAGGTCAACCATCCCTCTAATGAGGAAATTTAAGGTGAAAGAAGATATACCAAAAAATATGTTAGATAATGGTTAAACACTTGATCTACAAATGATAGGGAGCAAGTGGATACTCAAACTTAGGAACCCATCAAGTGGATGGAGAAGGAAGAGTGTAACATTGATGAAATCTCTTCAATTATTGTAGAACAAAGTTTGAAGTGGATTACTAAAAGATATAAGGATAGGTAGAACAAGGGAAAGAGAAAAGAGGCACAAGGACAAACATCTTCCTCTCCTCCACCTAAAAAATATAAGAGGATTAAGAAGCAGACACCATAAGTAGGAGAAGGAAAGATCATAATGGAGAAAGTCATTGAAGCCTTCCAAAAGGCTATAGTCACCTATCAAGCTACTACTATAGGAGTAGTCTCAAATTTCGGTGTCCAACCCATTTCCATGATATATCCAGAAACAAAGACTATTCAAGAAGGTCCTTTTGTTGTTCCTCCACAAGCTCAGGAAACAATTACTGAAGAAGCTCCCCCTACTGCTACTTCAACAATAGAGACAACAAATAGAGAAGGAGAAGAGAATCCTATAATAACAGTTACAAAATATCCTCTCCCCTCGGATTCTGAGGAGACTCATCTCCCAGAGGAAGAGAAGGAAGAAGATGAAGAATTTGAGGAGGAAGATGTAGAGTTTGAAGAGGGAAACCTTTGGAGAGAAGCATAAGTTGAACATGTCCTGATAGAAGATGGGCAATGAGAAATTATGGAAAGTGCTAAAGAGCAATCTACTAAGGAAGAGGCTATAGAAGAGGAAGCTTGGAGAAAAAAGCTAGAATAGAAAAGAGAGATGAGGAAGAAGCTTAAAAAAGGAGATGGAAATAAAGAAAATTGAGGAAATAAAAGCTCAAAATAAGAGGCTTGAGCAAGAAAATATTTAAAAGGACAAGATCAAGCAAGAGTAAGTTGAGAGAGAAAAGTTAGAACAAGAAAAAGTTAAATAGTTGCAAATAGAGGTAAGCGAAGGAGAAGAGCAGCCCCATCAAGAACAACAATGGAAACAACTACTACAACTCCCACATGGCTCAAGCTTAATCTAGAGAAGAGGAAACAAGTGGTAGCTTAGCCTTTCAGTTGGGATGAGATGATGTAGGAGATAAAAGTGGTGAAACCTAAGAAGAAATTTGGGGTTATACATTCCACCAAGCTGAATGCTAAGGGAGATTTGATTACAGAAATTGTTACTCCAATGGATGATAAGCATGATAGAGAATTACAAGTTTTAGATTATCAAGTAAGCATGGTCAATTTGGGTAAGCAAACTCAGAATCAGTCGATGACTCTTCTAGATTGGGTAGCTACCTCAAAAAAGTATAGAATGGAGAAGGACAAGAAATCAAAAGCTAAATTGAAGGCTCACCTGGATCACATGAAAAGGTTTGTCAAGGATCTTGTCTCTCCACTATCAGAAAAACCATCTTCTCACTAGTATAGTAACAACAATAAATGATACATGCAACATCTCGCTCACTCCGTCCTCTGGCCATGTTTGAACTTACTACACACATGGTGGAATCTTCCCTGGGGGTACCCCATGGGCCCCCTCTAGGTATGTCTGACCCGAGCCTTGCCTTGTCTCATGCGGACTCGTGTCCCTTGGGAGACTCTCCTGGCGGGATAGTTATTTTGATCGTGGATACTTCGGTGCAACCCGTGTCATTAGTTGAAGTGCCGACAATTGAGATTCCTTCAGAACCCATTAGGTGGAAAGATATTTTAACCAATAGTAAACAAGTAACTCTCCCTTAATCTCCTCTTGGGGATTAGGTTATTGTGTCAGGGATGGATTTTTATATTTCTAACTCAGTTAGTGATAGGATTCTCTCATCCATGGAGAATGCATTTGTGGGTAGGTTTCTCTCCTTTCGACCTACTGTGGATATGGTCCGAAAGTGGGTTGCTCTTAAGTGGCAACTCAAGGGGAGTGTGGAGATCTATGCAATGTCTGGTGGGATTTTTCTTTTCAAGTTCACGATGCCTGAAGATCTTGTATCAGTTTTGTCTACTGGACCTTGGGTATATGGAAAACACAACTTGGCCTTATGTCACTGGAAGCCGAGATTTAACTCGGATTTGTATCTAAATAAGTCAGCACCAGTATGGAACTGCCTGCCTGGGTTACCACTTGAATACTGAGATGAATCTATTTTTAAGAGAATTGGTGATTCTTTGGGTCACTTCATCACCTCTAACTCTATTACCAGGTCGAAATCCAGGTTAGTGTTTTCCTATTTCTGTGTGAATATTTGTGTTAACAAATCTTTACTAAATTTTGTTAAGCTCTGCTCCAGTTTGGATCCTGGGTCCAACCTATGTGCTACGAAAAAATGCGGTGGTTTATTGTCAGAAGTGTGCCAAACCTGGACACCTTATTTTTGACTGCAAGTCTTCCTTTAATAAGGACCCTAACAAAGGGGTCTCTTTTGCTCCTTCCGGTCCTGTTCCTGGGAGTATTGACTTGTCCGAAGGTTGTGTTACTCCTTTGTCTGGAGTGTCTGAATTTCCCAGCCAGGAGGCTCCAATTTTGGAGTCAGGAGCCAACGTTGAACCCCCTATCCCAGGAGATCCTGCTCCTGGGTCTAAGACAAAGATCAGTCTGGCTGAGGGTCTTGCAAAGATGTCCTTAACTGAGAAAGTGGCTAATGTTTTTGTGTTGAAAGTAGATAATCCTACTTCTAACACGACTTTTGAGGATGAGGTTCTTGCTGGTGGTGCACTGTTAGAGGTGGCTTCTACTGGAACTAGTGAGACTGTTGGTGAAGAGGGTGAAATTTGGAAGGATATAGGCCTAGGTGAGGTGTCTACTTTCAACTTGGAGGATTCTTCCCAGGTTTTTGTTGCAGATGACGAGAACTGGATAACTCTAAAATAGAGGGGAAGGAAGAAAAAGGCTAATGTGGGAGGTGACTCAAAGCTAGGAAGGCCTAGCCATAGATTCCACCCACCTGCAAGAGACCACAAATGAGATTGCTTTGGGAAAATAGAAGACATTGGAAGTGTCTTCAAAGAAAGGTCAAAAATGAAGGTAATGTCTTGGAATATGCATGGGATGAATAGCTCCCATTAGCAACTGGTGCTAAAGAACTATGTTTTGGAACATAAGTTAGATGTCCTGCTCCTACAAGAAACTAAAATGAAGAATTTTTTTTTTGATAATGTTGCTAAGTACGTATGGCCGGGGTCCTCCTAATTTTACAGTGATGTTGATGTGGCCTTTGGTGGTCTTGCTATGCTTTGGAACCCTTCTAGATTAAGGAGTACTAAACTGTTCAACTGCCAGAATAGTGTTGGTGCTTCTTTTAATTTCCCTGGGGGCTTATGGTCTCTTATAAATGTTTATGCACCCAACCTCAGGAATGCTAGAGTTTCTATTTGGTTGTCACTGGCTGACTAGATAAAAAAAAACAATGGATCGTGTTGGTTGGTGGTTGGAGACTTTAACTCCCCACTATTCCCCTCTGAGAAAAGTGGTGGTCTGATCGACTATTCTGATAGTATGGCTGACCTAGATAGCTTTTTTAGTTCTATGGGCCTGATTGATATTGACTTGTTGGGCCAATCTTTCACCCGGTCCAACAGACGTATGGGTGAAGACCTAATTCAAGTCTGGCTAGACCATTTCTTATGCTCCAACAACTGGTACGGTCTGATTAGAGCCTCTCTGTGGGCTCTTCCTAGGACGGTCTCTAATCACAACCCCTTGCTGCTAACCTCATGCGACCAGTCTGTTGTTGGTCCTTTTCCATTCTGCTTTGAAATCATGTGGAATTCCCACCTTGATTTCAAAATGAAAATTGTTGAATGGTGGAATATTCCTATGCATGGGTCCCCCATGTTCAGAATCTGTTTTAAACTGAAGCACATTAAATGTATGGTGAAGGGATGGAATAAAAGGGTCTTTGGGGATGTTTTTGAATAGAAGAGAATCTTAGGGGATAAGTTGAAATTGATTCAAAAGAGAATGGAGGAGGGTGATACCAGCCTCTCCACTTGCATCCAGGAGAAAGAGTGTCGAGGGGAGTGGGAACAAATCCTCAAGAAAGAGGAAATTTTCTAGAAACGGAAATCTAGGGTTCAATGGTTGAAAGGAGATAGGAATACCTCCTTTTTTCATATTTCTACTGTTAAACATAAGAGGAGAAACCAGATAATCAAGTTACACAATGCCTAGGGTGAGGTGGTCAGCTCGCCCCCCCTTATTCGATTAGTGGCAGCGAACTACTTCTAGAAGACCTATGCAACTTCTGTTGATGCTCCTAACCTAGCTTTTGATAGTCTGCTACTAGACTCATTACCAAATTTAATTTCTCAGATTGACAATATGGGGATTCTTAGTCCTGTTACGCCTAAGGAAGTTAAGCTAGCTACTTTTAGCATGGGGGAATTCAAAGCTCCAGGCCCTAATGGTTTCCCTCTGGCCTTCTTTCAGACCTTCTGGGAGATTATTAGTGAAGACCTCATTCTTGCTGCTCAGGATTTCTTTAAGACGGGTAAGATTCTTAAGCAACTAAATTACACTTTCATTGCTCTTATCCCCAAGATTGTTGATCCTCAACATATGACTAACTTTCGACCTATCAGCCTATGTAATACTTTTTATAAAATTCTCTCCAAAATTTTGGTTAAGCACATCAAACCGCTCCTTGACAAAATTATCAGCCCAACTCATAAAGGTTTTGTGCCTGGTAAGCATATCCTTGATGCTACCATCACAACACATGAACTCATCCACTCCATGGATATATGTAACAATGCTGGTATGGCCCTTAAGCTTGACATATCCAAGGCCAATGATAAGGTGATCTGGAATTTTGTTCCTAAAGTCCTTGCTATGTTTGGTTTTAATCGATCTATGATAAATCTTATTATGGAATGTGTCACTACTGTAAAATACTCATTTTTGGTTAATGGCTCTCCCTTTGGGCTTTTTAATGCTGGGAAAGGTTTCAGACAGGGAGACCCCCTATCTCCCTATTTATTTATAATGGTGGCAGATGTTCTAAGCAAGAACTTCTCCAGTATGTTAGTGGAGGGGTCAATAAAAGGGATCAAAGCTGCTACTAACCTTCATCTGATTGTGATTCAACAATTTGTGGATGATACTTTCCTATTTGGAAAGGCCTCAGTGCTAGAAGCGAGGAAGTGGAAAAACTATCTCAACAACTACACAGCTTGTTCAGGGAAATGTATCAACTACAACAAAAACATGATTTACTTCTTTAACAACACTCCTAATCTACAAGTTTGGGTTACTATTGTTCTGGGTTGTCAGAGTGGATCCCTACCTTTGGTCTATCTCGGGTTACCCCTAACTATCAAAGAAGTCACTCAGGAGTTTTGGTATTCTATTCTGGAGAGGATTCAACATAAGCTTGTTGGGTGGAAAGGATCTTTGCTCAACCATGCTGGTAAGCTTCAGCTTCTATTTGTTGTTCTTCAAGGTATCCCTATTTTCTTCCTATCCATATTCAAGATGCCTAGATATATTGATGAAAATTTTGAGAAGACCCAAAAGTCCTTCCTCTGGTCTGGTACTGAGGAAAAAAAGAAGCTTTCTCTAGTTAAATGGGACAAGGTTTGCCAACCAAAAATTTGTGGTGGTCTTGGGATAAGAACTAATAAAGCTCTCATGGCCAAGGTGGGATGGGATCATCTAAGGGATAAAAAGGATTGATGTGAGATGATGAATGCTAAATAACTTATGAATAGGCCTCTGGTTGACTGCCTTTCGGAGGCCCACTCTCAGGGGTCCCTGGTTTGGAAGGGGATTTTCAGCCTACAGGATCTTTTGAGAAAAGGGATCAAATGGAAGATTGATGACAGTAACAAAATTAGATTCTAGGAAGACACTTGGTTGTTTGGCTCTCCCCTAGATTCTTCTGAGTTCAGAGTCCTTATGGGTCGGGCTCAACAAGTGTTTGGTATATATATTAGAGACTACCTGATAGGGCCATTGAGAGCTAGGAAATGGAAGGAGATTAGTAGTTGATGTCCTTTATCCCTGAATCTATGTACTCTTGCCAAATCCCTGCAGGAGTTACTCACTCTTACCAGAGTACCCCCTTCCCCCCATGGGGATGAGTTCTTCTAGATCCATGATCACCGGGGTGATCTTACTATGAAAACTACTTACAAACAGCTGACTGACTAGGGGGTGGTGAATACTCTATGGAAGAAGGTCTGGAATCGATACATGATACCGAAAGTTAATTTCTTCTGGTGGACTATGTGTCATAACAGAATTCTTACACATGACAATCTAAGGATAAGGGGATTCTAGATCCCCAACATATGTTTTTTGTGTAAAGACAATGAAGAAATTGTTAATCATCTACTATTACACTGCCCCTTTGCTCTAGAAGTGTGGGAGTTGGCGTTTGAAAGATTAGGGATTCAATGGATTATGTGTAAGGATATCATATCCTTTATTTTAAGTTGTTTGGGTCCCTTCACCCATCCTTTAACTATGGAAATTTGGAACCAAGTTCCTCCCATTATTTGTTGGTGCTTATAGAAAGAGAGAAACAACATGATATTTAGGAACACTGAGATGAACCCGAAAGAGGTTTTTGGCATTGGGGCCCAGCTCATTGAGGAAAATATCTCTCTTTTCAAAGGTAAAACCCTGCATATTGGTCTGAATGAGATGGAAATAATCATGGCTAAAGCTTGGCACCAGAATCTAGATGCCAATTCTTATGACAACTCCAAAATTCTAGCCAGGAGGGCAACTATTTGGAAAACTCCTGACAGGGGCTGGTTCAAACTAAATTTTGATGGGACTGCTAAGGGAAACCCAGGAAGAGCAAGTATAGGAGGAGTGATTAGATATCACAAAGGTAGTTTAGTGGTTGGCTGTGCTGGGGGGATTGGTCTTCAATCTTCTATGATAGTGGAAGCCCGTGCATTGTTAAAGGGCTTACAGATAGCTATTTCTTTGGGGATTGAGAACCTTCACATTGAAGGGGACTCGAAGTCCATTATTAATGCTATTAATTGTGGTAGACTGTTGGGATGGAACACTAAGGATATTATTCTTGACATAAGGTTCCTTGTGTCAAAGCTAAATTTAAATGTGGCTAGTCATATCTACAGAGAGGGCAACCAAGTTGTTGATGCCCTAGCCAATTTAAGCACACACTGGAAACTGTCAAAATGTTGGCGGGATTTAAGTCTTTTTCCACCAAATATTCAGAGTATCATAGTTAAGGAACAAAGCCCTTACTTGACCAATGATGACAATAATGCACTTGCTTAGTTGGATTGCTGGGGGACCCACTTGCTTACTCTTTGGGTTTTGTGGTCTTCTTGAGGTGATGAGATGGATGATGAGTTGTATCAAAGGGATGGATCGCAAGTGGATCTTTTCAAATTATAACATGGAGCCTATTTTAAATAAAGAAATTATGATATTCTACTACAAGTACCGATTGATTAATTCTAATCTGGTCCGTACTTGGCATAATCTCGTTATGGGGATTTGCTTAAACACTCAGATTTTCAAATTCGTGTTTTTTATTTTGATGCGATTGTAATTATGAGACTAAGCTCCTTGTTGGATTTTTTTTGTCCTCTATTTTGGTCTCACGCCTTATAGCTTCCTTTTGCAAGTTAACTAAAGTTGGCCAACCTTTTAAAGCTATCAAATTTGAGATTTCTAACTATAGCCCCATGGCTATTCTGCATAGATTTCTGTGTTTTTGTGACGTGGAAGGAAATCCTTCCCTACCTAGCATGTCCTTCCTTTATAGTTGATTGCACGATATGATACCATTTTATGGCTCTGCTAAGATCTTTTCAAGAAAGCTAAATGCTAATATGTGTGACCTTTCTGTTGGGTTGATAAACAAATTTGTCCATTCGCAGCTTAAATGCCTAATTGTGTGGGGTTTTTTCACCTTTCTATTGTCTCTAATATTTTGTGCTTTCAGAGTTCATGGTTATACTGTGTGAAGTGTGGAATTATGGGAGGAGATAGGGTGTGGACAGAGCCAGATAACTACAACGAATTTCGCAGGGATCCATTGGTCTAGCACATATGCGTAGAAAGCGGCATAGCTCCTCTTATGGAAAGGCTTGTGGGTCATGACCCAAATCTATCTACTCAATTTATCAATTCATGTAAGAATCGTTATATTACCATTGGTGGCATCTACTTCACAGTGGATGAGGAAGTTATTGTGTAGGTGATGGGTCTCCAGAGCATGGGTATGAAGCATCCTAAACATTCTAAGACCCAGGACAATGAGAGCATGAATAAATTTTTCATTGGTGAGGAGGTGCCAATGCACAACCAATCTGGTTTTGAACGGGAGGCTCTTCCACAACCGTGGGACTAGGTGTGTCTGGCTTTGATGAAATATGTCAGGCTAGAAGGAAGGTACAAGACATATTACTTCTACCATTTTCCTTTGTTAAATCATCTTAGGCGTAAAGTTCTTCTAAGCTTTCCCTTTTTCCTACTAATTGACCTTGAAATTTCTATTGAAAAGTGTATTGTTTTGGCCACTGCTAATCCCAATGAGCCTACTCCTCTTCCTCTCCATCAAGGTCTTATCCTAGGACCCTACCATTTTCATCTGGCTTTATGCCCACCTAAACCTATCTCGATCGTTCGTATTGAGGAAATTGAGAACCCCACTGTGCCCAACTTATCTCCGACCGAGTCTAAAGGCCCTGTTAGAAAGAATCACCTGGTCCCTGCTGAGAAACCCAAACCTGTTTCTAAAAAACTCAAGGGTATTGAAGGAGTTGCCCAAGCTAGTGTGGCAATTAGCTTATGTGACCTTAAGTCTACTCCTACTAGGACTCATGGTAAACCTGGTCTGAAAAAGAAGGGTAAGGAGGAGAAGGTGCCTCTGAATAAAGGGAAGCATGTAGTGAGAAAGGATTCCTTGGGTGATATGGTGATGGCAGAAACTGTGGTTATTGGTTGTGCTGCAATCATAAGACATTCAGGCATGCTTGCTAAGAACAAAAAGAAAGTGCATATTAGAGACTTGGATACTGAAGAAGAGCTATTGGATAGCAAGGATAGTTGTGTCGAAGTGGTGTGAGAGGACGAGCAAGGTGAAAAATCTAGATGTCCCTCTTATGTTCCTAACTTGGGACATGATTCGTAGGAAGTTTCAACCTCCCACTCTTCGGAGCCTCTGGAGAGTGAGCAGAATGTTCCTGATTACATTACGAGTGGTGAGGAGGAGATTGGTGTGCTGAAAGAGAGATTGGACATCCTAGAAAAAAAATTATATGGGTTGACACGCTTCATGGTCAGGATGATCCACTATGTCACTAGTACCCTATCGGCTGCTATGAAGGAAGAGATGGAGATGAAAAAGACTGAGGACCGCCCTGAGTGGGTTGGGGATGATATGGTTAAGCTATTGTCTAAGAACTGGGAAAAGGCCAGCTAATCTGTTGTTGGTTTGCTATTGGTCCATGAGTGTTGTTAATCTATGTCTGGTTTTGGTTTAGTGTTTTTTGGTGTTTTGGTTTGTTTAATGCTTTTTTGTTCTGGGACTTTCTGGCCCTTGTGGCTCTTCGTGTAGGGTACAACACCCTATAAATGCTACTTATTTTATCAAAAACAACAATATATGATTAAAACAAATACTAAAAATTACATACAAATGACTAAACATGATCACATGACCATTAGTCTTGTTTATTACTAGTCATTTTTAACTCGAAAAAAATGATGACTAAACCATTTTTAGTCATTTATAGGTTGTTTTGATTGATTAATTCAGTAGTATATTTAGTTGTTAATTTGGTAGTATATTTTGTATTATATTTAGTCATTGATTGTTCTTAGCTGGTAATTTATTTAATCATGGTAGTCATTTATTTAGTCATTGTAATGAATAATTGCCATCAATTGGTAGTATATTTAGTCATTTTTATTCACAAATTTATGTCCATTGGTAGTATATTTAGTCATTTGTATTAACTGATTTCCATCCATTGGTAGTATATTTAGTCACTTTAATCATTATTTTATCGTCAACTGGCAATATATTTAGTCATATTTATTCACTAATTTATGTCAATTGATAGTATATTTAGTCAATTTAATTATTAATTGACGCCAATTAGTAGTATATTTATTCATTTTAATTGACTAATATTTGAGGATTTAAACATAAAACATAGAAATACACATCAATCATCAATTACACATAGTAGGACAGCCATTAAGAAGGAAAAATCGCTAAACTTTGTCAAAAGAAAGGTGTTCTTACAATTTGGACAAGTCTAAAATATCTAACTTGCTTGAAATATGCTTAGAAATAGAGTATTACAATGATTATTTTTAGTCACAAGACTAAAAAATCTGAGATATAATGCACAGAAATGGCAAGAAACTTCTCCAAAATTTTTTGTAATAATGGAAACACATGCTTGGAGCCCTTTAATGCAATAACATGCCCCTTTCATCTCTTAAAACTTCTGAAAAATCTTCCTAGAGCAAGCTATAATGTGTAGAATCCAAGAAGGAAAGTCTTGATCGTGTCCCATATATGAAGCTCTCTCCTTAAATACAGCCAATAATAACCCTATAATCTTTCCTCCTTTTATAAGCAACATGCCATTTGATATGAGCAATAGGGTGTTTCCTTTTCCACCATGAATGAAGTTGTGCCTCAATACAACCAAAAAAAATACTATTAGTCTCAATTCAGAAAGAATAAAAGTGCATTGTATATTGCAAGTTTACAAAATTCCAAACACAATAGAAAGATAAATCAATTAAAAAATTGTAGCCTTGTCAACAAATGCCTTAAACTGAGTGTTCAAAATAGGCCTAAAATATGCATATTGAACCCTTAATTTCAAACAATTGTTCAAATTTTAAGAAAGGTGATACGCTCATATTATAGAATGAAGTAGATATTATAGAATGAAGGCTATCAACACTAATTATACTGGAACAACATTATCAACAAAAATTTCCTGGAAACCAAGCCCAAGAATGCCATCAGACTTAGACAACAAAAATGTCAACCTTGGTTCATGTGTTGTCTCAATAAAGACCTACACCATGAAAGAATCCATTTATACATAAATTCCAAATTAAGTTGATGAGATAATATCTTTGATATCCAACTAGGAAGCCTTAACATCCAAAAATTACTAACTTGATGTTTCACAACAAGTTTCCCAACCATGACATCATCTTTACTTAAGAAACCGGATATTGATCCACTACCATATTGGATCTCACAGAATTCTCCTTCACAAACAACAAATGATATATATTTTTTTTTTAGCAACTTCCTTAATATCCCCATGTAAGCAAAATAAACTAAGTGAGGTTGAGGGTTTGAAGTAGTGAACAATCTTCTTGGTATGTGCTTGACTTTGATGACTTGTATCTTGAATGAAAATAGCAAGCTAGTTGCACTGTAAAATCATTATTAATCATTGTTACAAAAATAACCATAAAATCCTCTCTAATTAAAATAATCCTTCTAGATATTTCAAGACAATATATTTTAGTTATTTTCCAAGAAAGCTAATTTAACTATCCAAACAACCATAAATCTATTTACTGTATATAATTTCCAAGAATTTAGAATTTGAATGTAATGAAAATAACCATAATTACCAAATATTTGACATGGTCAAAATGTAGTACAAAATGAATTTTTTGATTGAATCCCTCAAAGATATTTCATCTCATGGAATGAAATGATATGACTACAAAATGTGCACAAAATGGATTTTTCATGGAAGCTCTCAAGATATTTGAATTAATGAAGAACTATGGAACACTGAAATTGTAAGCTTTTCTTGTGTTCTAGATGCATGCAATCATGCAAGTTTAGTAGATGAGGGTTACACATACTTCACACATTAGTAATCCTTATTGCATTACATATATAGTTGATCATTAGGTGTGCATGGTTGAACTTTGTGCTCGTGTTGGCTATCTTGAGGACATCCTAAACATTATTACTAAGATTCTAGTTAAACCTTTGGTGCCTATGGATCATATATGAATATAGGCTGAGTATTTTAGAAATAATGCTTTTTTATTTGGATCCTAAAAATGTTGCAACTTATGTTCTTCTCTAAAACATATGTGCAAGAGCGGGCAAGTGTGGTGAGGTTCAAATAGTAAGGAAATTGATGAAAGATAGAGGCATTAAAAAGATACCCACATGTAGTTGGATTGAAGGGCATAAAATGGTACATGATTTTTTGTGTAGGAGATAGATCACATCCAAAAACATGGGAGAGCTATGCAAAATTAGAGAAATTGGCTTGGAAAATGAAGATGGTAGGTTATTTCTAGATTCAATACTTTTAATTAGTGTTGTGGAATAGAAGAAAAATGAATCATTTATCTGCCACCATAGTGAAAAGTTAGCAGTTGAATTTGGTTTGTTAAACATGGCCCCTAGTACAACCATTAGAGTTGTTAAGAACCTTTGAGTATGTTTTGATTTTCATTCTGCATCTAAATTCATCTCCAAGATTGTTGCTAAATGAAACAATATGAAAAACAGGCTTGCTCTATAATAATGTGCACTACATTAGATATCCAGTAATAACAAAGGGACAACCATCAAAGCATAACAATAGGGATTTTTTTGTCATATGTTGTAGTTACACGTGTCGTGCTAGACATACATGAAAATGTGGAAGAATAGACAAGGAAAGCGAACTGTTTCAAAAAATGCCTCAAAGAAATGTGATATCATGTAATGTCATGATTAAAGGATATGTTCAAAATGGGTTTTTTTTAGATTCCTTAGAAAATTTTAAGAAAATTCAACCATTGGGTGTAAATCCCAACTCCTCAACCTTTGAAAGTGTCCTTCCTTCCTATGTGTGAATTGGAGCTTTGGATGAGGATAAGAACATCCATCAAGAGTATATTTGGAAGTGAATTTTTATCAGATATTATAGTTGCAAGTTCCACTTTGGATCACCAAAGCCTTCACAAAATTTTTTGCACAACTACCGCAACACCACATGGTTGTTGTTGGGCCTTTGTGGTGATGCGGGTGACTTTTCCTGCATCACTACAAAGGCCCAACAACAACTATGCAATGTTGTGGTGGTTGTTCAGAAGTTCTCCCAAGTGCACAAGTGTGATCCTATGATGTAGGGAAAGTTGAGAGGGATCGATGCCTTTTTGTGTGAGTGACTCCCCATGTCAAAAGAGAATGGTTACTCTAGGGAAAAGAAAAATAGGTTACACCCTATAACTGGAAAAGAGGAAACAACTTTTGAAGAGATTGGAAGTTTTTTGCTGAAAAGAAAGAGGTTGATTCTAGGAAAGAAAATAAGGCAGTGGAGTGTGAAATTTTTTTGGGCTTGAGAGACATCTTGGGTGATGGAATTGGATAGGGCAGGAATTGGCTTAACAACAAGGAAATTGATTCCTTTTTCAATCGATTATTTGTAATCATTTTTGATTTTATCAATGAGTAATGAATCTAGAAGATTCACTATCTAGTTTGAGTGTTTGGTTTGGTTTTCAAGCTATTTTTTTTATTTAACTAGTTCTCTATTGTTGGAATAAGTGAGGTGTTTAGACAATGATTCTTGTCACATCAGTTGGTATGATTGTTCAACACAAATTTAAAACCCTGGGTGTCTCTCTTGATTTGATGGAGTTTTCTTTCATTGTATTTATGGTTATAACTCATAATGCTTACTCAAGAATCATACTTCACATGTGCTCACTTTCATTATCTTTCATCATCTTTTCATGAATGTGATTTTCACTTCAAAATGTTCATTCACTATTTTTTATTCTTAATATTTACCACATTTTGATTCTCCATTTTGGTCATATCATCATATCACCACACCTTAACCTTCATAGTCACCTTGGTGAATTTTGAATCTTTCAAGAATAATGTGACTCAAACATTGTCTCCCTCTTCATTTTAATATCATTCATTAAGATCGCGCTATATACTCCGTTTTCAATTTTTTCTATCACTTTCCTTGAAGTATATCATTGGTTGTCTACACTATTTTAATTATGATGTTTAGACTTGTCATGATTCCCTTGGACACTGTCTTCATGGGGTTGCATATTGACTGTCATATAAATACATATTTTGACTTACTACTTTATAATATTGACCATTCTTCTTACCTAGCACTACTCCTTAGTTTCCCTCCATGTCTAGTTATTACTTCCTTACTCAAGTCTTATGTTTTGGAATGACTATCTCTTTCGTATAATCACTAGGATATGTATGTTTCCCATTGTCATTATTTGAAATGCAATGTGTATTATCATTGTGATTGGTGTGTATGTCTTGATGTTCAGTAGGTTATCATATTTTACTCTTCCTTTGGTCTTACAATTTGTATCCTTGTGATTGTCACTTCAAAAAAAATATTCACTATCACTTGAACTACCCTCTCAATAGTTTCCTTCAAGGATATATCTTCATCTATAGGTTTCCTATAATGGTATGTGCACTATATCAATCATGTTTTTCATTCGAGCATTGAGAAATTTGAAGTGTTCACCAGATTTTGATCATTGTAGACTATCATTAAACCTTTGGGTATGTGTAGGATCATGATGGGACAAAAAGTGGCGATATGATGGGTATGTGTAGGGTATGTGGCTAACAACCTTTTTCTTACCCAAAATTGATGAAACAAAAAGG
>VDFB02047230.1:574575323-574590762 GCA_007258455.2 Sequoia sempervirens
TTACCCAAAAAATAGTATGAATAGATTCTCTCCAGTAGACTTTCGGTAGATTTTCCTCTTTCATCATAGTCCGAGCAGCTTCTTGAATCATCTGATTTGTCCTTTCAACAACTCCATTCTACTAAGTTCTAGGGGCAGACATATGCCTCTTTATTCCATGAACTTCACAAAACATGTTAAACTCATTGGAGGTGAATTCACCACCTCTATCAAATTGTAAATTTTTTATTTTTAGATCCATTTCATTCTCAACCATAGCTTTATATGCCTTGAATTTATCTAGTGCATCAATTTTTTCTCTAAGAAATGTACCCATCATTCTAGAATAATCTTCAATCAAAAGCATTAAATACCTGTCACCTTGTAGACTTCTCACCCTTGTAGGACCACAAATATTTTTATGTACTAATTCCAATAGTCCAATAGTAGATTGTTCCCTTCCCTTGAAACTACTCCTTACTTGGTTTCCAAACTAACAATCTTTGTAGGAAACATTGATAGGCTTTGTGATTCTAGGCAAGTCTCTCACTGCATAAACTAAACTAATTCTCACCAAATTATCAAAATTCATATGACACATGATCTAGTGACATAACCAACTATCACTAATCTATGACATAAAGCAATGACCATCAGCACCCTTAAGCTGATAAATGTTTCCATCTATTCTCTTACCAACAACAATCATGGTTTCGTACCCTTTTTTGATCTCACATGTTTCATCCTTAAACACAATATTATATCCCTTGCTACATATTTTTCCAACACTCAAAAGGTTATGCCTTAAACCATTAACATAGTAAACATTATAAGTGTTATGCTTGCCATCAAAATTGATTGAACCTATTCTAGAAATCTTATCTCTTGAATCATCTCCAAATGTAACTAGTCCTCCATCATATTTTTTAAGTTTAATGAACTTGCTCTTGTCTTCGATCATGTTATTAGAGCAAACACTATCAACAACCCAATAATTCTTATCCTCTTTGACATGAAAAGAAAATACCAAAGTACCTTCAACCTTATCCTTCTTCTCCAAAATACATTCCTTCACACAAATTTCAGAGTTAGTCAAGAACAAGCAGTCATTATCATCAAATTCTCCATAACCATATTCATCATCAAAAATACCATCTTCTCTAACATAATAAGCTTTCTTAATCATATTTCCTTTATTCTCCTTGTTATTATTATTTATAGCTCTCCTTAGACATCTAGAAGCATAATGACCTATTTCACCATAGCTAAAATATTTGAAAGGTAGTTTACTTGTGTACATACTGGTGCCCTTCTTCATTCTTCTTACAAAGTTAGCTCCCAAATCATCAAAATATTCCTTATCTAAATCTTCAACCTTTTCTAATACTCCAGCTTTGAAAGCAGTCTCTACAACTATACCATTTTCAAACCTTTTTTCCTCATTTCAAAAAAAATTATTGTACCAATCATCTAATCTCTAGAGTAAGTATCAAGATTTGTAATTTCCTCAATAGTAGACACCTTTTCACTATAAGAATCGGTAAGATATCTGAGAACTTTCTTTACCACTTTCTTTTCACTATAAGCCTTTTCAACCTCAAATCCCTGAGCTAACAAATTTTCTTCTATTTTTGTCTTCTAGAATGCATAATTTGTGCCATCTAATCTAGGGCATTTCAAAGTAACCTTGTTCACCATCCTGGATCTACCTCAAGCAGTTAAGCTCTTCTCCAAGCAACCTTGCTCTAATACCAATTTTTGAATGGAACAAGATAATTTAGAGGGGGGTGAATCATTTGTATCTAATCAAAACATCAAAACCCTCAATAGTAATTAGATCCACATGCATTCATTAAACCCTTATTTTTTATACTAATTAATAATGAAATACAAATAACAAAAAATGAAATAACAACACCATACACAAGAGAACACCATATTTACATGGAAAACATAATAAGGGAAAAACCACAGTGAGGATTAGCTCACAATATAAGTAATTGCAAAACTGGTACAAAAGGGATCACTACCAGAATAGGACACACTATCCAAAAAGACTCATAGCTAGGGCTCATTTTCATAGAAAGAAATACAAGAAAATAGAAGAGAAATGTTACACAGGGAACACTTTCTCAATGCAACAAGGAATCCATCACAATTCTCCAACACTTTTGTAGTCTTTTTTGAAAGATTTTGGACACCTTCGGCTCACTACATTCAAGAATCAAATACTTTGAATTTTGCACTACTCTGCTCAAATTCACATCACACACACATCACTTGCATTGATATTGCATCTTTCTTCTCTCTTCATGCACACCCAACTCACAAAAAATTCACTCTTATTTATATCAACCTCGACCTTAAACATCTTCTCCAAGGTTGGCATACTATCCATTGTATTTACAAATTCAAATTAGGTCAACACCTAAACATTTCCACGATGGATAGGAATGAAAGGGGACCAAAATAATACTTAACCAAGACCCAAAATTAAGTCTCACATGCCACGCTACGTATCCATTAATACTTGAACATTTTCAAATGTGGTGCAGACACCAGGTCGATCATTACCCATGAAAACACATTTAAATGGTTCATTAAATACACACTTTCAAAACTTTTGATACACCTAACCACGAATCCTCTTGACAAAAACAAGAGAACAACACTATTAACTCTCCTTCAAAACCACAATTCCTAAAAATAAACTATGAAGAAATGTGGAGCAAGTACATTTCTCCCTGACACCTCTATACAACACTACAAAACCTACTCTCATACTGGTAAGCACAATTTCCTCTCACCAATGATCTAGAACCCAAAATTTTGAATATAGAAACCACTGAAAACCTCAAACAAAATACTAAATCTGCATAGGCATAGCATCAATACAGAAGAAATGTGGAGCATAATCTAGAGCACATTCTAAAAACTTGCACAACACTATTTTCTCTGTTTATCGAATTTTCTTAAGAGCACTTGAAAATCAAGTACTAGAGACATCATCTCAGCTTATTACTTCATTCCAACTCATCTCTAGAAACTACAACAAAAGATAGCTCCATGTACTCACAACACTTCCTTAATATCTCAACTACACATGCACAACCTACAACAACCTATTTTCCTCTTCTTCTCAATTTTCTCAATATCCTCAACATTTTCCTCATGCAACAACACAATTGAAATCAATGACAGCACTAGTCAGTAGAAATCCTATTGACATCAATGACAACACCTTCATACTTGCAAGACACTTCACTTATTCCAACTTCACCACTCTAAAATTTGCATCACACACTTTGCTGTCATCCTCCATCAATGCAATACTTATTTATACCTTCTTCAACCTTGAAAACTTTATCCAAGGTCGGCTATGCACTTCAACCATGTAATTTCACATTAGGTCAGCAACAAAAAATTCACATAGTAGAAATGAATTAAAGCATACCACATCACACCTTATCTTGGACCTAAGTCCACTCATACACACCACACCATGCTTCCACAATTATAGAAACAAATGCACAACTACTGTAAACACCCAAGGTCGGTTGAACCTATGTAAACACCATTTACATTTAAGTACACACTTCCTCAAATCAAAATACAAATCATGGATCACACACAACATTTAAACACAATCTAGAATATTCCACAAACACCTTGAAATTCAACAAATTTCTACGCAACAAATTCCACTTGAAGAGAAAACTCATCTTGTTGACCTAGTTAATCTTCCACATACTGTAACTCAAAAATCAACTTGCAAAGCACCAAACAATGAAAAAATTCAATTGAAGGTAGATATGAACCTTATCAACACACTTTTACAACCAAAAGATCAGAAAATAAACTATGGAGAAATGTGGAGCAAAACCATTTCTCCCAAAGAGCACTGCAACATAATTCACACATTGGTGAACACAACTCTCTCTGCACAATGATCCATACAACAATTTTTTGGATATAAAACCTTTGAATACCTTTGACCAACGTATTTGAACTGCACAAGCATATCTTCAACATAGAAGAAATGTGAAGTAAAACCAGAACACCACTTTGTATACTAGGACATCTCTACACACACTGTTTCCTCTTTTATTCAAATTTTCTCAAAAGCACTTGGAAACCAAGAACCAAAGATACATTCTCATCATCTTTTCCATTTCCTCATCATCACCAAACCAACTGCAACACAACAACTCAACCAAACAACATCCACAAACAAAATCTTATCAAAACAACACTAGATATTGACACCAGTAGCACTTACTAATGGCAACGTAATGAAACTAATCAAAGCATCACCATAAACAACCTTCTCAAACATTACTAGTTGAAATTAATGACAAAAAAATAATCTTGTTGACATCAATGACAACACCAACTACTCATACTTGCAACAACAAGATCATACAAATGTGGGAATAAATGAAGCCAATAGGGATGTTTTATGATGCCATCTCTCCATTGTTTATAGTTAAAAGTAAATAGATAGTACATGGGGATGAATTGGAAAAAAGTGCATGGATAGAATTATAGAGCTCTTAATCACCTTCATAATGTTGCTGGAATCTCCAAAATCCAACAATCTGGAGAAAAAGATGTGAGCTCGAGAGTCCAAAAAAAATATTCACTTCAAGCTAAAATAAATGCTATCAAACAAAAAAAAACTAAGAAATAAACTCCCCCATAGTGACATTGATAGAATCATCTTTCCAATGATATCTTGTTTGCAAAAAAATCACCTCCTGGATCAAAAGTTATCTCAGTTTGTAAAAAAGTGCTCAATTAGGGCCTGGTAGGCTAAACAGGTGCAAAAATAAACACCTTCTAGCTTTAGGTATTAGTTGCTAATATGACTACTAGCAATGTGGGGGAAAAAAAATTCACTACCATACTAGGGAGTGATAGAGCTCAGATGAATGACAGCCAAGGTGGCACTGCTCCAATGGCAGAGCCCCTGATCATAATATGACCATGGGTTATGAGTGCCCGCGATGAAAGGAACGACAACAGGGAAGTGATTGTTGATGGGGCTGGAAGATGTGGCAGTGGTTGTCAGTCATAACCCTTGGAAAAAAGTTGATAGAACCTACAAAGCAACAAATGTTACTTGACAACAATGGAAGGTACTGATGCCAACAAGAATTTAATGCACTGTCAAATCTGCAACAGTTGGCCAAAGAAATGCGTGGGCAGAAAAAAAAATACCTATAGGTACATTAATGTGTCTGCCAATAATAAAGTCGTTGAAACAAAGAATTATCATAAGAATAAATTTAAACCACCAATATAATAATATTAATCCGTCAAAAATAATGATCCCATGGATAATAAATTCAAGCTGCAAAAAATGATTTTTGAGCTCCAATAATAGAATGCCCACAGCTATTAATATTTTTCCTAAAGAAATAAATATAAGCTCGCATATTTGTAAAATCCAGCAATAATAAATATTAATTGACCCACTTTATGAAATATTGCTCGAAATAATAAAAATCCAAACTTTATAGCCCGAAAAATAATTTAACCTGCAAAAAATTATGATTTCCCATAAAAAAAATTCCATGAGGGGGATTTTTTTTCTCGCAGGCCCATACGACCATATGGTATGGAAATCTTCCAACTGCTAAAAAACCTCTAATGCCTATGAGGAAAAAAGTGTCAAATTTTGATGATTTGACAGGTGTTTTAGGGGTTTTTGGGCCTCCAGAATACAATGGGGTATGTGCAGGATCATGATGGGCCAAAAAGTGGCAATATGATGGTTATGTGGTTGACAACTTTTTTTTTACCCAAAATTGATGAAATGAAAAGGGTTTTTAAATGAGACGATCATCTTTCCACCAATATAAATTATGCTTTACTTTGAATTTAATAAGTAATTATTATTCATTTTCTATTCAAATTACGACTAAAGTCCTAATTGATAGGTTGATTGAAAAACATCTATAGCTTTCAAATGGTATCACATTTTTTGAATCCAAAACATGAATCATATTCTATGCTTCACATACTATAGGATTAAAAAAATAAAATTTGAATTTCATGAATTTTTGACCAAGTTATTTATATTTTTTTAAAGTTGTAATAAAAAATTCATAAGTAATTATTTACTTTGCAAAAAAATTACAAAAAAATATGCATCACATTAGACATGAGCCCCTACTTATATCTAAAATATTATAAAAAAATATTATCATTTTATTGTGGTTAGGGTGGTTAGACAAACACCTACTTCTTATTTTTTCCCTAAAATTCCATTACTATTGCATTGAAATTTCAAATTTTCACCAAATAGATTTTTTTTAAACCCAGTAGTTTAGAAACTACATTCAATTTGCTAAAAATTCTATATTTTTGAAATAATATAGATAACTTATTCAAATTTTTACATCAAGTTGCCTAACTCTAATTTTTTTGAATTTTTTGCCACTTAAGGGCCTATTTTTTCCATGATGATCCTGCACATACCCAATGGTGGGGTCAGATTTGACCCAATGTGCTTCAAAAATTAGCTAGCTCCCAAATGACGACAACTGGCCTAAAATTCAAACCCTTCGAACTACAATGAAAATCTCCTCAAGCTCAACTCTCCAATTGGATATGGACTTTTCAAGGCCTATGCTCTAATAACATGTTGGAAATGTTGATGAACAATAAACCCAAATGAAGTTGTAGCCTTAAATGGATCAACCAAGAAAGATTCCATCCACAAGAAAGTGTTGCAACATGAGCTTACATGAAGATTGAGAATTGATTTGATCAAGTTATGAAATATTGATAGATATGAGATGCCATGAGATGATTTACGATGTACAAGAACCTTGTATATATAGGCAAGGTGGTGTGATAAGGGATGATAACTACCCTTGATACAAAAATTAAATACCTAAAATAGATAATAAATGCATGGGAAAACTATTAAATTCCTACATGACTAAAATTAAATAATAAGATATGGCCCATTATAACTAACTTCTAGAAATGACACCTAAGATAGCTTAACTCCTAAGTAAACTTATAATGTGAATAGGTCCTCACTAATGATTAGTTATGAAATGACCCCATTTATACCAACATGAAGAGATTCATAATCAACACTTGCAAATATAATTAACACAACATATAGACATAGAAAATGGTAAAATAAAATTCATACATGAAGGTAAGAGATATATACACAACATATCAAAAGGAGAGAAGAGGTAAAAATGAAAAATTTCATTAATATAGAGGCATAATCTTGTTTCTAGTTGCAAAATGCATAAAATTGTAGTTTCTACTAGAGAAACTAAGGAAGAACCCTTTATAATGAGCACAAGAGTTCCCTATATACAAGAGAGAAACTCAAAAAATGTACCTAGGAAGAGTGTTCAACACTCTTCTAACTTCCACCATGCCTTTGTATTAATGACTCATGGGTATGCATGCCAAAGGATAGAGATCACTAATGGAATCCATGGTTTGGGATGGAAAACTAAAAGAAGGGATACTTGCAAGAAATAAATGAAGCATGGGTGCCACATTCCTTCCTCTAAATATGTACTCAAAGCATTAAATACCATTTTTGTAGCCTTAGAAACTGAGATTGGACATCTGAGGAGAGTCGCTAGGCATTAATGGCATTCACAACCTAAAAGCATGCCTCTAAGAATATCATCAAAGTTTTGAGATTGAAATGACCATTAGATTAATATTAAATGGTTTTTGACCTCAAAAGGTCACCTCCATTGAACATCAGGCATCAACATAGTTGCAAGGAAATGCTTATCAAAAAAGTCCAAAGAGAAGAATATCCACAAACTAGAAACCCCAAAGAGAAAACCCTTATCAGGCATCAACCATCAGATCAATCACATATCACGTACCGCATCAATGAAGAATATGGCATGAAGAATGTTGAAACTGTGACCCTCAAAAGAAAACTTCTATCAAACATCAAATGTTATGTCTAATGCTTCTTAGAAGAAGAAGGAAGAAAGAAAAAGCCAAAAGTCTGGTGGAAATATGGAAGAGTGTGAAGGAAGGGAAGATTTAAGGGATTAGAGATCAAGAGGAAGGCTTAAGTCTTATCACAAAATTAAGACATAAGATAAGAGGGAGACCAAATCACCGAAGACCAAAGATATGACACCAAGGATCAGAATGAAGGATTTTGTCTTATCATAAGAATAAGAAAAAGATAGAAGAAAGACCTAATCACCAAAGGTCAAAGATATGACATCGAGGGTCAAGGATCAAAAAGAAAGCCTATGGTTTCAAAAAACCTATTGGGGGATGAAAGTGGTTCCAAAACCTTTGTCAAAGTTTGGAAGTGGTTTTGAAACCTCTATCAGAGTTCAACAAATTCTCACAACCTTTCTTAGTTCCACAAAAACTCTTGTGTTTTGAAAATTCAAAGTGCCATTCTCATGCATCGATCCACAAGCCCAATTTCAAAACCTTTGTTAAGGCCTAACAAGGTTTTCATGACCATGTCAGAGTACAATAGATTTTTTTAAATCTTTCTTAGTCCCAAAAAAAATTGATCATTTGTGGCTTCGTTATGAGGTTTCTCCACCCTCGGATCTCGACAAGCTTTTCCAAACCATTGAAATCTTTGATTAGTGATTGGATAAAATATTTAAGTCTTATTGCAATAATAATACATAAGATAAGAGGGAAACCCAATCACCAAAGACTAAAGATATGACATCACGGATCAGGGATTGGAAGGAAGACTTAAGGCTTAAACTAAAATGGTAAGAGTTAAGGAGGATGACTAATCCTTGAGGCCCAAAAATTTAAGACAAGTCATGCTTTGAAGGATTCCATAAGAACTCTGGTGATCGGGGGATGGCTTATGGGTTAGAAAGGGAAGAAACAAGGGTTAAAAGTTAAGATCGATGACCAAAACCCAAAACACTTATACTCAAGCAAACGATGGAAAGAAGGGTCGAAGAGGTAGGAACTCAGGAGTGATAGAGATGGTATGCAAGTATGCAGACAACCAAAAACTTGAAAGCCCAAAAAGGCTAACACTTAGCCATTTTTGGGTTTCTTAAGGCCTAGTTCATGCAAGATGGCCCATATAATATATCTCAAATCATATAAATAAGGTTTTCCTATTAACAAACCACAACAATCCATAGTGGTAACATCACATGTTATTTCATCAATGAATTTGGGACCAAAAGTAAAAGGACAATAACTAAGGTCTAGACACAAGACAATAAGGTGAGTACATGTATGTTTTGGGGTCTCATGTGCCTATGTTGAGAAATAACTCCTACATATTCATGTATATTTCCTTACCCAATGGGGAAAATACTTAAGTATCTACAATTATATAGGCACACATAGAAATCCAATGATGATACAATAATCTAGCATACAACCTTTGTGGTGTGAAAAGGATTATCTCATCCTTTTTTACTTGATATAAAACTATAAATGTCTCTTAGGATCCTCCTTATTTCTCACTCCATCTTTGTTGGTTATTTACCTTTCTTGTATGCCTCATTATTTGAAATAACACTAATTTTCAAACTTTATGTGATGAAATTTCAACTTTTCTATTGAATCCTTTAGATATCTATAAATCACCTAGATGATGTAGGAATTTCCTTGGAATACTAGAAAGATTGGTGATTTCACAAATTTTGATGTTGTGTCAAACCTCCTAGATCCTACCATTTTGAATTCATTTTTGGACCTTAACATAAAATTATTCCATCATTTATTGTGCATAGGCTTTGTAAACTCTTAGTTAGAGCTCCTAATTGTGGTTCTAATATTATCAGTATACCCCAAATGATGTTGCATGAGTCATTTGTTGCTTCTTCTTAGAAAAATAATTTTTACCTCTCCACACATATCAACTAATTTGGGCACTCATTCGAGGGAGTTTCGAAAAAATAAACTCTTCATTCACAACATAAAAAATCTATACAAGCCTCTAGTTTTATTTGTATATTTTTTTATATGATATAAATATTCATAGTCAATAATTACAATAGTGTTATCCCTCATTGATACCCATTTCCTCAAGTATTGTTTCTTTTCTCTATTTTCCATTTAATCTAGAGGAATTTTGCATGACAAAAAAGGAGATAATCATGTTAGACCCTACAAAAACAATTTCATCTACATACAATAACAATATAATAGCTAATGTTATATAGTCTCTTAAAATAAACACAGTGGTTGAACTGACATATACTATAACCTTATTCTATCATAAGTGTCAAATTTCAAATACTACTATCTTGGAGCTTTATTTAGGCCATACAAGCTCTTCCTCAACCTGCATACTAATTTTTCCTTTTCTTTGACCTCATACCCTTGTGGCTACTACATATCACTATCTTCATCCAAATTCCCATGAAGAAAAGTTTTCTTTACATCTAATTTTTCAATATGCAAATTTTCTACTATGAATAGACTTAAAATAGTTCTAATTGAATTCATTTTAACAATAGGAGAAAATATTTCATCAAATTCTATTTCTTTCATTCGAAACCATTTACAACAAGACTAATCTTATACCTCTTTTTGCCTCTATCTTTTTCCTTCAACTTGTAAACCCATTTATTCTACAATTCTCTTTTACTTGCAATAAATTGAATGAAGTTCCAATTATAGTTATGTACTAAAGATTACTTCTCCTCTATCATGCCTTGCTACCACCTCTTCTTAGTTTCTACTAGTTTTGCTTCTTCATATATTTTTGGTTCACTAAAAGTCAATCAATAATACCTAATAAAGTGAAGGATAACATCATTCAGGAAGTGCATTTAACTTTGTATATATTCTAACAACACTTGCAAGATTTTGAGGTACCTATTGATGTTGTTGTTGAACATTTTGATTTTCTAGCAAATTGGAATTTTATTTTTTGTGATTTCATCAAGTAGTATGTATTATTTGTTTTCCTTTCCCTATTTATTTCCTTGCAATTGATATTTGCATAAGACCTTCTTATTGAATACCACATGTCTACTCCTAATGATTTCATGATTTTCATAATCCCATAAGTGAACCAAATTATTAATTCCATATCCAATAAAAGTACACTTCTTTTAATTTTAGTCAAGCTCCATTCTATTTTCTATATCAATATATACAAATTCTTCACAACCAAATATCTTCAAAAATGAGTGGCTTACCTTTTTACTTGTCCATGCTTCCTATACAATACCATCATCCAAGGAAATTGAAGTCTCTTTATTTATTAAATAAAAATATATATCTAAGACTTTTCCCAAAACTATAAGGGAAATCCTTCATACAATCTCATACTCCTTGCATGCTCCATTAGTGCTCTACTCGTCGTCTTCTCTCTATGAATTCTATGGTATGACTAGTAACTATCAAACTCCTTGTTGTAGTATTCACCTCCATTATTTGATTTTAAAAACTTCAACTTATTTCATGTCTCATTCTAAACCAAATCTTTCCATTTTTTAAAAGTATCAAAGACATCTTTTTTAATGAAGTAAACCCTATTTTTCACCATTTTTTAATGAAATAAACCCTATTTTTTCTATTCACATCATTAATAAAATTGGCATAATAATAAGATCCACCAAGAGATGATACATGATACATTCCTCATTTATATATGTATACACACACAAGTTGTAACTTTTCACTCTTCCTTTTCTTTCCAACTTTGAGAAATTTGACTATGTTATATTTTCTGTAAACACAATGCTCACATAAATCTAAATCAATATGCTTCAAAACTAGTAAAAAATTCCTTGAGTGGAGAATTTGTATCCCCTTCTCACTCATGTGTCTGAGCCTATTATGCCACAATATTTTATTTTCTCTTGTAAAAGCTAAATAAATAGAAATTAGAATTACCAATACATAAATACAATGTACCTACCTTCTTTCCTTTTACTATTATCAGTTATCCTTTAGTAGCCTTCTATGACATTTTTATAAATGTAACTATACAACCTTTACTTCCCAACTAACTTGCAAAAATTATATTTTTTTCTCAAATCAAGAATGTTCCTCACCTCTTTCAGTAACCATTAGCTTCCATTATATAATTGTATCTACATCTTTCTCTTTCCAACAATTTTGCATGGTTCATCATCATCCAAATAAACCTATCAAAAATCACCTTGAACATAGTCATAAAAATATTTCATATCTAGGGTGGCATAAAATAAAGCCCCTAATTATAACACCTAATAATTAACAATATTATCTAATGAAAGGATTAAAGTATCTTGCAAACCACCTACTACATTTTCTTCTTGATTATTCTATTTTTTCCTTTTTGAGACTAACAGTATTTCTTCAAGTTTCCTTTCTTCCCATAATTCTAGTACTCTAGCTTCCCTCTATATTTAGATCTACCTTTCTTAGACTTCACACAATTCCCTAGGAAATTTATTCTCTCCCTTTGTCTTCCCTTGTTCTCCATATTCAAAGCATTACCTAATGTCTCACCTATTATCTTCCATCACATTTCCTGAGGATAAAACCAACAACATCATTAAACATTAAAGTAATTGTACCAAAGATAGAATTACTCACAACCATGACCAATCTCAACATCATTAAACTTTAAAGTATTTGTACCAAAGATAGAATTACTCACAACCATGACCAATCTGTTATAGATTTATGGTAATGATCACAAAATTAAAAGAACCCTAATTTTATCATCAAATTTTACTCCTATATAACTTAGTTGACTAGTGACCATGTTAAACTTGTTTAAATTGTCATCAATAGACCTACCTTTTAACATCTTCATATTAAATAAATGCTTTATAATAAATTATCTTGTTGGAGGTTGAGGGTTTTCATATAGTTTATTCAATTACTTGATTAGATACTCCATTATCTTTTCTTTTGAAATGTTGAAAGCCACTAACTTTGCCAAACATAACCATATTTTTTCTAGTTCCTTTCTAAAAAGAACCTCCCATTCTTCATCTTTCATAGTTTCCAACTTATTTTTTATTCCACCCAATTGTAATAAGATATTGTTATGATATAGATATTCCTCCATTTTTATCTCCCATAGCTAGTAGTTTGGTTGTTAAAATTCTTAACCCTAAGCTTGCCTTCTTCCTCCATCTATTCAAGTCAAACTAAGAATCATTCTTCCTTGCAACTTTATCATCCAAATAAAAATTCAACCCCACTACCAACTATTAGGAATAGGATCATGAAGCAATAAAATAAATACAAAAATAGAACATAAGAAAAAAAAAAAAACATAATATACGAGAGACATAGATATATGTGGTTCACCTAATATGGGACACATCCATAAATAAATATCCCATCATTTATAGATATATGTGGTTTTGTGATCTTGAAGGTATGTTCTTGGATTGGATCTTTTCCTTTGTTGATGTGGTTTCTAACCTTAGGGCCTTTTGAATTGCATCTTGAAGAGATGTGGGGTCAAAAGCACTTACTAAACCACGAATTGACTCTGATAGTCCTTCAATAAATAGGTAAGTTAGTCTTTTCTCTGTAATCCCAGGTACCATGACTGAGACCTTTTGAAATTTAGTTATATAGTCTTCTACGGATCCTTGTTTTAATTTTGTTAGTTCTTTAAAGTGTCTTTCAAGGTGTTTTTGGTCAAATCGGTCCATAAGCTTTTGCATGAATTCATCATAGGTTGTTATGTTTTGGTGCCCTTGAGTAATCAAACCATGTGCCACCAATGTGCAACCCCTTCCAAATGTAAGATGGAAAATTTGATGGAATCTTCTTTAGACATGGACTGTAAGGCCACTTGATCTATTGTCTTTAATGGGTTACAAATAAGGTTAGAATTATAATTGTTATAAGTTGAGTATTGGTTAAATTTTAATAATTCTATAAAAGATAGACATGAAGCAAATTTTAGTAATAATGGCATTTAGATTGATCATCAATTTTGTCAACAATGTAAATATTGATATTATGGTAGAATGTTAATATGAAACTAAAAGTAACCACCTATAGATGGAAACAGTATTAGCACTATGAAATAACTAGAAAATTGACTCTTTGATTATCTTGCTCAAGAAATTGGATATTCCTAGGGTTATTCGACAAAGCTTGACAATATTTTTATAGAAAATAATTATAAAGGGTTTCTTTTTAAATTTGAGAAACGTGTATGTACAATATATCAAAAAGCATATAAGGTTCCTTTAGAAAATTGAAGTGTATATATATATATGATTAATTTTTAAAATAAATTTACAAACATAAAAGTAAGTAAATAAATAAGTATTTCTTGTGGTAAATATTTAAAGTATATATTTTTTGTTTTATAATATATATTAAAAAAAAAACATTGATTTGTTCTTGTTTATAGTTAAGAATAAAATATAAGATTTTGAATTGTCATTATCCATAATATTGATAGATTGGACTTCAAATCTTAGATAGTGTATTAATAATGTTATTCAATTATCATAAGTTTATATTTTAAAATATTAGTTTCCTACATAAAATAATTTATATCTATATATTTCGGGTACACATGTAATGTTCTTCATCCAAATGCTATAGATTTGTTAAAGTGGGACAAATTTTATGTTAAAGATAAAATAGGTTCATAAAAGAGATTAAAACATAAACTTATTTTATACATAAGGATAAATATAAATATAATTATAATTACTAGAACTTTTCACTGTGACAATAATAATAGTGATCTTGATATTTTAAAATTAGAATATCAATGTTCAAAGATATTTTTGTTAACGTTAATCGCAAATAAGATTAATATTTGCATAGTGGATAACCTTGGCTGACACAAAGTTAACAAGGACGCAGCGGGCCGAAGCCCTCGCCAGAGGTAAAAGGCATGTAGCTATGAGTTAGAAAAAGTTTTTAGATAGCAGATAGTAATATAAATGTATTTAAAATAGCTAGAAAAGTTTGAAGCAATTTTTAGTAGTGCACTATTGCATGGAATTTTTATGGTGCATAGGCAACGTGGTCCATAGGGACATGTGAACAGGTAACACGTGTGGATGGATGGATGGGAAATTTTATTTATGGGTATCATGTATACATGGACTTTTTTTATAGATATACCAGTGAATACTTGTTTTTTTGTGTGTGTATGTATACATTTGTGAGAAGGAAGATTCTTTATGATCTTAATTAGGAAGCAAGAATGCATTATTAATTTGTAATAATTATTGAATGCAAACAATCGGAAACATTTGTAATAATGCTTGAGACATATATGCATACATGTATCCACGTGAACACAATGCATAGAAGAGTAAGATGCATAGTCGGCATGTGAACGAGTCTTAAAGCAGGAGGAGACTCAGCTCGCATTTACAGTATTAAAATTATGTTTAGTGTACTGTTGCAAAACACATGCTATGTTAATTAATACAATTGAGTTATTTTAGTTTATCATATCACAATATGCAAGTGCTAATAGAAACAGTGGTGTAAGGTGGAAGATTGATAGGGG